>JAOUZG010040121.1:5370409-5391815 GCA_026289955.1 Argiope argentata
TAAGAGCATTCTTACGTTAGAAAGCCGACGCTCGATGGGTTAAAAACATATAATTATCATTCCCAGCATGAACAGTGCCCTTACCAGAAGGACCGAATTGCAATAATCTATATTGGATGCTGCTTTTGTCCCTAGTCAGTAATTCCAGAGCTTGGCGACAAACTTAACGACTTAGCGTTGGATTTGGCCTCTTTGGTGACAAAGTAGATAACACTAGAAACTTCAAGAATTTTCACGATTTGTCCAACAGAAACAGAGATACACCCTGATTGGCCTAGAAGATTCTCGAATCGCCTTCTGGGAACTATAGAAGGCTGGCAGCTCCAAGTTGTGTGTGGCAAGTGAATTGAATCAAGCAGTAATTTGTATTGAGCCGGAATTGGAGTTGGAGCATAAGGCAAATAACGAGTCTTCAAGTGGATAGCGGAGCAACGGCTGCATAGAAAACTACTGTGAGCCGAGTCCTGCGCTCAGTACTGTCCTGTGTTCGTCTCGTCTGTACATATTTGTCGTCTTTGTGTTAGTGTCTTCTTGTAAATAAACGTCGCTGTTTCATACTCAGACCTGCTGATGTGTCTTCACACCATACATACCCACTATAGAAGTGAACCCCCGGTGGATAATTCGTAACAATACTTTCAAGAATGATTTCATTTTGTGAATGATATAAATAAAAGTAAAAAATTATTATATTCTAAGAACTCTTCTAAAATAAGTTGCTAATTGTAATTGCAGCTGATTTTTACATTTTTAGAAAATTATATGGATATTTTGAATTCCAAATTTATGTTCATGGGTTTAAAATTATAAAGGAAATTATTTATTAAATATTAAAAACAATGTATAGCTCTGAAACATTTCTGTTCATCATGTAAAAATTGTAAACTCGATTCCTGAAGATTAGCATGGTGCAAATAACATCCGTTATTAAATTAACATTGTTTTCAAATAGAATTAATACATTTTATAATAAGTAGTGAAAGTTTTAAAATGCTTGCTGTAATGAGAAGATATTTAATATTATTTAAGAAGAATTTTATACATAAAAATAAACAGTTCATTTTCAGAAAAAAATGAAAGATTTTTCATGAGTTTATTAACTAATACTATAAATACATATTTTTAAACATAGTAATTCATTGAATTAGTTTTAATACGTGAATATTTCTAGAGAGGATGAAAGTTATTGCAGAAATAGCATTTGTGGAATAAGAAAAAATAAATAATATTAATCAACAAAATATGTATTATTTTGGGAGAATGTTTGCAATTGAATGAATGGAATATATATTCGTGACCAATAAAGTGTTTCATATGTTTTTACAACAAAACAAAAAAGAATTCTGAGCCCAATATTTTAAAGAAAATACTAACCTTCTCCTTCAGATTCTTTGAAAAGACAAAAATATTTATTTCAAAGAATGGTTTTAAGTCGTTTCATTTTTCATTTGTTGCTTTGCAGATGTTTTTAAAGTCGTTCAGGCGTTTTAAGAAGCATATGGCACTATGGCAAGTGGGGCATTTTAAATTGCATTGACATTGGCGCATTCGGGCTTTTCTGGCACATATCACGTTCCAATTCTTTTCATAGTCGCTTTTGAAAGAAAGGTTCGAAAAGAAGATTCTGAAGTGAAATATTCTTCAAACCTGAATAATCATCAGAAATCATTTTTATGAAAGTGAAATATTTTTGGAAATGATTTTATCTCTTTAGAGAAGCGTGATTTTTTTTTACAGATTTCATAAAGTTTATGTCAGGAATCTTAGAAATGAAACTAAGGAAAAAATTGAATTCATAAAACTCATATTTACTTTGTTAAATACATTTTCAACAAATTCTATACACACAACTATATCTGTATCAGATATCAGAAATGTTTGCTACTTTTAATCTGAAAATAGAAATTTAAACAAATAGATTTCCTTAAAATACTGGCAAAAAAAATATGAAAGATTATTTTTATCTTCTAGAAATGCAAAAAACGAAAATTAAAGCCTTCATTCAAGTAAATTTTGTAAAATTTCATGAATTCATGAAAATTTCATGAATTTTGTGAAATGTCATGAATTTCGTGAAATGTCATGAATTCATGAAAATTGCATGAATTTTGAGAAATGTCGTGAATTTTGTAAAATTTCATGAATTCATGAAAATTTCATGAATTTTCTGAAATTTCATGAATACATGAAAATTACATGAATTTTGTGAAAATTCGTGGAAATTTAAGAAACTAAACGCTATTACTTGAATTAGCAATGCACTCCTTTAAAAATAAATTCCTGAGATTTGGTACGAAATTTCTTTAATAGTTGAAAAATTTCAATTACCAATAAAAAATGAATTGTTTCGGAAATTGTGAGAACGCGAATATATTTTTTAAATCTTATAACCAAAAGAATTATATTATCGATACGTCATTCGGGTTTTTGAAATGCGCTTAGTACTATAAATTTTTAGTGTTTAATAATATAATAACAAAAATTAAATTTCAACTAAAGCTAAAAATTAATATATTTTTCTAATATTTCAAATTACTGGAATGAAAGATCTAAATTCAATGCAGCTATATTTCCTTATTCGCAATGAAAACACATATCATAAGTCAGAATAAGTGTAAAGGACTATGATTCCATTACCTCAAAGACAATTTCTGGCCGAAATAAGAAAACACACGAATGAAATAAAGTCACTCGTTACAAGTAGATAAACTGGCATAAAATGCGCGGTCCTTCACAGAAAGATGGGAAACATTTATGGGAAATCGTCTTTGAACTTGTATTGCCCCTGGCCAAAGGTCTAACAGTGCGTGTTTTTTGACATCGGAATGTCTCTTATTAACGATATTTCGTTGATGCTGAAAATATTTTTTGGAGTTCTGTGACCTCTTATTGCAACCAGTGACTGCCTCTATGTAAACGAGGGGCATAGAAACATACAAAATAATATAAAGGAAATTTCATCATTTTTTTACAATCTACGCAGTTTATATCTACATCAGTATATATTTTCTTTATAAAAATGTGTCCTAAATACATTTGGGTATTTATTTTAATATCGATTATTATTTCATAAATGAAAAAAATTCATCTTTTAAATAATTTTTTTTATAAATACATCTTTGTATTATGAAAAAAATTCCTAAACGACAACGGGAAATGGTTTAGATCTAATATTTAAAACGGTGAATCATATAGATTAAAAACTTAACTATATGTTAAATTATAAAATAGTATTTTGTGCAGTGATGATTAGAAATTATTACACCAAATAACTTTTAATTATTAGCAAAAAAAACGTTAAATAACTTTGTGAAATCCTTAAATAAAGATTAAGAAATCGAAGTATTAAATCTTAAGCAGTTTGTTATTATTATGATTGGAAAATGTAATCATAAACTAAAAATGATCGTCTAGTATTAAATCTTGAATTTCTGAATTTTTTTTTTCATTTGTAAGTGATAAAGAAAGTCAAAAATGTAATCTAATGAAATGTACTCTTATTTTGTCACTCTTATTTTATATATTACTCTTATTTTGTCATGATTTTACATTGTATCTACGTAATATGTAAAAGTGATAAGAGCTTTGTTAAATGTTATTTCCTTTTCTAATTGCAATTATAATTCGGAGAAGTAGAATATATATGGTTGAATTCGGAATTTCTGAATGTTATACATTCTTTTATTTTCTAAAATATCTTAATTAGCTTTTAAAAAATGTCTGATTACAGCAAACTTCAATATTTCAATTTTGAATTATTATTGAATTACGTACATTGAATTTACAAGGTTCATGCACAATTTACAATAGGTGAAACTTTTAATTATATTTAATAAAAAGAACTTCGTAAAAGGGATTTTAGTGCTTAGTTTATCTATTATTTTGTCAAAATAAATTATATTTAGAAATTAAGCTTAAAAATATTTATTTCGAAGAACCGGATGCATTCAGTCTGACACTAGAAAAAGAGGGAACTACAAAGAAACTAGAATCATGATTGATATTGGAATATATCCCTAAGTCGACCTTACTGCTTTCCATTGAGGAAATACGATTGGAACTAGGTAACAGTATGTGATATTTTCATCCATTTACAAAACAGTTGGTTGGCTACATTGATAGTGGCTTCTAATAAGTAATTCTGTTCAGGAACAATTATGCCATATAGTTCATCTATGGGCTACTATGGAATCTATCACTAAGTCGACCTTACTGCTTTCCATTGAGGAAATACGATGGGAACCAGGTACTAGTATGAGATAATCTCATCCATATATAAAAGAGTATACTGGCTATATTGATAGTGGCTTCTAATTAGCAATTTTGTTCAGCAACATTTATGCCATATAAGTTCAACTATGGGTCCACAAAGCATTTTAGATTTAAAATTCAAACTTTAGAGAATCAATTTCATGGATTACCGATGGATTTTGTTTCGAATTATAACGTCTGTAAATGATATAATTTTAATGCAATTTTAAAATTATAGTTATTCGATGCACGAACCGCAATTGGATGCCACAATTAAAGGATTAAAAATGTTTCCCATAAGTTGGAAATAAAAAGTTAATCCAAAGTTCATGAATTGATATTAATTTGCAATCATACCTAGAGACCAAGCATTTCCTTAACACTTGCCTGGAATTTATATACAATATTTCTTAGCGAAGCGGTCCCTGAAGTTTGAATCCACGTACAGATATGTAATCTAAAAATTAAATATATAATAATTAATTTAAAATGGGTTTCTGTAAAAAAATCAGATATTTTTTATGCGCGTGCTTTAGCATCAATTCAATTTTGTAGCAATCTGGTATAAACAAATTTTTGATACCATTTTGATATAATCTTGTTATTCTACATTTATTTATTATCACATTTACCTTAATTTTTAAATAGAAGAGAAAAACTATGCATTATATTTAATTACCAATGACACATAAGTTACTCTGGCTACACATAAGTAAAAAATCGAGGTATTGGGTATTAATTGAGAAGAACAATTTAACTATTCACAAAATATAAAGCTGCAAAATTTCTTAAACATTTTTGAAATGTTCACATATCAATCAAATATATGATAATTAAAAAAAACTTGTTGAAAGTTGAAATTTTTAGCATAATACTTTTATAATCAGTTTAAAACATATTTAAAAACTTAATTGTATATTAAAGATAAATAAATCATAAAATTGATTTAAATGTGCAGGAGTTAAAAAACTGTTCAAAGTAATTTTGATATTTAAGGGTTAGTAATTTCAGTTATCAAAAGTTTTAAATCTATGAATATATTCTGGAAAATGAAAGTCTTATTAATATGAGTTTTTAGTTTTCTTTTCCCAATTAGAAAAGGCCAGACAGGTGAATGTTTTTGAATATTAATTACTTTTTTTCTAATAAATGAAATGACGGAAGTTAAAGAGTTAATGATTTCGCTTTCTATATTTATCACCGTTGCTGAAATTAAAAGAAAGGTTAATGAACTGTTAAAATAAAAGTTTTGTATTATACAAGAAGAAATGTAATTACTGGAGAAAAAAATATAACCTTCTTGAACCGTGAATAAATTGCAGGAAAATTCAGTCTTTTTTTTATTTAAATGATTCGAAAAGAAATGATTTGTGTGGTTTATGACAGATTTATTCATAAATGCATTTTAAAAATTATCTCTAAAGTCTTTACACATCTAAAAGTCAGTTTTTGGCTTTTACTTTTTATAAAAACAATTTAAAGAGCAACCTCATAAAACTGAGTGATATACAAAAACATAAACCAAAATTGTTACTTATTCTCTAATTCAAATTCATTATCCTCTGCGTTTAGCTATTAATTTGTTATCCTAGTCTTTGCAGAAATATTCCAAGTTTGTTTTTAAATGATTCGAAAAGAAATGATGTATGTGCTTTATTACAGATTTATTTATAAATGCATTTTAAAAACTATCTCTAAAGACTTTACACATCTAAAAGTCAATTTTTGGCTTTTTTTCATAAAAACAATTTAAACAGCAAACATATAAAACTTAATAATATATAAAAACGTATACCAAAATTGTTACTTATTCACTAATTCAAATTCATTATCCTCTGCGTTTAGTTATTAATTTGTTATCCCAGTCTTTGAAGAGTGTAATAGCTCATTTCCATCACAAAGGCGAGCAGGGATCGTAATTTCCCTCAAAGAAATAACACTCGCTTTTGTTATTCAGGTGATTATAGGAAGTTGGAAACCAAGAAAAAATTATTATTGTTTACCGAGCTCTTATACATAAAAAGAAAAAAAAAATACTTATGTGCCTTATAAGTATTTTGGTTTATTCACTTTTGTATTTTGTTTGTTTGATTCATTTAATTAGTTTATAAAATGTTTGACATTGAAACTGAGTTTTAAAATAGAGAGCATAATCTTTATCATAAAAACATTCTTTCACGAAATGGAATATGTTTATTTATGCCAGGTGATTTCGCTAAAATAAATCAAAATTAGTTATAGTCATGAAAATAAACTAAACGTCATGAGCTGAGATAACAAATTGTAACTGAAATTTTGTTTTACTTGAAAAAAATCACTTTCATTATCGCATTTCGCATCACCTTTTTATGAATTAAACTTAATTCATATACTTTTATTGGTTGATGTAATGAAAATGTATAAAAGTGAAGCTTATTTCTTACATTGATATATTTATTTCTTTTTTCCTTGAATTTGTGTTTTTTATATTATAAATTTTCATTTCTTTTAAATATCTTCGACTGCACAAGCAAATATTTATCATATTTTGTTTATTTTTATTTTTATCATATGTTTTTGTTTTATTGAATCGAGGATATTGGAAAGCTTTCTATTTGAATACTTTATCATAATTCCAATAAATTTTGAGATAAGAGCTCTAACATTCGAATGTACCTTATGGGAGATCCGGAATATATAAGTAGGTCATATCCTTTCATGGATATAGCTGAATCGATTCCCTGGTCTTTGAGCCAAAACGATCCTAAGCATTCACCCAGTATAATGCTGGAAAGAGCATTGAATAATGGATGCGGATTCCAGATTTTTTTATGGATAAGAATAGAAAAAAAATAATAAATGAGTAAAGTATATTTTATAATACAAAGATTCTAGCCTGAATTTTTTACCTGACAATCCTTAATAGTTAAAAAATAAAAGAAATTATTTAATTAAAAAAAGAAACAGCTGAAGCTTATGTACAGTGCGTGAACATATCAGAAAAAACTGTCGAATTGTAGTTATGATGAATTTACTGCCTTTTCTGCTTTTGTTAAAGTTCCATTAACGATGATTTTCAATGGAAGTTCAGGATGCCATTTTTCAAGGTAAAGAAAAATGTATTTTATGGCACTAAAATTCTAAGAGAAAGCACAAAGATAAATTACCTTCCAAACTAAATTGGTAGAAATGTTGTTTTCAAGGATCAGACGTCTCTTTTCATTGGAATAATAGGATAAACAGCATTACATTGTCTCCTTCTATGATTGAAGAGGCGTTTCAATATCGCGTGGAAAAAGTGGATCGCCAGGAAATAACTTACAAAAGATTCTTTCCTTTCAGTAAATTTTCTTTTTCTATTCGGGTATTTGGTGGCAAACTGTTTCAATTTCTAAGGAAAAATTGCCCTTTTAAGGTTGGATTGGAATGAGCAATTTAACTCCGAAACGAAGGGAATAAAAAAATAATTATATTTGATTAAATTTTATTTCAAATTCTGTTTCGTCCCAATTTATAAATTGCTTATACGATCTTAGAATTATGAATTGAATATTTCACAAATAATGCAGCTAATAAAATAATAAAATATATTTATCTATGAATACATTACATGCTTTAATAGCTACATCACAGCACTACATGATTTATTTATTTGAAACATTACATTTTCTTATTCATTTAAATTAACGCAAAATTGGCATAAGGTATTTTAAATAAATACGAAAATAAAATGAAGTTCATTCGGGGAATAAACTTTAAAAAATATAACAATTAATTATTTAAGCATGTATTTAGAGGCTATTCTAAAATCTCAGATAAAATTATTTTACCTTTTTCATTTGAATTAAAATGAGTTGCACATACATATTCTACTTCTTATTCCATTTCATATGACTAATTCGTAATGGCAAAACGTATGGAGAAAAGTAAGTAATTCTATAGGAAAGTATAGCGCATGCCAAATTTTATTTTCCTACTTCTTTTATTTAGCGGCGTCGTGTTAAAATAATCTCACATAATTTAAATTAATTTTCTAACTTATTTATAGATATTTAATTATTCGAAGATATTTACAAGATTTCTATGATATTTTAAATACACAAATTCATTAAAATTTCGTAGCTAAAATGTTTGCAGATTTTAGTACTTTTGCTTCAAATATTTAAACCAGAAAATAAAAATCTGCCAACTTGAAGGATATTAAAATATTCAAGATCCTTGTAGACTATCCAAAGCGTTCAAAGAAGGAATTTCGTCGATCAAAATTAATTAGCTTCAGTTCATGTAATTATTTATTTCTCCTGCTATATCGATTTTATCTAATTGGAATCACTGCCTCTTGAAAGATTTATTACAGGTCAGGTTAGATTATAGCTCATCCAAGCGTGTGCACTAATTTAATTTTAGGGCATCAACCACACATGGTTTTCCTCGGATTCTTCCCGTCTGACTTAAATAAAGTGCAGGAAAAGTACTATAATAGTTAAATATAAAAAGGATGTTCGCTTTCCAAACTGGGTTCTAGATATACATTGTAATTTTATGAAGTATTCTGAATTTAAAGATATAGAATTACATGAGGTTTACATAAGATTAGCAAATGTGGAAAGAAATTTTCTTAAATAAAATTTCATATTAATTTAATCATATTGAATTATTTTCCATATGAATTATATCTTGAAGTCATAATTAATTGTTGTATTTATGAATTGCCTTTTCGAATTATAATGAATTGTTGTCTTTAATTTGTCGCCGTAAAACTAGAAATATGCCGATATTTAAAATTTCTTTATAAGTTTTTCCCAGTGATTAGAATTCTAAACTTCTCTAATTTACTTAAAACACAGTCTGCAGTTTTTCTTTTTAGATAAAATATCTTCTTGATAGAAAGAAAACTTCAATGAGCAAAATTTTTTAAGAATAAAATGATTAGAAAAAATACAGGAATATTATGTGTTTGTATTTTAATTAATTTATTTAATACCTGAATAGTTTTCTATCTTTAAAAGGTTAAAAATACTAAATTTTCTAAATTTTAACATAAATTCAAGTTATTGTTTAAATTTATATTGAAGATATCATATGATTTCTTAATGTGCATTTCTTCAAATCTGGTGCTTTAATTATTCTCTCAATTCTTATATTTTACTGCAAATTGAGCCTGTAATTTAGTCGTAAAAATAAAAAGGCTTTGAAAACGATAAAATGCCTTTATTAAAATACTGAAAACTATAAAATATTTTTTAACTCAAAAATATGACAGATAAAAAAATCGTAAACTCATAAGGCTCAAATAGAAATACTCTAGTAATTAGAGTATTAAATTAATGTTTAAATCATATTTAAGTAACATTTTTGGTTTTTAATCAGTGTCTATAAATTTTTACTCTAAAATGTTAAATATGGCTAAATTTCTTTATTGTATTTTTTTCAATATTTCCTACTTAAAAATATATTTTGATGTCTATGTTTTTGATTGAAAATATTCTTTCTTACTTTTAATTACTCTAATAAAAGTATTTAGTAAAGAATATTTTTTATTGTTGTTGTTACTAATGGCCCATGTACAAGCCCGCTGATGCATCAGAGGATTTAAGCCAAAATAAGCGTATCTTGTTTGAAGAAGTACCAACTAGGGCCAAGAGTACAACAACTACAGGGGGGGGGGCACATTTACACGCCTCACAGATAGAACATAGAAGAACAACCATGCCTTGACCAGGACTCGAATCATCTAGGATGCCCAGATCACGAGGAAGATGCGCTACCTCGGTGCTAGGATGCCGGCTTTTTTATTGTTTTACACTTTTAGTCATTAATTTCCCAACTGATAAGTGCAATGGTTATTCGTTTAATATTGATCAATAACGACAATGATGATGACGTGTCCTCTTTACAACGGAGGGAGGGGTACAGCAGCTTCTAAGGGTATGCGCGACTTTCTCAACAACTACTTTAAAATTTAATTTTATGTCATTTCTGATTTTAAGACATATCACTCACAATTTGAAAATCATTTGAAAACTGTTATGTTAATCTTTTTAACCTTCAATTAATATAAAACCTTATAGTAATGATGGTAATAGAGAACGTTAAGATTAGTGATATCTCATCATAGAATCAAAGTATTGTAGATACAGTTTTTTAATAAAAAATAAAGAATTTATGAGTACAACAGTACCATTTCCTTCCAACATGCCAAAGTATGATTATTTTTAGAAATCAGACTGCATGTTCAATAGAGTTAGCATGCAAAATTTCACTGCACAAAAGATAGCTCAATATCTAATGTTTTGTTTGTATCCCCCTTTTCTTGATTAATTGCCTTATTTCTTCCTCCCTGTTCTTCCTCTGTTTTACATGAAAGAAAATAATTTACAGCGCAAATATTTATTTGACTTGTTGTTACTGTTTGTATAACACTCTTTTAAAGTAATAACTCATCGAATTTCGCTTAGTGGTCATAATAAAAATCTGATAAATATTTTTTCGAATAAATAAGAAAAAAGAATCTTCAAATTTGTTAACTTCTTGATACTGGAAGCTGAAAATAAAGAATTTAATGCTTTGAAAATCTTTTAAAGAAAAAATGCCGTATTTGAAAAGCAATTAGGTGGAAAGTTCCTTAAATAGTTTCCACTTGCAGAAAAAAATCTCAAAATAGATCAAGTCTCAGCTGTTTTCTTAGATTTGTAATGGACAGGATAAAGCGAAGGAGGAAAAATTGAACGGTCTTAAGAGAATAATGGAAAAAATTCTGAGTTTTCTGTGGATCTTAAAAAAGGCGAAATGAAGATTACTGCAATTGATATAAAAATTGATTTGAATTAAGATATAAATGAGGAAATAAAGGATACATTTCGAAGAATGTTTCCCTTTATAGGTATTGTAAGTCTAATTTTTGATCTTTTAAATCGAAAATCTTGAATGATTGCTTTTCATGATAATCATTCTTCTCTTATTCTATCTTATAAAAACTTATTTAAATCTTTTAAAGCAATTGTAGTTAAAACACCTGAATCTACTTCCGTTTTAGAGATGCATGCATTCTTTTGATGTTCTCTGAGAAATTTTAATTTAAAAAAGTAGTAATTATCCATTTAAAGAAATTAATCCGTCATTAAACTAAAAATCTGCTTTTCTAAATATCTTTCTTTAGTTTCCTATGATATTTTTATCATTTAAAAAATTAAGTAAATCAAATATTGCTAAAATTAATAAGTCAGTTTAAATTAATGATTCCAACTTTAATACTTCTTTTCTGGGTCTATAGATGTATCATCAATTATGTCTACAAAAGTTACCCACAAAGGTCATAAAAATTATCCCCCTTTTCAAACAATGATACGTATAGTCATAAAGGATCTGTATAAAAATATTTTTAAAAACTATTTCCCATGCAGTGAAATCACATGTGCTACATAACAGCAAATTTTAGAATGAGATTCCTTATCTTGAAATACATTAGATAAATTAGAATACAATGAAATAGGAAGTTGCAGAGCATTGCTTATTTTATACAAGATACCTTGCTGACGTTAATATTAAAAATTCAAACACAAAATGTTCGTTTATTTAGCCATCATTTAAAATATTAAAACGTCACGAGTAGGTTTAATACTAGGTCAAAATGCAGCCTTCGAAAACTCCTGAATAAATTTGGTGCCCATCCGTATCGGCCAATATCTTTGAATGTATTTCTGATAGAAGATGTTAAGACAGACTAAGTGTGGGTATCGTTTTCATGAATCTGTTAAATATCAAGCATGGTATAAATAGATGAAGCCATTGATTCACGTTATGGTAAGACCAAATTCCAAAGAACCCAGTACTAGGAATCGAAACGTATTTTCCTTCAATGTTGCAGGATCTTTGATTGTTATTACTTATGTTCGAACTAGTACGTCATCTGCTGGCTCTAGCACATTATCTGCTCTTTCTATTATATAATCTGCTAGTTCAAATACTTCATCTGCTCTTTCTAGTACATAATCTGTCAGTTCAAATACTTCATCTGTTCGTTCTAGTACATAATCTGCTAGCTCAAGTATTTCATCTGCTCGTTCTAGTGCATAATCTGTTCTTTCTAGTGCATAATCTTCTAGTTCAAGTACTTCATCTACTATGTTCATTAATATGCAACTGTTTGTATTTTTACAAAATGACCTCCCGCCAGTTTTCCTAGACGTTCAATGCGGCATCAATAATAACACATGAATCAGATGAGAAATAGAGGTTTCATTCCACAACGTTTCATGACTTAACATTGTTGGAAGGGACAAATAAACAGATGCGTATTTTCTATAACTTAATCTAGACCCTAAAGGAGGGACTTTGTATCTTCTTATCAAATAGATGCATACCGCAATTATACATTGGACTATCTTTTGATAATTTTGAGATACTATCATCAACTCCTCGTTTGCAGTTATTAACTTGTGTTCAATGTTAGTAACTTAGACAATGTTAGTGACAATGTAGTAACTGTTAGGTGGTTGTTGTTGTTACTTATAGCATTTGCCATGGACAAGCCCAATGAGATGGAAATATGCGTCTCTTGTTTTACAAGTAGTGTCATCGAGGAACAAGAGTACGATTTAGCTACACACACATCACAACCCTTTTAAGGGGGTGGACTACATTCATAGCAAATTCATAGTAGTATTTGCAGTAACTGTTAGGTGTCACCCTTATCATCTGATACCTTTTCAAAGTTACGAGGTTAGCCCCAAATTAGCCCTAATGTTGCTTTAAGAAAACGGGACCTTAATATAATTAAACTAAACTTGAAAGAAGGGCTTTAATTGTTAGCCATATATCCTCTTATAAGCAGATTCACAAATTACTGACCTGAATAATCCTATGAAAGAAAAGAAAATGCATAGAAATCTATCAAATTCATGAAAACGATTTTTAAAGATGACAACACTCTAGATAATTTCTCTGTTAAATAAGTTCAAATAAAAGGAAATTTCAGAAAATCTAATCATATATAGGAACTAAAATTCGAATGAATATCTAGAAGAGGAAATGAAATATTCCAAAGAATAATTTTTTATTTAAAAAAATCAAAAAAATGAGCCTTGCACATTATTTCCATCGCATTTCTCCACCAAGTACCATCATCTTGATTGCATTCACATCTGACGCTTTAAAACCCCGAAAGTTTTTTACTTTTCTCTCCAGTTCAATTTTCGAGAGACAATTTCATTCTCCGAGCTGAAGAGAAATGCTGTATCATTAAAAACAACTCATGAAGCGATGCTTTTTCAGTTTTCATTCCTTTGAAAGTCAATATCTTTTTCATAACACGAAGGTCTTCCTTGAAAATATCTATAGACAGCTTTATTTCCAAAAAATAACGGAACGCTTTCAATAGCCATTTGGAAAAAAGCAAAGTACCTTTCTAAACCGATCAAAAAAAGAAAGTTTGCCTCACGGTGGATGGGCTCTTATTTATGTTGAGGAAGCGCTGCTATTTGCAGCAGACTACGATTGATGAAACTCTGAGTTACCCTCAGGGCTGGTTGGCAATGCATGAGCTTTTTATGATGATTTTTTTTCCTTTCTGACCCTACTTCCATTTTAAAACTAGAGAATATTTCCCAATGGGAATCTCTCCCGAACATACTTGCCATATTTACGAAAAATCTTTTATTTCCCATCATAGACACGCAGAGTACATCAACTATTCTACCATAAATATATTCAGAGAGGAAAGCTTCTATGTTTATATATCATAAGAGGGGCAATATCGACAAATAAACTTATCATTTTCTTTTGTTTCAGAAAAGGGGACCAAATGCATTGATCTATAAATAAAACAAAGATTTTTTTTGGATATTAGTCTTTTTCGTGCATTATATATTATTGAAGAACCATATTTTAGATAAAGGACTGAATTCACCAAATTCCTTTATATTTCTGTATTTATTTGTTACAATATTAGTCGGTTACTATTAACATTTTAAATTCCTTTTTTAGATGATCTTTTGAATTTCCCATAATCTTAAGAACATAATGTTATAATGCAACTATGATTCAAGCTCAAAATTAATTCTTTGCTGTCCGAAAAATAATTAGAAGCAAAATTATTCACCTAATACAAAGATTTGTTTATTGCTATGAAAAATAAATATATATAATTCTTTTAAGTCGAATTTTTTGAAAAATTAATCTACATCTCTTAACCATTATGTAAGCGTTTTTAACAATTAAATTTGAAAAATAAATTTAAAAAATTGTCAATATGATAAACAGTCTTGAATGTCGAGTCACACTCGACATCGGACCGCAAAGGGTTAAAAATTGTAAAATTTTTTTAGATATATATTCCTGAATTATTTTCATCCATTAAATGCATCTATATTCATTTTTAAAATGTTACTTAGTTACTTTTAAATATTTTGATTCATTTTAGCTAGTTACTTTTAAAGATTTTGATTCATTTTTAGCTAGTCTTGAATTTACCATAATGTTAAAATTCAGCTACGATTCGTAATCAAAGTTTAAAATTTTAAAATATATTCATTTATTTTTAAATGATTTTCATGTATTAAAAGTATCCCTTTTAATTTGTTACAGTGTTGCTTAATTACTTTTAACGTTTTTAATTCAATCTTTTATCTAGTCTTTTGAATTACCTACAATGCTAAGAATATAATGTTAAAATTAAGCTATAATTCGAGTTCAAAGTTGAAAATTGTAAAATGTTTCTTTTTTTTCTTATTTATTTACATCTATTAAATGCATCGATATTCATTTGTTAAAATTTTTCATAGTTATTTTTAAGGATTTTAATTCATTTTTATCTTGTTTTTTGAATTTCCTATTATGTTAAAATGCAGGTACAATACGAGTTCAAAGTTAAAAACTGTAAAATATTTTTATTTATTTTTGAATTATTTTCATTAATTTAAGGCTTCATTTATTTAATGTTTAATCAAGCGTGAAAATTGGCTTAACCGCAGTGAGATAGATTATAACTATGACTTAACAATGAAAACTGATTACCTTATCTTATAATACTATAATGTTACAAAAAAAGTTTTTACATTATTTTAAAACTCAAAAAATTACCTTTTTAATGATATAAATTTAATTTTTGTACAATTCATTCTTTTTAATATTGTGTGTGTGTGTGTGTGTGTGTGTGTGTGTGTGTGTGTGTGTGTGTGTGTGTGTGTGTGTGTGTGTGTGTGTGTGTGTGTGTGTGTGTGTGTGTGTGTGTGTGTGTGTGTGTGTGTGTGTGTGTGTGTGTGTGTGTGTGTGTGTGTGTGTGTGTGTGTGTGTGTGTGTTCGTGCGTGCGTGTGTGTATGAATTTCATTTTATAGAATTTCTGTTACAATGTTTTAAATGCTATTACAAAATCCAGTCTCATCCAACAAAACATATAACCGTGTGTTAGTACCAAAGTTAAAATTAAGATTAAACAATTGCTTCTTTTGAGCATTAATTTCTGAATAGGATTTTGAATTACGCTTTATTATGCTGAAAATATACTTAAAAAAAATTTGTTCCTGTAATTATTGGTAGCAGACTGATTCTGTTAAATTCACAGTTTTCAGCCATTTCAAATAACAAGATGAAATAACATTTTATTTAAGTATTATATTGATGTGGAAGACTACAATAAAAATATGCAGATGTACAATATTTATCGAAGCTGATAAGAACAATTGAACTCATAAATCAGCGCTTCTTCTTGAGTACAACCGTCCATCCCTTCACCAATAAACGTAGCAGTATCGACAGGATTTGTTGAGGTCGACAGAAGTCTTAAACAATGACCATCCTTACATTGATAATTTGTCGAACTGATATTCTTTTCGTGGTAACTGGAAACAAAGTGGTCAAATACTGACCCCCTCCTCCTTTACAAACTTTCACACAATTAGCAAAAGATTGACAATTTTTGAGATCATATCCTTCAAGATCCTAAGATTACTTGGTAGCATCAGTATTGAGCTCAAGTCATTATTTTCAACTTGCAGATGTTTTCTATTTTCGGAGATTTCTGTACATTCTTTTAAATAGTGGTAAACAGTCTCATAGAACAATGCTGTATAAATATTAGTTGCGTTCACGCATAATTACCTTTAGTTGTGTTTTCTTCTTTAACAGTAAAAAATTTAAAAACGATAATTTCATATAATTCACAATATGAAACAGTTGAAAATTCATTCACATCAAAGGAATTATAGTAACATAGATAACGTATGAAATAAACAAAACTTATAATGAAAATAATATATTAATTTATTAAATATTAAGAACCCAAATAAAAATAAATTTCAGCAAAATTCTCTTCAATAAATTCTTTTATTCATTAATTTCCAATTCATTTTTTTTGTAAACGCTTAAAGTTAAAAACGCAGCCTTACTGAAAATTCCAAGAAACTAAATATGAGATGTTCGTTAAAGATGCACAATTCACATTCAATAACGATGAATGAGATTAACAATGTAGCTAACAAGTTTCAGTAGAATTTCTACGCTCAGTATGACAAATCAAAACAAGAGGCATTCATCCTGAAATAGACTGAGTCACAACTTGTCAGCTACATCGAAATATTAAAGGAAATAGCGAGCAAAAATGATGAGTGTTGAGTACCTAATAGGATCAAATATCAAGACAGCGAATATTTCTTTCATCGAATCAACATTTCTAGGATTACTTGGGGCGTCAAAAAACTTCATTTTCACGGATCATTGCCTTCAGAAAAAAGGGGAGATCATAGACCAGTGGCGTTTGAGCAAAGAAAGAACGATTTAGCCTCTTTCATAAAACCGCTCAAATGTATTGAATCTCACTTCTGTAGGAGTAAGATTCAGAACAAAATTATATTAGCTGTGGAATAAACCTCAAAATGATGTTGCGTAATTAAAACTAATGGACTCAGGATGAGTCAATCAGAGTTAGTTTCTGGCATTCTAGCAATCTATTCAATACCAAATTCAGTATTGATTTTGATTCACTTAGAGTTAATGCTTGTTCAAAATGTTTGTAAATGAATGAGAAAATCAAAATAGCTGAGGCATGTGAAGAGAAGAAGACATTTATAATTGAATTCAAGTTGCACAAAAAATGAGATTTTTTTGTCTAAGAAAAAAGAGGAAGAAGCTAATTATCTTAAGCTTTGACTACTGAAAACATTTTACCATTTTAAAAATCCTTGGATATTCCATTTATTATGCATATAATTTCACTACCATATTCGGTTTATAGTTCATTTTTTATTAATAATAATAAATTCATATACTCGTTCATTTGAGGATGGAACTTGCTTCAACTTTGTTTCCAAGACTTTAAACATATAGCAAAAATTGAAGACTTTTTGTAAGCCCCTAATGCCTTGTATAACACTGGCGAACAATAATTAAAAAACACAAACCTTTGATGTAGATTTCATATTTACATCAAAGGTTTTTTGGTGATCAGTCACTGGTATAAAGTTAATGTCGAGTTTGTATTTTTGGCGCGTTTTTTCCACCCTTTAAAAATGAAAATCTAATAAAGAAATGAAATTGTAGTCACAAAATTGTTTGCTAAATTTCGTGAACAGAATTAATTTTTAGCAATTGAATTTACTCTCAAAATTTTTGGTGATCAATCTCTGGTATGTGGTTAAATGTACCCGAAAATAGAATTTGTATTTTTGAACCTGTTTTTTTCCTACAGACCAAAACGAGAATCTGATATCGAATAACAATTGTAGTCTCAAAATTGTAAGCCATATTTCTTTTATTGAATTGATTTTTGATTATTGCGTTTACACGCAAAAAGGTTTTTGGCTATCAATACGTGACACGTCGTTAATTATATCAAAAAATTATATTTTTGGAACATTTTCTCCAGCTGATGCAAAATAATATACATAATTACGTTTGTAGTCAAAAGACTGCATGTCAAAATTCATTTATAAATTTTTTATTAGTTATTACATTTACAAGCATGCGAAATTACCGACCGATAGACAGTCAACCCTTTTCATAATTTACGCAAAATTGGATGAGAATCATTATTTTATATGCAACATCTGTGTACCAAATTTAATTTATCTAGCACTCCACATTTTGAAGTTATCACGTTCACTTGCAGCTGAACAATAAGACAGATATACTTATGCTGAATGGATTTCTTGCAGAATTTGAAAGAAATCTACAAATATAGTGTAAAATCTATATACTAAGTTTCATCCCTCTAGTTCAAAGAGTTTTTGAGTAAGTGTTTCTAAAACACAGAGAGACATGATTCCAAACATTCGCTTTACGAATTCAGGGAAGTTTGAGGAAAGAGAAGTCGTCATAATATCGAGTTTTTTAATGATTATATTAATTTATCTTTAGCATAAACGAAAGTTTAAAAAAATCTAAGGACTTCTACATAATTCTCACTAAAAAAAAATGTATTTAAAGATAAAAAGCGCCTTCAAAAGTTAATGAGGAAATATTTCAACGTACATATATATATTTTTAGACGTTAGATTCTCTTTAAATAGAGATTACATTAATATCCAATTTAAAACTGCAAAAAAAATCTGAAGATTGATAACATACCTTTGAGTAAGATTCATATTAACCCCTTAGCTGGTTTGCCCTTACGGCGTGTGGGCAAACCAGCTAAGGGGTTAATATGAATTTTGATAGTTGTAAACAAAAAATAAATCATTCATAACAATTATGATTCAATAGTAAAATGACTTCGAATACGTAGATAAGCCAAGTATTTCATGGATTCCCATTTGAATCAAAATAAGAAAATATTCCCAAAATAGAAGGTGTCATCTTATTGGATAGTAAGGAAAATAAACCATTTAAGCAGTTAGAAGAGAGATGTATATCCGTATACTCATATACATTTATACTCCTATATTCTTATATTCAAGTTATCAAAGTCTACGAAAAGGAAGAAGTTTGAATTTAACTTAAGGGATCGTATGTACACTAGGACAGTAAACCTTTCTTGACCCTTCGGACCTTTCAGTAGCCTTTAACCCGCAATATTCTGCATACGTTTCAAAGAATTTTCCATCTTACTATCAATGCCTTCAGGAAAAAGATATATAGGCATAAGTTGAAAATCTTCTGACTTTTTTTTACTAAATTTTTTTTCAGAAAATGCCTACCTGGATAAATTTCGTTACAAGAATGAAATATAAATTTAAAATATAACAATTAATAAGTATGTTGTAGCTGTTACTTAGAGCACTTACCATATTAGACAAGCCCCCCGCTGATACAGCAGCAGATTTAAGCCGAAAGGAGCGTCTCTTGTTATTGAAGTAGCGCCACCTAGTACCAAAAGTACGACATAACTACACACTCACCACATTCGCTTGAACAACCCCTTTTTACAGGGGGGGGGGGCATTCACACATCTCACAGATAGCCAACAGAAGAACAGCCATGCCCGAACCGTGACTCGACACCAAGTTAATAAGAATTAACATATAATACTGCTAAAGTCATTTTCTAGCGGAATTTAGCAGGAGATTATTGAAGAGCAGCACTGAAGTCTTAACTAAGCTAAAGAATATAAAAATATAATAAATAACATCTACATAAAATTCGATATCTTGTTAGATGTATTAAATAAGAAAAAAATATTTATCAGAAACTTTCTTCTATTTCCATTCCATGAATGTCATTACGATTCGCATTCAATACATTCTTCCCACTACAATTCAAGAAAAATTCGAATCGTTAATCCACAATTTAGGCACTTAATAACTAATATGTGGACGTATTATTAGTTAGAACTTGTTACATATTCAGCCCTGACATAAAGCATCTACACTGTCAGCAGCTTGTCACTTACGTAATTAAGTTGACTGTCAGAGGAAGAACCATCTGTTTGATTGTCATACAGTTATATACGAAGCCTGTTTGATACATAGTAGAATGTCTATCATTATGTATGTAGGATTTGCTATGTTGCGTGAAATTAAGATTAATAACTTATATTACATGTAAGTTAATCTGTGTTTACGGGCTTATTCCTGTTATAATTTAGATAACTTCATTTCCCATTGAATAAAAGACGAGGAAATTAGCTATATGATATTTGTAAAACACTTTTATTCCACAATATGATAAATAACTATTTCAGGAGTGCTCTTGGCAATTTAAAAACATCAAATAGTCATTAAGAATAATCTGAAATGCAATTAGACCCCCCAAAAGAGCAGAGGTTCAAACATTTTGAGAAAAAAGGATTCAAATTTGAAGATTTCGATCCATTATAAAAGTTTTCTTCGAAAACGTTTCATGCGAAGTAAGCGAGAGAAAATAATGTAATCATCAAAAAATAGGACTCCAATATTTTGATGCTCCATGGTTAAAACTTCATAGAGCTTGAAAAATATCTTTATGGAATTCTGTCGATATGTCCATGAATACGATATCACAGAAATATTTTAAGCTAGGATTAAGTAAAGATTTTAATGGATTTGTGTCGCCATATTCGTAGATAGATAACAAATTATGAGCAAAATCGATCATCGCAAAGTTTTTTTGGAGATGTTATCGTTTTCAAGTGAAAATGATAACTTCTAAATTTAAGTGTAGTTAGGATTTTCTTTTCAGTTTGTGATAGGCCATTGTGAATTTAAAATAATTCACAATTAAAGCAAGTAATTTATTGATAAATATTAAAATATGGACTTGTGCAGATAATGAAAACCAAATGGTCTTGCTTGCAAAAATTAGTATTGAAAAGCACAGCAAATAAAATAAAATAACTAAAATTTGAAACATGACCTTGTTAATAAAATCGAAATATTGAACCAAAATTTGGTTTAAATCAACAACAACAACAAAAAACAGTACCCAGAATGCATGATGTTAAATTTCTTATTTTAAAAAGTTAAAAGCTTGCATCTTTTTCAAAGAGAGATGGAAAGGTAATAGATTTATTAAAGAATATGTGAGAAAGTTTCTGGGAAATTACTCCTATGTTTTATAAATCTCATATTCCTGCTTCACTTATTTCAATTATTGTAGAGTTATTGCATAAATTTATAGAATAATGCTTATCATATTCTATTTTAATTAAGATGGTTCAAAAAGTATAAATTTCATAAATTATAGTACATATTTATCTGACAGCAAAACTCACTTGTCAGTGGTGTGTGTGTGTGTGTGTGTGTGTGTGTGTGTGTGTGTGTGTGTGTG
>JAOUZG010040121.1:5395921-5417593 GCA_026289955.1 Argiope argentata
AAGCAAAAATTCGGTACAAAACTACATATGTTTGTTACTAGATTGCATACCCAATTTTATATATTTAAATTAATGTACAGCGGTTATATGCAAGCAAAACTGCGGATCTACTGACGGCCACTCCCTTGATAGATTCAGTTTTAAATTAGGTACATATCTACATTTTAAATGTTCAATCAACGTACCAAATTTTATCTACCGAATTCATTTCATTTTGCAGCTATCTTGTTAATTCGTATTCAGAAAAGTAGAAAGACTCCTTCAGCGTGTAATTCTTTTAAAATTTTATAGAGATCAACAAGTTTTGTATTAACACCAACAACAAAATTGCATCCGTTTAGCTAAAAGCAAGTTAGATTTTGGATATCAAAAATAGATAAACATAATCCCAAAAATACATTTTTCAGACACAATTATGGATAGATATCAAAGTCTAGAGTTAACCCTTTGCAGCCCGATGTCGCCTCGGACTTGACATTCAAGACTGTGCATCATTTTGACGTTTTATTTATTTATTTATTTATTGTACATAATTTTGACGTTTTATTTATTAATTGTTAAAAACGCCTACATAATGGTTAAGAGATGCAGATTAGTTTTTCCAAGAAAATCGACTTAAAAGCATTATATATATTTATTTTTCATAGCAATAAACAAATTTTTGTATTAGGTGAATATCTGATTATTTTGTATCTGATTATTTTTCGTACTGCAAAGGGTTAATTGAGGATTACAATTATCTATTTTTGTCTAATTCGTATATACTGAATTAAATTTTTTCTATAGTATTCCATGTAGTCTGAAATAACTCACAAGTAAAAATGAACGTATCTGCTGTATAGCAATCTTTAATGATAACCTTTGAGGAGAATTATTTTAATTCCAACATAAGAGCACCATATAATTCCCAATATGAAGAATGTAGTCTTCTAATCCTTTACAGATCCAATTGTATTTAATGGCATTAAATAGCAGAGTGTAAGAAGTCAGCACTTTTCTCTATGTAGTGTTTTCTGACTGTCAGTGATTATACCACGTTGAAAGCTCTTCCCGAAAAAGGATCGATCACAGCAGCTTTCATTCGACATTCGTTCATCCTAATCTGTATTATACTACTTCCTCACTTGTACCAACCAAAGAAATCCATTTATTTTTCGTTTGTTGGCTGCATCTCCTAAGAAACTTTAGCAATATCTATCGAATTGAATAGCTTTATTTACTTATTATTACAGGGCCAGACTTCTATTTCTACAGCCTATAACAAACAGCCTATAGGGGATTTAGTTTTTTTGTGATTCTGATATATTGGCATACTTTACATTTAAAAATTGGATAGTTTTCAATCAACCATTCTATTTTATAGATGAATTATTTGATTTGTATGGTATTGCCCTGAAATAGTAATCCAAAATTCATTGGTTTTATACATAACAAATAATAGTGGCTTCACCATAAAAAACTGTCATTTCAGTTGGGATTAGTTTTAGTTCAAGATTTTTTTATTAAATGGAATTTAATAAAAACTGCAGGACGACCACCTCAACATTCATTCATCCTGATCTGTATTATACTACTTCCTCATTTGTACCGACCAATCGAATTGAATAGCATTTTTCACTTATAAAAAATGCATAAAAAAGGCCCCGACTTCTATTTCTACAGCCAAATAACCTACAACCAACAGCCTATGGGGGATTCTGTGCTTTTGTGATCCTGATATATTGGCATACTTTACGTTTATAAATCGGTAGTTTTCAATCAACAATTGTATTTTATAGAAGAATTATTTGAAATACTAATCCATTGTTCATTTGACTTATACATTACAAATAATAGTCATGAGGCTTGACCATAAAGAACTGTCATTTCAGTTGAGATTAGTTTTAGCTCAGGAATCTTTTTATTAAATGGAATTCTGATAAAATTACAGGTCTATCATCACAACATTCATTCATACATACATATCTGCATTATACTACTACCTCATTTGTACCGACCAAAAAATCAATTTATTTTTCGTTTGTTGACTGCATCTCGAAAGAATATCAGTATCTATGGAATTGAATAGCATTATTCACTTATTATAATAAAGACCCCGACTTCTATTTCTACTGCCTAATGAAAATCCCCAACAGCCTATGGAAGATTTTGTGCTTTCGTGATCCTGATATATTGATACACTTTACGTTTATAAATTGGATAGTTTTCAATCAATGATTGTATTATATAGAAAAATTGTTTAATTTGTATGGTATTGCCTTGAAGCACTAACCCAAAGTTAATTTGCTTTATGCATTTCAAATAATATTCATCAAGATTAGTCAAAGAGGATTGTTTTTCAGTTCAGAGATATTTATTAGATGGGAATTTTGATAAAATTGCTGAAAATGAAATTTTAAATATCGCTTTTCGTGTGTCATGCTACTATTATAGTAAGGAAGTAAAAATATCTAACATGGTTTCACTATTTCTTTGCGGATGATACAAATCTTATGCATGCTGATTTTTTCTTCTGTACAAACTTGACAGATATTAGATATTAACACTTTGGTGACCGACAATTTTACACAGAAACTATGTCATGTCACCGGCTACTTTTTTTGTAATTGAATATGAAAGTAAAACGTTCTAAAAAAACTCCAATGCATTTTATTTATACTGAATGAAATGAAATTAAACTTTGGACATATTTTTACATCAAAAAGTTCTTCGCCGATACGTTCCGTCATGGTTGAAATTTTTGGAATTTTACTAAAATTCTAATAAAAATGCAAATACTAGGAAAAGTAATTTTTCTGTTATAGAGCGGACAAGACTAAACACGATACGCCAAGTTTTTTCAATGTTCTATATCACCCCCGGTGTTATAAATTGAAACAGATAATGCAAGTGCAATGACGAGTTAACTCGTCACCGGCCAACAACGTTTGGACATGAAAAGACGAGTTAACTCGTCACCGGTCAGCAAAGTGTTAAAGTAATCTCTCTGATAGCTTTCAGTTCTCTTGTAATCCAGTAAATAGTTATGCTGTTTACTGGATCTTAATAGTTATCTTAATTCATCGTAATTTCTGAAACACTCATATTTAATTTCCTAAAATTAAAATTAAAAGCCCTTGGGTTTTGTTCGTGTAAATCCCCAAGTACTTTTTCGTGTTAATACCCATCTAAGAGAGACATTTGTGTAATTTTTCCTTTAATTTAATTTTTTATGAACAGCGTGATTCAAAATTCAGAGCAATGTTAAAAATTCATAGATTTCAAAGCAAAGAAAAAAGAAAGATGCCGTTTGCAAAAAATGATATGCAAGAAACCTAATTTTTCTCTCACGATACTAAAATGTATTGCTGAATGAATCATGTACAATTAAAACTACCAAAGATCAATTAGGAGCTCTGGTCTCCGATTAACCTCGTATAATGAAAACAATAAAATCTTAAATAATGTGTAATTAGAAAAGTATTGAGAATTAATACTTTTTATGTGTTTACGCCTTGAAGCACTTTTTTTCTAATCAATAAAAGATTCATTGATGCTCAAAGAAAAGATTCAAAAGCTAGTTTATTCTGTAGTAGCATTTTCTTTTAATCTTTAATTGTGGGAACCACATTTTATTGCTAAATATTTGTCTATTTTAGGGGGATTAGTGTATAAAATATGCTCCCAATAATCAAGCTAATCAATTTTTAACCTCTAGCTTACGGGCGGTACAACTGCTGTACCAAGATTTTTTTTACCTTTCCTTACGGGTCGGTACAACTGTTGTACCAGTAACAAGCTTGGATTTCGTCCCCCCACTTGAACTTCCCGGCGAACCGTAATTGCCTCATAAAAATCCCTGCCCTTTTGTGCTATACCCTTCAGGGTCAGGAGATTTCGTCCTGCTGTAGTTATAATCACTGTTGGCGCTAGTCAGTTTTGTGAACCTTGCTTTGGCGACATTTTTTTAAGTAACATTTCTGAGAGGTATGGAATGAGTTTGTAATACTCGATTGAAAACATTATTCTTTTCCACCGTTGCTTAATTTCTAACCATTGTAAATTGTTAATTTTTTAACAATAAAATTTTGTAAATTTATAATAATGTCCGTTTATAATTTTATTTGAATCAAGAATTACTTGAAATTTCATTTCTGATGGAATGGTGTAGTGTAGGTAATCGGTGACCTAGATAAATTGCTACATTTTTCGTCATTCGTCATAGTCCAAAAAAACTAAATTGAGCCTACGATTGGGTTTTTTTCTTTCACCCTATCATTATTCTGTTTTACATTGAAAAGTGACACAACACTGTTTTGTCTTCATGCCTACCTCCCCTTCTATGACTGGAATCTCGGGCATATATACTTCGCAGTTACTAATGTACTATTCTAACACAACATTAAAGAATTGACTACTTAAGATTTTTTAACTTTTAAAGTTTAATACTTGAACAAATATTTCAGGCTAAAAATACATTTGGGTTGTGATTTTTAAGCCAACTGTAAGTTTCATCATTATTTTTTATGATTAATGAAAACGGTTGCTTTAATTATTTATAGATAATCATTCGTTAAAAGTTATGATTCTAATTTTAAAATATTGAAAGAGGTTCTTTAAATCTATGATAAATAATAATTGGTAGCTTTTTATGCATTCAAACATCAGAAGAGAAATATTAAAATCTTTATGCCTTCATTTCAATTCACTGAAAAGCTACTAGACATTTGAATTTTTCCAGAAACATTTTTACTCAAATAAAATAGTAGGAATTCTAGATTTAATTTTAAGCATTTCTGAAATATAATCTAAATACTCTGCTTGTACAAATGTTGTAGCTAATTACGAAAGCTGATCATTTAGAATGTTAGCTTTATTCATTAAAGATTTTTTGAAAGTTTTCTTTTTTGATAACTACTTTTCAACATATTATTATATCAATGAAATCTTATGTATCAAATTCTAAACATACCATATCTAATCTTAGTTTGGTTAAATTAACCGTCTTAAATCTGGTGATTAGTTACGTATTAGTAAATTTTTAAGCAGAAAAAAAAATCATAAGTCAATTATTTATTGCCTACAAAACTCAGCGTACTTTTCAAAAATACTATACTGCTATGACTTATTAAAATTTTCGGGAAAAAATCACTATAAATTATAAGAATCGACAATAAAATAGGGAAACGTCACTAGTGATTTATATTGAAAACCGTCCGAAATATGTTAGGAATAAAAAATGTATTTGTTTTTTATGAGCTCAATATATTAATATTAAAAATTTGAAATTAACAAAATAGCAGACAATCATATATGCTATTTTGCAGATACATTTAACTTACAAAATAGCTAAGAATTGTTTTCTCTATTTTGTGCAAAGAAATGAAAATATTTTCAAAAAAAATTAGTTATGAATTTTATACATTATTTATAAATGTTTACATTTAATAAAGATAAATGAGTTAGAAGAATAACAGAATGAAATTCAAGGTGATGTGTTCAAGTTTTATAAGAATTAAATTTACACCTTCAGTACGGCTTGAGAAATTTATTTAATCACAAATATGATTGAAAAATTGACAACGATAAATAATTATACAGCAGTTATTCTATTTAAAATTTTTTTAATATCATAAAATTTAAGTCATTACTTGTATATATATATAATCAGAAAACTAGTGTTTCAGAAAAAAAAACTGCGATAAAAAGCTTTTTCTAGGGGACCAGACAAAGTAAAACCTCAAAAAAGCAACCCGGTTAAGACGGAGAGGACAGATGACCAATTAGCACTACGGGTGGCCGAAATCGGACAACAATCGCTTTTAAAAAAGGGGGAAAGCATTTGTTATCTTCTTCACAGAATCCCCGTATTCAAAGGAACTTTTTCGAGTTTGGGTTCCCGCAACGTAAAGGTTAAAGCATTCGAGGCAAGTAAACTCTCCCTTTAGGAAAAAAATACTTTAAGTGCCATAACTAGTTATATCTTCATTGTTTAAATCAATAATTGCACTTATTAAAATACAACAGTTAAATATTACTCCCTCCCCCGAAAAAATAGTCATAAAAATCTTATTCCCCACAATGACATTTTGTACAAAATCAGTTACGCCATTCTACAATGAAACCCAACTGAATTATTAAGCCTCTAATGTCATTATTTTAAGTCAGTCAACGGTTGCATTGAGAAAACTAGGTTCTTTGTTTAAAGGTTCACTCTCAAGACGACCAGTGAAATAATCCAAAATCATCAACATTATTTTTTAAATCATCAACATTATTTTTTTGACAAGTTGTACATTATAATATATTGAAAGTACCCCGAGTATATTCATGCTGGCAATGGGTAACACCCTGCCAACCACGAATATACTCGTGGTTGGCAGCAAATGGGTTATTAAGATTTATAAACTCACAAAGCTTAGAAAGAAATGTAATTTGTTCAAATTCCAATAAAGCGACAAATCTATCATGCATTTATTTTTACTGAAACGTCTTCAAGAGCTGTATATAAATTTGACACATTTTATGATTATTGAATGACTCCTATTCTGATTGCTTTTTATAGATCTAATTGTATCTAATGGTGCCAAAGAAAAAGTGGTCTGAGTCAGCACTTTATCTAGTGTTTTCTGACTTTTAGTGATTATAATGCTCTGGAAACCTTTCCTTAAAAGGATCAATAACAGCAGCTTTTATCCGACATCCGTTCATCCTAATCTGTATTAGACTGCTTAGTCACTTCCATCCGACCAGTAAAAGCCATTTAATTTTCATTTGTTAGCTGCATTAAGGAGAAATCTTTAGCGTTATCGATAGACTTAAGTAGCTTTAGTAGCTCATATAGCCGGCATTACTCGGGATTAAAGCTCTTTTATATATTATATCTCTAATATAAAAGTTACTTTTGTATAAAATATGATAATTCACAAAATTTTATTGTCTAAAAGCTTTCGTATCTGCATTTAATTTAAACTAAAATGTGACATTAACCTGACGATTTTTAAAAACCACCAAATGCTAATTGTTTCCAAAAGTTATTAATTTTTTGTTGTACTAGTTTTTTTTATCACAAATGAAAAAGTTCGGAAAGCCGGCTTTCTGGTACAGAGGTAGGGCACCTTCCTCTTGTTCTGGGAGTCCTGGGTTCGAGTCCTGGTTCGGGCAAGGTTGTTCTTCTGTGTACTATCTGTGATATGTGTGACTGTGTCACCCTCCCCCTGTAAACGACTGTGATGAATGTGCAGCTAAGTCGTACTCTTGGCGCTACTTGAAACAAGAGACGCTCCTTTTGGCTTAAAAAACTGCTTTGGCTTAAAAACTGCTGATATAATCAGCGGGGGCTTGTCCATGGCAAGTGTCATAAGTAACAACGGAAGTTCAGAAAATATTGTTTTCTCGCTCATTTAAGCTCAGTTTATAAGGTTTAATTCAATGCATTAACACTTTCTAGGGTCAGGGGAAGTATGCTTCCCACCAAATTCTTTAGTCTGTGTTTGAAGTTATGTAAATTGGCCTAAGTTTTCAATTACAGAAAAATAGAAGTTTCATTTCTTTTTTCATGCAAAATAGTGTGTATTAATTTGTTATTTAATTATTAATTAACCAAATTAAGTTTATCCAATAAGCTAAGCGAACAAGTTTGTTAAAATCAGTTTAAATCCTAAAAAATATTTTCATAAGCAATGATAAGAAAAAATATATTTTAAAAAGTTAAGGCAAATAAAAGAGAAATGTAAAACTATATGAGTGAGGCTCAAAGTGTAAAAAATAGGAGAGGAGTTCTAACTGATTGAATATTTAAATAAATGTTTGCATCTGGAAGCTTTTTTGTACCCTTTAACCCTTTGCAGTCCGAAGAATAATTAGATTCAAAATTATTCACTTAATGCAAAGATTTTTTTATTGCTATGAAAAATAAATATATATATAATCATCTTGAGGCAAATTTCTTTGAAAAATTAATCTACATTTCTCAACCATTATGTAGGCATTTTTGAACAATTAAATTTGAAAAAAATTAAGCGTCAAAATGAGCACAGTCTTTAATGTGGAATCACACTCGATATTGGACCGATAAGGGTTAAACATTTTATTTAAAATTATTTGTTTCACGTTTGTATCGACAGAATTTCACAACTCATTTTTCACTTACTTCCTGTTGAGCTAAATATTTGAATATTTCTACAGCTCTGCGTTCTTGATAACAGTATTAAACTAAATATTTATCCCTTACCAGCTGTGTGGCAATAAATAGACTTAAATTCAGTATTCGTTCTTGACACCAAAATATATAGATCTGCTTTAGGAAATCTATTCCATAGAACATGCGATGAAACATTACATACACAATTTAAGATTTTATAAAGTGATTGCACATATGTGGTCTGTTAGTCTTTTACGTCTATATGAAAATAAAAGCTCAAAAATATCACACGATAGGTGGAAGAAATTTGGCATATTATTTTATCATTAAATAATTAATTTTTTAATATTTAATTTAAATAATTGGAACTGTATTTTGAATCATTCTGACTATTTTTCTTATGTTTATTAATGTGAACATGGCGTCTCAAAAATGCATATTAGATAAAGGACTTATGATAATAATAAAAAGATTTATCGGAATATAAAAATGTTGTACACCCGTATGACTGTAGTATTCATACCAGAATACCAAGCTTAGTTTAGTTGTATTAACGTTCAATTATGTTAAAGCAATACTAAGGATTTTTTGGAATGAACCTCATAATTTCGAATTGCGGTCAGATGGCGAAGACGACGCCTAAGCTGGCGCTCCCTATCCCCTCTGTCCAACTTCCACACCACACCAGTGGAAAGGTGCTTGGCTTTCATGGAACTGGCATGCACCAAGCCCGTTTGCACAGGGGTTCTTCGGTAGAATTGAGTCTCAAACTTGAAACACTCCAGTTTCGAAAACCTTACCATCAAAACACCATTGCCTCCTGGAAATTTGAAACCAAATACGCAAAATTTATTTCGTACTTTTATTTTTTTTAAATATGAAACTGAATGAAAGATAATTAAAATGACTTTGAAAGGAAGATGAAACTTTATCACGATTAAAATAGCAATCAAAAATAATTTGAATTGTGTGAACTTATCCATAGAACTTTTTTAAAGCTATAGAGAGCACTATAATGCATTCCTGAAAGTGTCTCCTTCATAAATATAAAATGTGTCATACATTTAAGTATAAATGTGTCAAATACGTTTGAAAAAAAACTTTTAATCTTAAAATGGTATTTAATAATCTAAAAAAATATTCCAGACATTCTAATTTTTTTTTCTTTTCCTCTTAAAATTTTCTTTTCTATTATCATACAAAAAATACAGCTCGAAAAGAATTGAGTAAAGCTTTGTTATCCTACTTAAATTTCAATTTAAAAAACCTCTTTTATGCATACGTACTGAATTTTCTTTTTAATTTTATGTTTCGTTTTTTCCCATCTAATATTTTCTTTTAACAACGTACAAAAAATAAAAAGGGAAATAAATTTTTGCTTTTATCCATATCTAAAATTCTTGTCAAAAATTTCATAAAAATTCTTAAAGTAAGTACTTACGAAATTTTACGAGTAAATAAAATTTCAGACTTTTAAATTTGTAAAAAAGAAACTTCGCTTTGAGAAAACTGATAATAATATATTTTCCTCTTTGAAACCATTAGATGTTTATTTTATTACAAAAAAAATATTAAAAATACAATTGCTTCGTTGTATCCATTAACTTTTTATTTTATTTAAGAATAAGAAGTTTGATGTTATTTTAATTGCATTTAAACATATAAAGCCTTTATAATTATTCCACTTTAAATTGGCGGGAAAGGGAAAGCTATTGGATAAAATGCTATCAAATCTGGCAATAGTTTACACGAGAGCATAAAATTTTATTTTCCGAAAAATATACTTAAAAAATCACCACTTGTGGCTAATAGCGGCGTACACAATATTGTTTACAACATTGGTCATGCACGTCTTGTCGATGGATGAGTCCCATTTTTATTTAAGTCGACCAGGGACCTTTAAAATGACTTTTTGCAATTTTCACCTTATCATTCGAAATTTTACAGGCATTAAGAGTAACTCTATAGGAGATGACACACAAAATTTTAAAGCATTATATTAACTTATTTATGAGTTGGGGTGGAAATATAATATTATATTAGCGACAAATAACGTTTAAGAAAAATGCTCCAAATTCCAATTCTTATTATTACTTACTCTAACCCGTTTGGAACAAAAGTTATGATTAATCTTGAAGTTTGAGTGCGAAATATCAAAATTAATCAATATAATAACTTAAAACTAAGGATTTTTTTAATTAAGTAGTTTTGAGTTATTATATTAGCTAATAGTGATAGTGCATATTCAAACTTAATGATTAATCCCATCTTTTATTCTAAAAGAGTTACAGAGAGTAATAATAAAAATTGAAATTATTTCGAACAAATATGGAGCGCCTGGAACATTTTTCATAAACGATATTTATTACTAATATAATATTATATTAATCACCCTAATTTAAAGATAAATTCATATAATTCCTTAAAATTTATTGTGTCATCTCCTATAGAGTTACACTTAGCGCCTGTAAAATTTCAAATTTCTAAGGGGAAAATTTAAAAAGTCATTCTAAAGGTCCCTAGTTGCCTTAAAGGGGAAAATCAAAATTCATAAATGCAGGATTTGGACCAAACAAATCCATTATGTTAGTCTATTTATAATTCCAAAGAGTGACTTTAAATTAATGCAATGGAAATAATTGGAGAAAATCCCATTCCTATTCCCAGATAAATAAAAATGCGCCTTATCCATCTCTATCCATTGTTAGATAACAATATTGCATAGAACGCCATTAACTGTAAAAAACTTTTAGGATAAAAAAAATTTAAAATCGTAATTTTAGATTAAACTGTTGAAATTTTATCATTTAGTTTTGTAACATTTTTTATAACCGTTCTAAGACTCTTAACTTTTAATCTACATGAATTACAAAATTTAGATACAGCTATTTTATTACCAGGTGAAAAACTAAAATCTGGAATGGAAGTAGCATTCTACAACCGAAAGTAATAAACGTCATTTTTTTTCAACTCTAGCATTATCTACATCAATCATAAACTCAAAAATAAAAATTATCTACAAGAATCTTTGTTATCAGAAACTTAAAAAAAGTGTAACTGACGGAAATTTATACCAGACTCAGACGACCCACCCCAAAGACCCACGGATTTAAACCACTAGGGCTGAATGACCAGATCACCTCAACAGAAAATCTGGTGTGAACTATGAGTCCTAATGGCTATCACCGGTCTCGGTACAACCCTTCCCTTAGGAAGTAAGTCCCGTTATCGATGAGAGGATCCTACCCCCTCCCCTATTAGTGTACCCACCAGGTTGGCGAGATCCAATCTCCATGTCTGTAGCGTCTCATTCTCATTTGGAGTTGCACCCCCCCCCCCCGGGATATCGCTCTGGCATAAAACCGAATTCCAACAAAAATTTCAAAACATTTATGTGTATTGCTGTCCCAAAAAGGACATTTGTTGAAATGTCCTTCGAATAGCAATCAATATTACCATCATTATCTTTCATTCTAATTTTCTTGATTTGTTACCTGTTTTTTTCCCAGAAAATTAAGGTTACCAACAAGCTCTGATTTAGACGTGTTTTGTCGGAGCCTCGACAATACGAAAACTTCAACTCAATGAGGCATTCTGAACTATACGCGAAATATTCTAGGGAAAAAATGACCCAGCAAAAAAAAAAAAGAAAGAGGTAGAGCGTGAGAAAGAAAGAGGTGGTAGCTTGAAATTTCAAGTTAAGATATGCCTCACCTACAAACTTCGGGAGAATTAATTCCTTCCAAAAACTGCAGCATTATTTTGCTTAGTTTTAAATACGTTTTTTAAGAAATGGCCTTTTTGAAGAAAATTGTCGACTATACAAATGAGTTGAAACAGTTATTCAGACATTAGCCTGGAATTTCCTGAATGGTTCTCTGTAATATGTTTGATGTTTGCTGTTATGAATTATGTCTAATATTGAATATAGGCAATAAATTAAAGGATGTTTTTAAATGTTATAAATAATTACTAATGTAGAAATTTTGTTCATTATATCATAAAATTATTTTAATTTGTTAGAAATATTTTAAAACATAAAACAGGTTTCATATAAAATATTATTCTGTAAGGTTTATGCACATTTATTATTTAATTTTTTCTATGGTTGTTAGTGTAAAGACGAGTTTTTCGTTATTTTTAATGTCTTAATATTTTAAAACAAATAATGCTTAGAAAGCTTAGTGTTTTAATAATTTCATAGTTTTGAAATATGTGCAGATAACAAGTAACTTTAAAAATATTTAAACTATTTCTTCACAAAAAAAATGTCTTAAATAAAGTTGGATTTCTAAAACTTTTTTTTGCCGAAAATAAAATTTTTACTTCTCCAGTGAACTATTTAAAGATTTGATAGCATTTTGTCCATTAGTTTTTCTTTTATGGCCATTTCAAATTTAGTTATAGAGACCTCGTACATCTTTAAGATAAATAGAATTCATATTTTATTCCATTTTTATTAATCACCAAATCTGCTATTTTATAACTATTTTGTAATAACAACAATCGAAATAGAATATAAATCCCTCGGATATTAAAGTAATTTTACAATTCTTCTTTATATTTTACAAAATTCACGAAATATAAACTTAAATAAAATCATTTCATCCATCTCAAATAAAATAAAATAATCAACAGTGATTTAAAGTACTTGAATTAAATACCAAATAACAAATATGTGAAATAAAGTAACAAACAACAAAAATTTTAAAAAAATTCCTGTAAATATTATCTTAAGTCAGATTTTATCTTTATTTTAAACGAATTCTATTTGAAAAATACTAAACACTAATCACTTAGAAGTAATTTCAAGTGCATTTTTGTTCAAAAGAAAAATAGCCGTGATTCTATTTCAAGAAGCCTCTAAAAATTGCACTTTTCAATAAGCAAGCACAGAAAATAAGACCGCAGTTATTAATTTTTGATGCTGGTTTTAGTGAAAGGTCAAATATATCACTTTCCATTAAAACAGCTAACAAGAAAAGTGTTATAATACGATGCGAGCAGTATAATATTTTAATATTTGCGTGACAACCTTAGTTCATTATCAGTGGAAATTTGCACCGTCTAAAAGGTTAAAAATAACGTGATTCGTCAGAAAATAATATTCTCACTTTTTAACTTTGCCATCAAATCCCAAATTATGGGCCTTTGTTGAAGTTATATTACCTTTAAATTAGCCGTAATAGCTTGAAATTAAGAAGAAAATGATCTCAACTTTCGCGAAAATTGGGGGAGGAAAAACAAAGGAGATTTACATCAAGACGGTTGCTATGGCAATCTGTAATGAGCTTGTTATTTGTAATCATCTTACGTTAACAATCGCTCTCTGCGCTTTTCATATTTAGTTTCATCCATTACTTTTTTTTTTATCAAAAACAAATGTCAGAAAGCAAATTAAGCTAATGTAATATACATATGCAAATGATATGGACAAAGGGATTATGCATATAAAGAAATTTATTTTTCATTCTAGTTTTATTCAGGAGCGCATTATTAGCAAAATAAATAACTGATAATGCAGGGCTCGTTTGCATATTTGAAGTGTCTTTATTCTAATTTCTTTTGACAAATGTTAACATTCTTCTTGTTGCTTTTCAGTATCTTAATTGAAAGTGCGTCTTTGCTTCATTATTCCTATCATTCTTCATTTGTGTTTGAAATATTCTTTACAACTGTGTTTCTGCAAGTTAGAAAACTCAAGTTATTAGTCAGGGTAATTAATTTCAAATCTAAATCATTTCACTTTTAAGAATTATTAATTTTTTTCTTTCGACGAATTTTTCGGTGTTATAAACCTAATTAAAGAAATCATTGTAATGTGAAGATAAATGTGGATTTAGAAACTGTAAAGTGCTTTGTTCTTTTAAATCGATAATGAGCTAAAACTATTGAAAATGCTTTCGTTTATTCTATTGGAACAAAAAACCTCTATAAAGGTTTATTGAAAAACAGCTGCCTCTCGCGACCAGCTTGATCACACCCCTCCTCCTTTATTTTACTTTATAGGAATTTAAACTATTAATATGGAATGTATTCATTTTAAGAAATTAAACTATTATTTTAGAATACAATTAGAAGAATTTAATTGAATCAATGCGCTACATATTATAATATCAAAATAAAAAAATATACAGAATGCAAATTAAAAAACCTAAAATGCATTGAGAATATAAATTGGTTTGTGTTAATATCCAATTGTTACGAATTGTATGTCAAAATTAATTTTTTGAAGATCATGTTACTGCTTTGAATGACACTTGCCATGGGCAAGTTAGCTGATGCAACATCGGTTTTAAGCCGTTTTAAAATGAGCGTTAGTTGTTTTGAAGTAGCGCCAACTACTGCTAAAAGTACGACTTAAGCTACACACACACCACATTCGCTTGCACAATCCCTTTTTACAGGGTCGCATTAACACTAATTACAGATCGAATACAGAAGAACAACCATGCCCGAACCAGGACTCGAACTCAGGACGCCCAGATTACGGGGAATATGCACTACCCCTAAGCCAAGAAACTGGCCTCAAAAGTTATTTTAAAGACGAAAAAAATCCCCGAAAACGACAAGGTTGTGAAAAAAAGTAGTTTTTTTTTTTTAGTTTTAAGATAATACAAAAATCTCTTTTATGAGATAATATTGTTGAAAGATAGGAAAATTAATTCATCATAGCGATTGACTATAAGGTGATAGTACATACGTTCACAGTCATGATTCACGCTTGATATTTGAGCCATCTATCTAATTAGATGATTATTTCTCTGAGGGTTTGTTTAATTAGACAGACATTTCACTGCTATTAGACATGAGATGTGAAAACATGAAATTCACGCGGCGGTCAGCTTATAAAATCTGGATTAAAAATTCACTCTGGTACCTATTTCTAATATGTTTGTTTGTTTTTATATTTTCTTTAATCTGGTTGAATCGAGTTTTTGGCATTCTCTTAGAATATTACTAAGCTCCTTTTACAAATTAAGCGAAGCGTTGAATTCAATGCAACTGTAAAAATTTTCATTGAAACTTCGTGAAACATTCCCGTAAATTTATAATTGGTTTCGTTTATATTCATAATTGGTACCATTCGATAATACAGTAATCAGAACTATTTATGTGCTGTAGACAATTTTATATAGAGATATAATTGCGCCAATCACAAATAATTATTAATTTCTTGTAATAAGCTGAAGATAGGAAATAAATTAACGAAATGCAGACGAAAGCTTAAAACTTTGTATTCAAATAAAACTTTTCCTACGAGGTTTGCTTTTGTCACTCAAACTTTAATTATGAGGTAGCTCATATTGTTCCCATACACAGCGAAGCATGTTCGCACTCATTGATGCGTGTTTAGTAGCCACATATAAAATTTGCATGTGGCCATCTAAATCTTCGAAACGTTTTCCTTGAGTCGAGTTTTTAACTATCTTTGGGTTCAATTTAGACGAAAGCAACATATCTATAACAATCAGTTTGACTAAAAAGACCATCACCCATCCACCTACAGTTTTGAAATATTAAGGTTAACAGCACAGCCTTAGCATAATGTTGTATCGCTCAGTTGGATTAGCATTTCGTTTTGTGGCTGAAAAAGGATTCGTATGAGAATAACAACATTTTTCCCCATGCTTAGATAACGTGGTCAATTATAGAGCTGTTAACCCATTCTTCACACTTCTACGTCCCACTAACTTTATTTGAGATATAAATAAACATTTTTAAATAGTCATAAATGGTATTTTCGTTTCCATGGCACCTTCCTACGTGTTGATCTTTTCCATTAAATATTTTAAAAATATATCTTCGAAGACTATTTGTCTAATTCTGTCCTACTAGATTATTAAAGACCATTTTTGAAATGCTTTGTAAATGTTCATTTGAATTATCACTAATAATAAACCAGATTAGCTTCGAATTGTCTTTAATTTGTAACCATGTTTTGAACTTATTCTTAAAACTTACCTTTTTTTCTCTGGGGATGAAGCAAGATATGGATGTAATTGGATCAACAAGTGATTCTCACATCTCCGCAAGACAAAGTACAGAAGGTATAGCTGTCGTGTGGACTAATTTGCCATAGACATTAAACAGTTATTTAAAACTCCATCTCACGCTGGAACTGGTCACATGAAAGAGGTGGGGAAGAAATAAACATAGACCTTCATAGCTAAAAAATACCTTTTTATTTTCCGATCCAACGAAAGGAAAATAAAAACCCCAAATTATATACACCCAAAAAAAATAATCGTTGTTTCCAACACTTAAAAACATACAATAACAAAAGTTGGCGTTGCCACCACTTTTTAAAATATAAATTAAACACACATCATTTCTAATAAAATACCAAACAACTATTTGGCGTATAAACTACTCCGAAGTGGAAGGCCACCAAATAGCTACGTTGGTTGCATAAATGGAGGGAAATAATTCACAGGGAAAAGTTGATGCATTGGAAGGAATCAGCTATTTTGTAACTACTTTTATATCAGAATTTCTCTTCTTGAAATTCAATAATTCAGATGCACCGTAAGAATTAAAAGGTTACTAGTTGCGATACTACACTTGTCTAAATTGAAATGACTTTTAACACTTCAAAAGGATAGTGGAAATTAAATTATATTGTATATAATACAAACCATCAGATATGCATTTGCTCGCAAAAGTAAGTATGCAACTCACAACTTAAGTGAAAAAGCTCTAGTTTCCAAATAAATATAAGAAAAATATTATTTTGGATAGTGTTGTTTATAGCTTCTGATTCAAGTCATAAAGTAATGAAAAATAAACCAAATCATTATATTTTTAAAAAAAACTTTAAGAGTAATTATGTTAGCTACCAGTAGAAATTGCTGTAATCTAAATAAATCGTTAGTTTGAAAACTCTAATATTGTAGGTCTTTTTTTTCATAGGACATAATCACATATACTCTGCATACTTACTTCTGTGACTGAGTGTAAATTTTCATCGACATTCCGTAGTCAGACAAAAAAAATTCTATTCTAGCTGCACATTAAAAATAACATAAACAAAACTACAAAATTTGCAATTAAATATTTTTTAAAGAAGAACGAGAGAGATTAAGCGTTAGAAAATGAATGAATTTAACATTAAAAAAACTAAAACTCAATGTTTTAAAAGGTAGTTATTAGAATCCAGTGCCCTTTTATTCCCAAAGCGCATTAGATACACTTGTAAAAAGATAATTTGTTGCTTTTTCTTGGCAAGGATTTTCATCAAAGCGCACAGTAAAAACGATCGATTCCTCTTCTCGGATAGGATTATCCGGAAAGCGGAATCTCAAGGGGCAATTTTTCAAGGGAAGTAAAACCTGCTGCTAAGCAACTGATCAATGAAAATACATGCCTTGGACAAGAGGCACGTGGCGGTTGATCCCAAAACATGATGCTCATGCTTAGCCTATCAAAAGTTCTTAACACAAGTATAAAAACTCTTTCTGCTTAAGGAAGAAAAGAGGTCCAACAAAATACTACTTATAATCTTGAGGAAAATTATGTTAGTATATTTCATTGTAGTATATTGCTCTCATTTCACAACTTTATCATAGTAAATATCTGGATATGAATAAATAAATATAAGATAATAAATTGTTTACAATTTAGTTTATCAGTTTTATTGCATATAAATGTAGCTGTTAAAATATTTTTAACTATCACATTTAAACTTTAAAAAAATTGCATTAATGCGAGCAAAACCTATTTAGAAGGATTCATACCATTTTTGTTTCGCTCAAAATCGTCTGGTACCAAATTACTTATAATATAAGTAGCTATCAATATTAAAATATCTAAATTCTCTCATGCAGAAAAATTAAGTTGTATCTCATGTGGAAAAATGTAGTTGTATCTCATGTGAAAAAATGTAGTTGTATCTCATGTGAAAAAATGTAGTTGTATCTCATGTGAAAAAATGTAGCTGTATAAGTGTAAAAGCAGAATAACATAGAGGTCAATTTGAATTTTTTAAAATCCAAATTAAGAAATGTGTGTTTGTAGATGACTGATCTTCATTATTCATGAACTCAGATCTAAATTAAAACTAATCTACAAATTCATTTAGGTGGTGTAAATAGACTACGAAAAATCTGATTATCTACAGCGGAATGTCTTTAGTAAGTGTTTTGTTTTTAATATACCATCTTCGTCAGCATATGAAATTAGAAAACAAGCATGAATTTATTTAATGTGCCTATAAATGCGACTGAACTATTTTATTTACAGAAACTACAGGTGCTTTACTAATCCAAATTTTATCTCTAAATATAATCTGGTACAAATGCTGTACAGCTAAACCCCTGCAAATATAAAATAAACTCTGAACTGTTCTATCTATGTTCTAATTACTTTATAAAAACTCTATTGCATCAACTCGAAACTGATATATCATCGCTATCGAAGGAAATAAAAAGCCTCACCGATAATAGAAATATATCCGAGTTATTATGTTACAATGATCAAAAGAACAGATCCTATAACTTGAAAATGACGAAAACGCTCTTCTGTTTCTTCATCAAGATACTATTTACAAATAGTATTTTGGATTATTTATTTAAAGTATATACTAATATAAAGATATTTGGGAAATCCATTCTTCCCTTAATAAGATGATTAATTTATTAAATTAATCCGAAATTTAAATTCAGAAAAAATATTCCATCATATTTAGATTTTGAAAATACGCTTATTTTTGTCAATGTACTAAAAAGTACGCTTTGCTTTAATTATTTTCTTATTTTTTATTTTCCCTTTATACTTCATTATTTTAAAAAATACGTTATTTAGAATCCCTTTTTTTCATAAATATATCAAAAGGCATCAGCTGGAATCAAAGTTTAATTAAATGAATCGATTAATTACTATTAAACTAGGAAAACTTAAAATAGCGTATATTGAGCAAACACTCAGGAGTACGCACATTTTCACCCGGGAGTACACCACGAATATGTAATATTATTCAATACGTGAAAAATCAGTTGCAAAAATCCATCTATATAAATAATATGAATACATTTATTAGTCCGTTGAGTTAATTTAAAGTATATGAAATTGATTTTAAAGCTTAGTTTGTAATTATTTTCTTTAAGAAATCCATTTCAGGATTGTTCCATTTCTAGAAACCACACCTCTAATATTATCCTCGCGTCATTCTGTAAAAGTAATACCAGTTTAATGCCTTTATCCTAATAAATATCTCTCAGTACCTTTGTCTGAAGACCAAGGAAAACGCTTGCCCATAGCTGTCTCAAGAATTCTTATCAGATCATCAAATATACTTGATTGATCATCCTGCCGCCTAGATCGCCTTAGCTAGATTAGAAAGGGGATATCTGATATTCTCCATCGTATGTCACCTAACTAAGCTACCTTGAACACCCCCACCCCCGCACGTTGTAGAATTTCAAGCAAGTGGTAGCAATTGGACAGAAGTCTTAAATGATTACAAAATAGTTTCGAATATTTGAAGGTCACAAACATGTTTTCGAAGTAAAGTGTTCGGAATTTTAAAATTATATAGTCTTAAAATTGTAGTCATACAGACAGATATTACCAGTAATGAGGGGGACAAAGAAGTCTGAAATATGGAAATTTGTCAAAAAATTGACTATTACCTTATTTTTTTCTATACTTCGTATACATGGAAGTAAAAATATACAAAAAACGGAATAAAAAGTTATGATAATGAAAAAAGTATAAAATTTTAATATTAACCAATTTGAAAAATAGCTGATATTTTGTGAAATTTTGTAAATATATTTCTTTATTGTTTAATTGTTTTAAAATTCATTAAAAACATTTAAAAATTATGTATGATTGTTTTCTGTAAGAAAAATATGAAAACATATAATGTGTGTTTCCGTATTTTTTCAATTTGGATTTTTAAGAAGGCAGCACAAAAAGTTGCTTTTGAAAAATTCACAAAATTTTAAATATATTAACAATTTTGAAAAATTCCTGCTATTTTTGGAATTCTTTTTAAAATTTTTTATAGTTAAATCTTTTTAAAGTTTCTTTAAAACTTTAAAAAATGAGCTATGAAAAATTATTTTCATCCATTATTAATTTTTCATTGTTAAAAAAACGATGAAACACTAACAATATATATTTCTGTATTTTCCATATTAAGATATTTCTTTACTCTGATATTTTTTCATGACATGTCGAATTTGTTATATGAGTTTCAACTGCATATAAATATTTTTTACTGACTTCTTATTAGTGTATTGAAGAAATTTATTTTAAACAAATCTTCCAACACATTGAGTTTAATAAACCCTTTTTTCCCTTCTTAACAAAAGAATTTGACAAAAGAAGAAGATTTTTAAGGAGCACTCGTATCATTGTTACGAATGAAAAAATTTCTTTGTTAAAATATCGCCTGCATTTGAAGACGACGGAAGAGTCTTAAATTAAAATCTTGTGCAACTAAGTACGACACTTAATCCTTTTGATTGAATTTTCTTACATCACTCGGTGTACGAAGCAAAAGAAAAAAAATATTTCATCATTCAAAAAAAAATTATATACTTATAAAAAAACCTTACTTTTTCAAAACCACTGCACCTTAATAATGTTTTATAAGGATCAGCTACAGAGCATAATTCTTCTCTATTTGAAAAGAATCTACGAAAGATGTAGTTCCACTGTACAAAAAATCTATGAATTCGAAAGAAATAAATTACTGTCCATTAACCTGGCACGTACCGGTTCCAGAAAATTTTTTGTACTGTGTGCGGAAGAATTCCATTACTTTGATTAGCCGAATAAATGCATTACATCATCCGAGCAAAAGCTTTATGACAAGTCACGATCTCCGTAATTAATCAATTGAAATTTAGAGGAACAGAAACAAATCAAATCTCCGAGAATTTCATCCAATGGATTTAAATCAAAGATAGCCTAACTGGATCTGTAATTGCTTTATTCTCTTGAATTTGAAATGAAAGGTAATTTAGTCTCGCTTCTATTTTTTTTCGTGCGCTTTTGAAGAATTTCGTGAAATTGATTCCTTTTTTTAAAAAAAAATAGTGCTATTTCTTTGATGAAAATAAGCGGAAATAAAAACTAAATAACTTTAATTTCATTTATCTCATATTTTATTATTAGTTTATCTAACATTTTATCATTTAAATATGCATAAATGAGTAAATACGGGGTTGTATTTGATTTTATAGTCATTATGAAGATGGATTGATAATTATGATACCGGAATGGATTCAAGTTTTGAAAATGGATAAGAGGTGATAAAATGGAGTTAAGTAAGATAAAATGGAGTTAAGTACAACACAATCAAATTATTTTACCATTCCACTAATTTTTTCTCAAATAATTCAAAAGTTGTCTCTCCACTAATTTTCATATTATATATATATATATATATATATATATATATATATATATATATATATATATATATATATATATATATATATATATATATATATAATCAATTCGTTCATTTCTAAAAATATCACACATTCCTGCATCACAACTACGCATCGTCATTCACTCATTCAAAGGTAAAACGTATA
>JAOUZG010040121.1:5419409-5431914 GCA_026289955.1 Argiope argentata
ATATATATATATATATATATATATAAGGCTTCTTAGAAAAATACAATTGAATACAATTATATTCAAACGGTTAAAACATGGAAACATGTTATAATTTTTAAAATTCATGACTCTTCCAAATGAAAATGGGACTAGAGTTCTAGCAAGATAGTGAATGGAACTTGAAGATCTATCTGGTAGATAATAGTGTATGTCAGAATAAATCTATTTATATACAATGTAGAGTGAACGTAACTTCTACAGGTGGGATTAGGCCGCGACTGCCAAAATGTTGGGGGGGGGGGGCTAACTCACTCTATTAAAGTCGCATTATCATCTGTATAAAATCTGGATACTTTTTCTGAATATTTTTTATACCAGATTTCTTTTAGCAAGCCCCGGCAAAAATGTTATAATTACAGGATGAATTTCATTTTGAATTTACTGTTAGTATAGAATTATTAAAATTCTTTAATTTAGTTTTTTAACGAACATTTTATGTATCTTATGTCTTATTTCAGCAAAAAAGGGATATGCACCATTAGTTAATATAAACAATCAATAAAGAATGATGAAAATGAGAGCTTTAAAGAAACCGAATTTAGCATTAGTATAAAGAAAGAAAATGCAAATATACAAAATAATAAAAAATCAATGCATTTTTTTAAGTATAAGCTTTTCAAACCATTCCTAAATGTTATTGCGATTTTTGATAAACAACTCACTCGATTAATATTAAAATGAATACCATTATTTAGATATCTCAAAAGAAGCTTTTATCAGTTAAGGAGAGCTTTTAAACCTAATACTTTTGAAAACATATTATTCTAAAGATTCTTCGCAAATAATATATTTACCGCAAACAGTATTTATTGGGAAAAACCTTCGTGTAAGACGATACGCTGTAAACACGTCTCTAGCATAGCATTAATTAAATAGATCCATAAAGTTGACTTTAATGGTTGCATTCAAATTGCATATAAAAAATTAGAACTCGAAAAAATCCGCTTTCAAAATACTGGAACTTCGAGAACATTCTTGAGTTTTAGCTAGTTGTTTTGCTGGAAAGAATATTTTTAGAACTATTTCTTTAGAGATTAGATATTTAGACATGGATGTTGTATTTAAATTGGTGTTTTCATGTTCAGTGGCTCATGAAAGATAATATATCAGTAAATATTTATCATTCAACTGATATCAAATTTTTATGCATCTTAAAAGTAATATTGCAATAAGTATAGTCATTTTATAGTAGTAATAAGTATAGACATTGTATATACGCATAAGCTGCTTCTATTTAGATAAGAGTCACTTTGATTTGCTAAGAAAGTGAACCGTCAGTGGTGGAGGTAGTTCAATTTTAACTATTTCAATACAGAAATATTTTTTTAATTTAACAAGATTAATAAATAATGCATATTAATAATTAAAAATAAAGTAATTTTAATTAATAAAGTGATAATACTTATAATTAAAAAATAATCATTCTTACGAAACCTACAGAAAAGTAATTTTAATAAAAACAAAATATTTTTAAACATTTCTAAAACGAATTTTTTAACCTAATTATTTACCAATATTTTTAAATATCAAAATAGTTCAAATACTTTTAATGGCACGAACTATTATTTATAAGTTACTTTACAAAGAAATACGGTACTCAAAGCTGAAATAATCAAAAAAACAAAACAAACGCATTAGTCCCTCTCCACCCCATCCCACCCCCCAAAAAACCGGCTGGATATAGCAAAAATATATTGTTTATTATTTTTTACACCTTCGAAAATCGCAGGTTAAATACAGTTTTATTTACATTCCATTTAGAAGAAATATTAGGAGCTCCTTTCAGATGAAAAGGACGACACCGCAACTGTCCTCCAACTTTCCAAACTTCCTCCGCACACAACTAGAAAACATCTGACCAGCGGCATTAGATTTCAAGTCTACCAGAATCGCATACATGATGTATCATCAGTATAGCCAGGTTTCAAATCTGGACCCCACCGTTAGGAAAGCTGAATTTTTACCACGGCGGCTATTTAAATTCGTGACCTAAACACCTGTAGGGTTAATACGTTCTTAAAATAAAAGTAAATGTTTATCTGTGATGGTTTAAAAGTTGTCTGTGGGTCCTCAGTTAGAATGTAGCATGTTATTATTTATCTGTATATTATTTCTCTTAACATGAGCTAAATAGTAAATTCAGTGACTCAGAGAAAAAAAATCGAATTTGTAAAGCCCCACTGTATTAAATTAAAGTAAGTCTAGCATGCTGATTCAAAGTTACATCACTTTTAGAATAAACCAGACAAGGTACATTGCTGTGCATCAATATATTCCATATATAGGGAGAGTATGACTCTATATTCGATAGTTTTAAATTATCTCCGGAAGCAAATCATTGTAAAACTATCATATTCTAAAGACGTATATTATAAATCGAAAGCATTGAAGCCTAATTTTGTGGCAGAGAAGTAATATAGTTCGAAAATTAATTTAAAACGAGTTAAACCAGTGGAAATTATCTGCCAGAAACTTTCATGAGTACTCTGTCTCTCCGCTCCCCCTCACTCCACAATTTGGAACAAATCAGAAGACGGCAGTCCAGATTTTTATTTCCATTTCGATTTTGCCCACTTCGAAGTATAATAAAGGAAACTGATTCTTTTATATTCAATGCATACCATTTCCAAACAATAGTTACGAAAGATCGAGTCGGTGTCCTGGCACAGAGGTAGCGCATCTTCTGGGAGTGACAGGTTCGAGTCCCGGTTTGGACATTTTTGTTCTTATGTGTTCTATCTGTGAGGCACATGATTGTACCCCCTTGTAAAAAGGGGTTGTGCAAACGAATGTGATGAGTGTATAGTTTAAATTGCACTCTTGACCACAGTTGGCGCTACTTTAAACACTCTTATTTCGACTTAATTCCGCTGTTGAATCTGTGGTTTTATCCATGGCAAGTGCCATTAGTAAAAACAACAACAACAACGAAATATCGATCTTTAACTTGAATCTAGCATGTACTTAATGGAAGATAAATCACTAACATGAGGTTAAAGCACATGAATCATAAAATCCAAGTGTATTGATAGTAGTATTTTTATCAAAAGTTTGAAACCAAAATCTGATACAGAACTGCAAGGTATGTTTAAATAAAAAGGTACGAAACGTCGTTACAACGTAACCGTTAACATATTTGCCTATGCCGCTATGGGACAACATAGAGAGACTTCTAAGGATTCAATTGGAATCTCCGACGTATACCATGCGAAGGAGAGAGCAGAGGATCTTATAAAGATCGCCGTCCAATTGGCGTAATTGTTGAATTCCTCTAGCACAGAAGAGCCTTTAACTCTGATGTGTACTGTGATACACTCCAAATGCTCCACAGGTCCATGAAGAACAAAGCATCGGATTACTCATCGAGTTACTTTCGGTAACACCAGGTTACCGAAAGGCTTAAGGATGGTGTTGTTCTGCTCCATGATAACGCATTTTGACGCATCTCCAGGGTCACACAAGTGGAGCTGACCAAGTTCAAGTAGGAGCAGTTAGACCATCCATTCTACAGCCGGAATATCAGCCCATGAGATTTTTATGTGTTTTGGCCTTTGAAAAAAAATCTGAAAAGAAAGCTCTTCAAATAGGACGGCGAACTCAAAGACGCTGTGAAGGACATGGTCTTGTTACGACCACAAGAATTCTGTGTTACAACAAATGCTTTGGCTCGTTAATCAATGGGATCGTTGTGCTCAGGCCTATAGTATATATTTTGAATAAAATCTACACAGTGTCGTTTCGTATCTTTTCATGTGAACACCCATTGTATAACTGTAGTTACAAGATTACATACTAAATTTCCTTCACTTAGATTGAGATGTTTTTAGGAAATTGCTTTTATAAACATGCAAAATTACAGATCGACAGATGGCAACGGATTTAGTGCATCATATAAGTGATATTTATATTTTAGATGCTAAAGCTGTGAGCTAAATTTTATTATCATGACTTTTTGCGTGTTTTAGTTATCGAGTTCATTCAGTAGTCTGGCAGATATACAGATAAGCTTCCTCTTGACGAATTTTGTTTAAAATTTGGTAGAAATCTAAAATATTTCTATAAATAAATAATTTCTTTCGTCTATCTCTAGACGATTTTAAAGCAACGTGTTCCCGGCCTGATAGACAAATTTCTAAATATGTGTTTTTCTGATTCATTAAGATCACAAGAGATGCCGATTTTTTTCAATTCCTACTATTAGCCTATTCTACTATTCCTACTATAGATAGATAGATAGATAGATAGATAGATAGATATAGATATAGATATAGATATAGATATAGATATATATAGATATTTACAAGATATATATCTTGTTCAAATTTTCAATCTTTAACAAAATAGTTTGTATTCATCCAATCAAGTTGAAGCAAGAAAAAAAATTAACTTGCAGTGGATGACATTTGATGTTAATTCCATTTTTGTAAATGTTAATTCATTAATTTTTTATTAATTAATTAAAAACTAATTTTCTCGCTAAAAATGTTGAATTCCCCAATGCCAAATAAGTAATGAATTCAGTTTGTTAGGTTTAATACTCGTATGTTTTCAGATGATTATTTTAAATGATTCTGTTTATTTTCCTAATGTTTGATGCGATTAAAATGAAGCATTGTTAATTAATCGATTTTTCCTATTTAATTTGGAGTAATTTCTAATTAAAATAACACAGAATGAAGAAAATTAGAAATTTCTAATCTATATTGCATTCCCCAACTGGTGTAGAGAAAACACGGATTTTGCGATGCGACAATTGCGAATCCTCAATTAGCATTGAAAACTCAAAGCTAGTATAATTTTTTGATCCATTATTTATAGTAAATGTAATCGTTAGACCGGGATAGTCTGTTTGGTATGGCGTTGGAATCGCAACGCTTGGGCTGCGAGTTCGAACACCATATATAGAAAGGAGAATGGAAATCACCAGAAAATTCAGCTTCTGTTTTGCCCCTTAAGATTGTGATTATGTCAATTTATATACATATAATATTAATAGTAGTTATTTAATAAAATGTAACTTAAATAAATTTTTCTTTGTGAACCTAAGTAGGAATTGATTTTAAAAAATTGTTTTTTATATTACTTGTTAACGATTACAATACTTTCTCTTTGCATATGTCGTTATAAGCGTAATTAAAAGTTATGGAAAATACACTCTCTACTGTCCACGAATTCATTATTCATTCAATGCGTTTTGTTCATAAACCTGAATCCAGACAATAATTTTCCATTAAAGTGCAATAAAATCTACAGCCCCGATTAAACCCTATTTTGCCGAGAGAAACTCATAATAAAACTTTTCTTAGCGCTGGTAGGATGAAAGAGTGATTTCCTTCTGTGTTATTAATAAGGGGTATTCTGAAACTTTCCTTGGAAAATATTCGAGGAAAGTTCCTGGAAAGGAGAAACATTATTCTAATATAGCCCCCGAAAGACCATCCCTTGAAAGGAATAACATGTGATATAACATGCATAAACTGTGTTATAAGACCACTTATGTTACAAGATTGGTTCTCTTCAGAAGATTACTATTAAAACAGGATAGTTAGACTAATCCCTTTTTAATAATATCAATTTCTTTAAGGATCAGCTTTTCCTGATTTATTCTACGTATTTATTAATTATATGCTGTTATCTATAAATATATATGTAAAATATAAGTAGGTGAAAATAAATAAATTTAATCTGATATCGATATGAGACGTGAAGAAGTTTTATATTCTGAAAACAATATTGTTTTAAAAATGTAGAAACTATTCGATGGAACTACTTAAAAACATGTATAAAACTATGAGAAAATTTTTGCTGAAAATATTTTAGTATTTTACAGACCTTTTCCAAATTAAACTAATTGTCTATAAATGAAAGATGATTATTATATTTTGTGACTTTTTTGTGTTGAAATTAAGGCATTAATCTTAAGAATGTGTCATTCATATTTTGATTGACATAAAGTAATCTTGTTAAAAGCATTCTTATATGTAAAAGCATTTTGAAACCAAAAAGTTACTGTTTATAGCAACAAAAAAAAATTAAAATATTTTCAACACATTATTATCATTATTATTTTGGTGATTATCGATAAGAAATAGCTAATAAACGTAAGCTTAAAATTTTATCGTATTAATAATGCCTACATGATACAAAAAATCATTTTTACATCACTTAAAGTGAGAGAAAAAGTTTACATTAAAATTATTTAAAACCTTTCATAAAGCAAATAAAAAGCAGTGTCATATTTTCTATAGTATAATGAAGAAGGTTGCATTTAATAAGGTTTTTAAGGTAATAATCTATGCAAGAAGGTTGAATTTAGGTTGCAAGGTTTTTAAGATAGTAATCTTTAATACCTCTATTACGGATTGATTAAGTTTAAATTTTATTTTTACTTCACGTACAATGTAGCCAAAGAATCGAGTATAAACTTAAAAGATGTATAATATAAGAGCAAATTGTACATCACATGCATACAGATATTTGATGGAATACAAATCTCTATCTCTGCATCAACTTATTCACAAAAATAGAATATAAAATCGTAGATAGTATGATAAATGCAATAATAGCAAATAGAAAACAATATCATAAGCAAATCTTTGGAATATTCAAAATAAGTATTCTAAGGATTTACCATCTGAAACAGCGCGCACTTTGTCTTGTGGTTCATGAAAAAGAATAGTTGTGATTAAAAAGAGTAGTTGTGAATTGTGGAGTTTTAATATTGAATTTCTTCAAAATTTTGCTGCACATTCTATCTGGTGAATTCTTTTGTTTTCCGTAATTCACTGACAAAGAGGCACTTATAATAGCTCCTCTTTTAGTCTCTAGACCGTATTCTCTGACAAAAATTCAAAGAATTTAATTAAACAGCAGAATAGTAAAATTACTTCAGTTAACTAATTTCAATATGTTTTACATATTCTAAAAATTCGTAAACAACCTTTCAGTGTGCTTAGTGTGTATAACAGGGCTAGGATAGCCTGGTTGGTAGAGCGTTGGACTCGTATTCCTTAGCTTACGTGTTCGAAACTCACCAGCCAAAAGATTCCCCGAGTGTGTGGGGGCTGGCGCTCGTTAAATCTGTCGTGATCGCAAAATCCTCCATGTCGAGAATAATAGCACTGGGGGTACTGGATCAGAAGTTATCGTTCTATGTTCCAGGTCCAAATTACGATCTGAGATGTATGAATGAATTTGCATGAATGTAGTCCGCCCCCTGAAAAAAGGTTGTGGCGTGTGTGTAGCTAAATCGTACTCTTGGCCCTAGATGACGCTACTTGTAAAACAAGAGACGCATATCTCCGGCTTCGAATCTGCTCATGTATCAGCGGAGCTTGTCCATGGCAAGTGCCATAAATAACAACAACAACTGTGTGTATAGTTATATAAATCCCTTCTCACATCTTACTCATGATATTTCTTTGCAAAGAGATTTTATTTCTGAGTATAATTAATTCAGCAATAGCTCAGAAAAGTCTTAGCTTGATTTAAATTTTAAATGCCTTATAAGAAATTTCCCAGTGGCACCATTGAAAACAGATTATTTTTGCAAATCGCAGAAAAAAAGGACATCGCCAATATAAAATTAAATTAAAATATCATCAAAATTCAGTTTATAAAACAAATTTAAAACTATTCATAGCTCTATTCAATCAGTTCATGTTTTCTATTTATGCAAAACAAACTCTTCATGAAAAGCAGAAGCATATTAAAAATGAATAAATATCTTTTGAATATATTATTTTAGTTTATTTCTCTCTTTTTTCTAATGAATGTAGATTTTATAAATATAAAAGGTTATACCTAAAAGCAAATTTATAGAAATAATGAAGTGAACAAAAAAGCAAATGAATTAATTAAATTAAACTACGCCCTCACGATTTGCATATACAACTGATCAATCTTCATTTCTTATTCATTTCTCAACCTAATTGTAAAATAAATTAAATATCTTCAACTTGGTTTCTTCCTTTTTGAGCTATCTACCAATTCTCTGTTGTGAAAATTTTGGAAATTATTATAAGACTCACCTGAAGTTGCAAATAATTTGTCATTTAATATTTCATTAATTATATTGCCGATTCAATGTAAACTCTAAATAAAAATAAAAATGCAAAAATGTAAATAAAACAATATAATAGCCCTTTTGAATACATTTATATTTGGTACAACAAAACACTAATGATATATTTCATTCTTAATATTTTGCATCTCTGACCAAGTACAATTTTACAAAAAGACTTCTGACCTCACGAAAATTCAGACAAACAATTTCATCCATAAATATTATAATATTCAGTGTGTTTGAAAAAAAATATTTTTAAGATCCCGAAGTAATACAACATAGATATAATTTAGACTGATTTTGTTACAATAAAACTAGGTATGCACATTATTGCTCAGCATTATAATTTTCAACATTCAGCATTATTGTACAATATTGCGAATGTTGTTTTATATCATACAGTCGTACAATATCGATGATATTGCTTGTACATCATACGATATTGTACAATATTGCGAATGTTGTTTAATATCATACAGTCTTGTACAGTATTAAGGATATTGTTTGTAGATCACATGATATCGTACAATATTGCGAATGGTGTTTGATATTATACAATATTGTACAATATCGAGGAAATTTTTTGTAGATCATACGATATCGTATAATATTGCGAATAACGTTTATTATCAAACAGTATTATTCATTATATATGCGTTACTGTATATTGCAATACAGAACGCATTTTGCAATTAAATAAGGAATTTTTAAGGATATTCCTTTGTACACCACTCACGCGTATATCCTTTTACATCCTAAAAAAGAGTGACTTATATTGAAGCTAAGCCAAAAATTGTATTCATCAGTTAGAGACTATTATAGCATTCCGCTATCTATCATGAGGAATAAAATTCTGAATGTGGAAAAGTTCAATTCATTCAACTATTTATAAGCAAACATCTTATGCAACTGTATTCAAGTTTAAGCTATCTTTCTGATTCAGAGTATCTGAAGTATTGAAAAAGTCAATACTTCTGAATCTCATTAAAACTATGTCATAAGATCACCGGTAGATACACTGTTATTTCAATTTTGAAAACGCATAGCTTGAGAAAGAATCTATCGATTTAATCACGTATGAGTGAATTATTAAGAAATTTACCATAAATATCTGACGAACAAACTGATTTTATAATTTATAATAAGCCATTTCTGATCGTGTTGAAGAGGTGGTCTTAGTATTGAAGATCAACGATTCCATTAGTGGAATTGTTCATTGGATTTTCTTAAATCTTCGTAGAAAAATGGAATTATAAATATAACTTATTATTATTATTAGATTTAAAATAAATCTCGATTTTTATAAAACGAATATCCGAAATGTATCCGTTTATGATTAAGGAACTTTTTAATGTTCATTCTGTCTACCAAAATACAAATTTATTTTTAATGTATAAGAAATTATTAGAGAAAAACGCCATTATGAAAAGAATCAATTTCGAATGATGGTTTTCTTCTTTGTGGAGGATATTTTTTTTAATTCTCTACCTTAATCACTATGCTAATGATCTCATTCATCACATTACGCTTGAATTGAATTGCCTTAGTTAAATACAGAAAATAAATCTTTTAAAAATTGAACAAAATAATCTTCAAGGGTGATAATCAGAATCAATTGAAGATAAACTATTTAAAGACTAAAGATTACTCATAGATTAAATTATGAAAAGAACCGATTAGTTAATTAATTATGGCAATTATATTATCTATAAAGTCATTCGTTTCTATAAAAATTCATAAATAATTGAAATGCTTATTGAGATAAACATAATGCTAATTTGCCGACATTCTGTCATAGGATATCCCGTTTTCCTCGTAATCTGTGAGTCCCGGGTTCGAGTCTCTGTTCGGGCATTGTCGTTCTTCTGTCTGTAAAGTGAGTGAATGCCCCCCCCCGTAAAAAGGTGTTGTGCAATAATATTCGTGACCCTAATTGATGCTACTTCAAAACTAGAGACGCTCATTTGGGCTTAAAATCGCTGAGGTATCAGCGAGCTTGTCTATGGCAAGGGCCATTAGAAACAACAAAAATATTAATTTCTTTAAAAGTTGTAAACTTTTTCCTGTTTTCTGAATCAACCTAAACTATAAAAAGGAGTTGTGCAAGCGTATGTGACTTATGAAGTAACAAAATGGTACTTTTGGCAAAAGTTGGCGCTACTGAAAAAAAAAACATGAGACACTCACTCGACATAAATCTCTGATAGATCTGTCAGTGGTCTTGAAAAGTGCCATAAGTAAAAACAACAACTAAATGCTAATCTACATTTAAATCTATTTGAGCAATTCTTTCAAAAGAAAATTGTCACATAAGGAACACATAATGTCCAATTAACATTTCATCGTTATAAATAACTCTTCCTTTAGGCCATTTATTGTTTAACGCCGACTATAAGACGAAACGTATGCTCGCTGGATATGCCAATATGCTGGAGCATAGATTATTGATGAACATCAGAAGCAGATGGTCTTTTAATAGCCACTCGCGAAGCTGGCTCGTCTTCGAATTCCGATAAAGCAGGCTACTGGAAGGGAAAAGAACTAAAAACCAACCAGATTCAAACGAAGCTGAGGGAAAAGACTCAATTTGTTGCCATTATTGAATGTTACTTGCCCTCAAGAACTTATTTGATGACAGGAAGAATCTTCAAGTTTATAATCGAATTATTAGGCGACGTGGGAATCGGAAGTACCCCAAACTCGATAATCGGAATAACATGAATCAATATAGCGTAAAATAGGCATCAGCGTAGGGTTGTGCTCTTCGGAGGTAACGGAATTGGGTTCTGCTTTACTCCCAGATAATGTTTGTTTTGGGGTGTGTTAATTTTTGTCGTTGCAAAAGACGGTCTAGTGATTATTTGCTTTAGGGGGATGTAAATTCCCCTAATTAGGTTTATCTTATTCATTATGATGATTAGAAACGAAATATTATTTCTTTTGAATAATTTTTTGGACGAGAAGGGTATTTACGGTAGTATCTTTTTTAAGTATTTTTCAATTGCTACATTTTTTATATGCAATTTTTTTCTGGTAAAGAAATTATATAATTTGTCGAATTGAATTATTAGAGCAGAAAGTACGTTTTCAAGCATGGAGTGAGTATATTTTCTCTTTGAATTATTTAACATTTGGTAACGGTTGATAAAAGTTCTCCTTTTTGTTCGATGGAATGATTTCGGTTAATTTTCATGGGTAGTTAAACTAATAAATGCAATGAGATGAAATAATATCAGGTATTTAATGGAAGTAATTAATTAATTTAATATTCTATATTATATTAACTGCGTTTATCATGTGGAAAATTCCGATTCATAAATATATTGAACCATGTACATTTGCTCAATTTCAGAATTCTCGAATAGAATGTAAATAGTTCATGCTAATTCAGAAAACTGGAAAAAAAATTTAAAGTTTACAATTTTCAAAGGAATTAACGTTTAGCTGTACAATTCGTTTAGACACATATGGGGGGGGAGTGAGAATCAGATGAGAACATGGGATTTTCCTACCCATAGAATTATGGTTTATAGCTTTAACCCATTCGCTGCTAAGCTTAAATTGTATAAGGTTATTCCCATGGTCATTTCTGCTTTCAGTTATATTATTTATCAAAGTTTTATTATTTCAAAAAAATACACATATTTTGTCATAAATAATAATTTACATGCATAAAAATCAAACACGAGTATACTCGTGGTTGGCAATGGGAATCAACTCATGCAATTTAGGCTTGGCAGAGAACGTGTTAAATAAAGTAGATTTTTGTAAAAACAATTTATTTGTAGCTTTTTTTTAATTTTTTACACTTGTATATTTATGCTTGTGGCCATAAAAAGTTTGCAAATTTGGCAAGTTGTATGTTATAATATATTGAAAAAAAAATAACGAATATATTCGTGCTGGCAATGGGTAACACCCTGCCTGGGTTAAACAATGTTTTTCTTCTTCTGGTCGTCCAACTGCAAGAGTGAGAAAACGTGTTAGTCATAATTCCGCCCCATTTCTTAAAACAGTGAGAGTACACTCCCTGAGTATCTAATGAGTATCTAATCCCTCATATTTTATCTAATAAAAGGGTTATTCCCAGGAATAAAAATTATGTTCCTTGGTTGTAGATTTATAGCCTTCAATAATTTATATTCTGATTTTCATTCTCTCGGTTTCGCCCAAGAACGCGTCTTCTGCTTCTTAGTATAAAGAGGAAAATCGAGTAAATATTTTGGACGCCTTTTATCTGAGAGGTCAAAACCAAAATTTGATACAGAACTACAGGTTTAATAACAGGGTCACTTACCAAATCTTATTTATCTGAATCTGGCGTATTTGAATTATTGCTTATGCAGACATTTGAATGCACAGACCGATAGTAAACCGATCACTTGATCGATTTGACTC
>JAOUZG010040121.1:5434182-5481028 GCA_026289955.1 Argiope argentata
CTTCAAGTAAATTTTTTAAAACTTGTAGTGGATGACATTTGATGTTAATACAGTTTTTTCATATATTAATTCATTAGTTTTTATTGATTAATTAAAAACTAACTTTCTAGCCAAAAATTTTCCTTTCCCTATCACCAAATAAGTAACGAATTCAGTTTTTCCCCTATGCCAATGCGGTTAGGATTAATATGTTTTCAGTCGATTATTTCAAACGATTATGTTTATTTTTTTAAATGTTTGATACATTTAAAATTAAACATTGCTAATTAATAGATTTTTCAAATTCATTTTGAAGTTCTTTTGAATTCAAATAATACAGAATAAAGAAAATTAAAAAATTCTAATCAGTATTGCGTTACCCGAACTTTTGTAGAAAATTCACGCATTTTGCGTTACCTCAAAGGGCATTGAATCCTCAATTGGCGATAAAATTTCAACGCTGGTATAATGTTTTGATCGATTATTTATAGTAAATGCCACTATTAATCCTTGATAGTCTGGTTGGTAGAGCATTGAATTTGCATCCTTTGGTCTGTGAGTTCGAACCCACCGGGTATGGTGGGTTCGCTAAATCTATAGTGGTCACAAAGTCCTTCATGTCTAGAATAATACCACTGAAGGGTGCTGGGTCAGAGATTATCGTTCTCTGTTCCAGATCTAAATTACGACCTGCTGGTGAATGAAAGAAATGTGTGAATGAAATTTGTAACTTTATAAAAAGGTGTGTGACGTGTGGAAGCTACAAGTCAGACTTCTGTCTTCGGGTGCTCAGGGTTCCATACCCTTTGAAGCTACTGCACCTCTCCTTCAGTTGTAAAGTGGAGCACGAGGTTAACAACAACAATTATAATTATTTAATACAAATTAACAAAAATAAGAATTGTCTCTATTGACTTTAGTAAGAATTTATTTAATTTTGTTATATTTCTTGTTTTAATTAATTACATACTCAATAATAATTTTTATACGTTTATAATTAGTTCCATAATTTGTAAAACTTTTCCAAAAATTTATGATTTTCCTTTTGGTTCCATGGAGGATGTAAAATAAAATTATGAAAGGCATCGAAATGGAAGATATATAAGCTAAAAACTATTTTATATGACGTGTGATCAGACTATCTTATGAATGTAGAAATATATATCTGAAGAAACAGTGAAACTCCAAGTACAGTTAATAGAACTTAACAGCCTGTGATACGTGTAACTCAAATCAGTTGGACTGAAAAATTTATTGAACCCAGAAATGAGGGTGAGTTAATTCTATACAAAATAAAAATAGCAGAAAAGCTACACTCAAGATAACTCAATAAAATATTCTTTCAGAGTCTTAGTTCCAATTAAATTATTAGTTCATAAAAATTCGGCAGAAAAAAAATCAATAACAGAAAGCTGTTATTTTTATTTCAACCAAGTATCTGGCAAAAGAAATAATACAGATAATTCTTATCGAGATGTAATTAATATAATAAAAATGCTAAAGGTGATGTTGGCAGTCAGGGTCAGAATTTGACTTATTTATTGAGCCGAAGAAAATGACATCAGGCAATGGCACTTTTTATGCATCTCCTAATAAATCTGCAAAACACACACATCCCCTTTTATTCTTTCAAAGAAAACCTTTAAATTTCGAAATCCGATTTCGTGAAATGTCTAGCTCAACATCTTGTTTTACCTTATTTACGAATTCGCCATGAAAAATCCCAATTGCCTCAGGAGCTAAGATTCGTAAATGGGAATATATTAGGAAAACCAATGGAAGGAAAAGTGGGAAAGAAGATTGGAAGGGAAAGAAAGATATGTGCCTCAGATAAGAAAATAAAAGAATAAATTTCCAATGTAAAGCTTATCAAAGATAAATCTGGTTGGTGCGCCAGTGTGTTATTTCCAACAAAAGTACCTGCGATTTTGTATAATTCTGAGTAAAATTGTAACAAATTTTCTCTAAAATTTAAACTTTCACTTGCATTGATTTTTATTTTTCAATCACAGAATATAAAGGACAGCCATTTAATCAAAAAGTTAAAAAAAATAGAAAAAAAACATAAACATTCACATTAGTTCCCAATGTGCATTCTAATAAAGAATCATTTCAAAAGTAAAATTTTAACTATAAAAGGATATGTGTAGTGGTTCTATAAAAAATTATCTTGTTAAGTGGAAATTATCTTGTTAAATTTAGAAACGTATTATTTCCCAAAAAAATTACCTTTAATTTTGTATAATTCTGAGTAAAATTGCAACACATTTTCTCTAAAATTTTAACTTTCATTTTTATTGATTTTTATTTTTCAACCACAGAATATAAATGACAGCCCTTTAATCAGAAAGTTAAAAAAATAGAGACAGAAAACATTCACATTCACATTATTTTCCAATGTGCATTCACATAAATCGTTATTACAAAAGTACAATTTAAAATATAAAAAGATATGAGTGTTGCTCAATAAAAAATTATCTTTGTGACAATTCAACTATATACATAAAATCTTATTTATTTGTTTTTGAATAATAGATTGAGATCAAATTATCCTTAGACAATAATTATGAGTTGAAACTTACAGTACCAGTCAATATATGTCGGCAGGGGGCAACAACAAAAAATAATAGAACCTAAATTTTAGCTTAATGACTTTTCAGGTCTGTGTCTATGTCATAGGTGCCAAATCAAATGCAAAAGAAATAGGAAAACACTCAAACTTTGCGTTATTTCTTAATTTCATTTGTTCCACTTTTCAATAAAGATTATTATTTTTAATTAACTATAATTTCATGATTTACGAGACAATTTTTTCTATCAAAATTAAAAAAATTATTGTTAAAATAGATCATAATCATTAACATAAAATAATATATTGGCCTATCTAAACTATTAGTTTATTAATTTATTTCTACTCTACCAATTAAAATGAATTCATATCATTTACATTGTTCAATGCCTCTTCTAAAATATGTTTATTCAATTAGTTTGTAGTATTTCTGAGTATTTAAACGTTTTGTTTGCTAAGTAATAAATAAATTGCATATGTTTAACTATTATTGATGAATATGGATAGTCATATTTGACCAAGTAACACTATAACAAATAAGAATCGTAAAATAATCAAATACCAAAATGGAAATGCTTACCTACTAAAGGATATTTGATCAATCTAATCAATATCTTATATGCATAAAAAATAATTATTATCTAATCAATTAATTCATTTAATTATTACTTTATTTAATTATACTTTTGATAGAGAATAAAAGACTAATGCCATAGTAAATCGTATGTTGCAAATACTTCAAACTGAAACCTATTATGTAGCATATCATACGCATTGTGTAGTTGCTATATAAATAATAAAAAGAAAAAAATGTTTTTCAGAAAACTTTTCGAATTCAGGCAATTTAAATTCAACATAATCATAATAGAAATATTTATCTAATGTTATATAATTATATATTATCTAAACAAACCTTAGTTTTGTTTATAAAAATTAGCATTCAAAATATTATCTTTGAATAGGAGCTTGATATTCTAGAAATGCAAAATTATGTACTGTAAGTTTTGTGCCTTTTTTACAACTACACTTAAATGACAAACAAATCAAACGTCTCTATTTTACATAAAATGATTAATTATTATGATTCTGTGTCTAGGAATCTTTTTTAAATTATTGCCCAATTATGAATATTTGTTCTATAAACACTAGTCTGTACATTCTAATCCAGTCAATAGATGAAAAAAAGAGAGAAAATTTTGAATTTATTGTGCATTTTATAGCAATATAAATTCTTACTATGAACTACAAAATATTATTTTTAGGTTTTAGATTCTATTAATCTCAGTTTCAAAGCAGAATTCTATAAATATTAACGTTTTCCTGAACGGCTAGATTACCTTTCAATTTTTTTCGTTAATCAAAATTAACTGAGTTTGACTACTAATTAATAAAACTAAATGTAAATCTAAACTTTTTGAAAACTCATATCCTATCTTGCCAATAGATTTACAGCAATAATACGGAATGATAATTTTTATTGAGTCACGTATTGTATAAGGAATTCGCCATAAATATAAAAGTGCATCAATCCCAAATATAAACAAGAAGACAAGAAGAAAACGAATATAAACAGGAAAACGTGAAAATACGCTATCATCACGATAGAAAAGTTTATCTAATGTTATATAATTTGACTACTAATTAATGACACTAAATGAAAATATAAACTTTTTGAAAACTCTTATCCTATCTTGGTAATAGACTTACAGGAATAATAAGGAATGATGTTTATTGAGTTACGTATTATTTAAGGAATTCGTCATAAATATAAAGTGCATCAATCCCAAATATAAACAAGAAATAAATATATTGATAAAGGTTTTTAAAGATATACAGTTTATTACTGCCATGAGAAAACACTTCAGATGACCATCGGAACTTCTGAGAGTTTCTATCTTAAAGTCTTATCTTCAAAGAAATTCGAGATAACCTTCAAAAAATCCAATGCTATTTTATTATAATCAAATTTTATTATTTCAAATTTTATAACTGTCAAACAGGCATATTATAAATTAAATAGGGCTGCTTTAAAAACTATTAGAGAATATAAACTCTCCAAGCAAAGGACAGTTTTCTTTGATTCCTTAAAACAGGACATTTCAATTAGTTCATTCTTCTTTCTTTTCATTTTCTATTAGTTTTCATGAAAACTTCGAATAAGAATATGAAATTATCTTTTATTATAATAAATATTGCAAGTAAAATAGGGATTTGCCGTTAAAAATTTCCATGAATTGAATGAATTTATTACATGAAACAAAGCAGCGTCGCTATAAAAATTGTCATTAATCGATCGATCTTAAAATTTTATATCATATTTTATAACAGTCCAACAGACATATTATAAATTAAATATGGCTGTTTAAAAAACTATTCGAGCATATACTCCGAGCAAATGACAGTTTTCTTTGGTTCCTTAAAACAGGACATTTCTATTAGTTCATTCTTCTGCTTTTCATTTTCTATTAATTTTCATGAAAACTTCAAATAAGAATATGTAATTATTTTTTATTATAACAAATATTGCAAGTGAAATAGGGATTTACCGTTAAAAATTGCCATGAATTGAATGAATTTATTACCTGAACATAAGCAGCGTCGCTATAAAAATTGTCATTAATCGATCGATTTATTACGTTAACTTCAGCAACGTATCTTCGTATTTTGTAGCATACTCAAGAATAAATCTGTCAACTAAGGAATATGTTAATGTCAATAAATCAAACACTTTACTTGGCCTGCTATTAGAAAGCATAATGCGTCTTTCCCTGCTTCAGTTCACAGCTGGAGTAGCTTTTCTTTTTATCGAAAAGACGGAACAGCTGCAGCTCAATACTAATGAGTTCAAAACTAGGACAAGAAAGACGCAGCGTAAACCTCTTTTCTTTCATTGGCAAAGTGCACTTACTTTGCCTTTATCTGGATATACAATACTGAATTGTACAGATACTGTTATTTAGAAAGTAAACTTTGATTGATTAATAAACTCTAAGTTTTCTAATATATTTAAGATGATTTAATTTGGTTGACAAATACTCAAATTTAAATATATATATATATATATAGCATAAAATGAAAGCTCCTGAAAACGTCTGTATGTTGGAATCACACAAACTGGAGAAATTGGTAATGGATGTTGGAGATATTTATATCATTTTGTACAGTCTTTATTACATTAAAATCATATCAAAATAAAAAAGGGAGTTTTATAATTGCGATTTTAAATTATCTGCGCATGCGTAAAACCCTAAAACTGCGCGTGTGCAAATAGCCTACAGCTGTGATATGCATATTCGATACATTTCTTTGTTTACATCTGATTTTAAACAGTGATTCAAATCTCATTAAGCCCAAAAGAAGGAAATCTCTGCGGGAACACATTAAATGCCAAAAAGCTTCGTTTGTTGTGCGATAAGGAAAATGAAGATAAAAGATACGTTCGGTTAGCGGATATCAGATATGTCCACGCTTAGGGAAGGAAAGTCTTTTGATAAGCGATATAACCGTTTTTCTTTGAATCGTACTGCAACTGAATTGAGGTGACAAAATGAATCTTCTGAGGAGCGAAATGATCGCCTGTGTTTGTCTACGAATATATCATATTTTTACCTTTGTAACAGTCTAAATATTTCTGAATGTGTGCTATAAAAATTGTATTGTAGCTATTTTTGATAATTTCTAAATACACTTTTATGTCTGATGTTGCTCAATACGCCCATGTCATATCGAGTGGAAGCTAGATTTAAGTTTTAAGCTAATTTTTCTTCTTGAATGTTATGCCATGGGTAACACCGAGCAGGCACTGAAAGCGATCTTATATATCTCTTAGCACGTTCCATTTTCAAGATGGAATGTTTCAGGTATTTTTTCATTTAATTCCTTATGCATTAGTATATAAAGATTTTGTTCAGTAATTTTTCCCAATGACAAAAGAATGTTTATACTTTTTTAGAACATTTAATTATCAATTAATATTTAAATTTAGCTAAAAATTTATTTCATAATATTGACGGCATTTTGATATTAATTTGAAGAATATTAATTTCTAGATTCAATTATGAATCTAGACATGTTTTAAAAAGTATGAAATACTTTAAAGATTAAAATGTAAAAAAATTAAAATATCGTGAAGGTAAAAAATGCAATTTCAATTTTTGCGAAAATAAAAAAATTATTAAAAAATTATTTATATTAATTGTAATTATTTAATAAAAAGTGACTAAAATAAAATTTTCTTTGTTGAGCTAAGTAGGACGTGACTTTCAAAAATTATATTATTAATTCTAATTTTATATTTTCACATGCGAACATTTTCGTTGGAATAATACAAATACTTTGGAAATTCACACACAATGAGAAAATCTATTAAACAGTTTAGAATTTTTTTTTACTGAAAAACTGTTATGTTGGAAGTAGTGTAATAGCCTCAATAATTTAACATTTCGCTGGCAAATTGCCAAATTCTTTCTTTTTCGTTGTTTTGTTTGTTTAAATCCCTACGATGTAATTTCCTGAACTAATTCACTTGTATCTGTTTTCGTATATTACTGAAATCAATTCTTGAAATGTGAAATCCCGGCGCTCACCCAAATGCCTCGTGCTTCTCTTTCCTTTTTTAAGTATTAAACAACCTATATGTATTTTACACTCAATTGCTAATTTGAAAGAGAGACAAACTTTTTTTATTTGGTCCCAAAAGCCTGCAGCGTTTTCATTTAGTTTCAAACTAACTCTTTTTCATAATACTGAGTTTCTAAAATAAAATTTTTTATTCTTTATTGAGCTGTGCCTTCATTTGGAAGCCATAAAAGAGCAATGAGTAGAATTTTTAGTATCTTATGAGTGTTTTAATAAATATGAAATATTATAGATATCACTATAAATATTACTTCAATATTTTGTATACACTGAAGTGACAAAAGTCATGGGATAGCAATGTGCAAATATACAGATAGCAGTAGTATCGCAGCGAAAAAAGTATAAATACGCAGTTCGTTTTCCAGAGCTTTCATTTGTGTTCAAGTTATTCATGTGAACAGGTTTTTCGTGATTTATGGCGGCACGACGAGAATTAACAGGCTTTGAACGTGGAATGTTAGTTGGAGCTAGACACATGGGTCATTCCATTGCGGATATCGCTAGTGAATTCAACATTCCGAGATCCACAGTATCAAGAGTGTGCCGAGAGTATGAAATTTCTGGCATCCCATCCCATCATGGACAGCGCAGTGGGCGACCACCTGCACTTAACGACCGAGACCGCCGACGTCTGTGTAGAATGTTCAATGTTAATAGACACACAACACTTCGTCAAATATCTGCAGGAATCAATGTGGGACGTGTCCGATAGGACTGAGCGGCGAAATTTGTCTTCCTTGGGTTATGACAGCAGAAGACCGACTCGAGTGCCTTTACTGACAGCACGACATCGCCTGCAGCGACTCTCCTGGGCTCTGAGAATATCGACTGGTCCCTAGACCAGAGGAAAACCACGGCGTGGTCAGATGAGTTACGATTTCAGTTGTTACGAGCTGATGGTAGAGTTCGAGTGTGGCGCAGACCCCACGAAGCCATGGACCCAAACTGTCAGCAAGGCTCTGTTCAAGCTGGTGGTGGCTGCATAATGGCATGGGATGTTTTTACATGGCATGGACTCGGTCCTCTGATGCAACTGAACCGATCATTGACTGGAAATGGTTATGTTTTTTGGATGAAAATGCGCCATGTCACCGGGCCAGAACTGTTCGCGATTGGTTTGAAGAACATTCCGGACAATTCCAGCGCATGATCTGGCCACCTAGAGCGCCCGATAGGAATCCCATCAAGCATTTATGGGAGATCATCGAAAGGTCCGTTCGTGCCCAAACTCCTGCACCATCCACACTTTCACAATTATGGACGTCTATACAGACAGCATGGATCAATATTCCTGCAGAGGACTTCCAACGACTTGTGGACTCCATGACACGTCGAGTTGTTGCACTTCGCTGGGCAAAAGGAGGGCCGATACGATATTAATAGTCATTCCATGACTTTTGTCACTTCAGTGTATATACTATTATTTTCAACTTCATAATTTAGATAACTATTTTATTATTTTTCGATCATCAAAAATGCATTAACATTTTGATTGTATATCTATACAATTTAAGGTGAGCAATTATGTATATAATAAAAACATTACTTTAGAGTTCTGCATCTATGCCTGATTGAATATTAATACGCTATTCATAACTTTGCTTTATCAAGTATGGCATTCTCGATGTTATCTTCAATTTTAACAGGCTTGGAGTTTCAGTGAATTTTTGCGCAAACGTAAATAATCAACAACTTGTTGTTAAGTTGTGCAAACATTCCAGATACAATAACTGAATTCCAAATTCTTTCAATTTTTATATAATACCTTCATAATTCCCCCACCTCCTTCTTTAAGATAGTTATTACTTATGGCAATTGTCATAGACAAGCCAGCAGATGAAGTCAGCGATTCTAAGTCATGTTTTGTGGGGTAGCTTCTAAAAGTAAAAACCACTGAGAACCCGATTGCAGAGGTCTGACTTTTGTCTCGTATCAAGACACTCACGTACACAACCCCTTTTTACAAAGGGGTTCCTGCACACACCTTACAGATAGAGCACAGGGTAAAGAGCAATCATGCTCGAACCAAGACACGATTCGCTGATCACGGAGAAGACATGTGACCCTCGGAACAGGATGCTGGTTTTATCATAATATTTAATAATTAATGAGGCATTTATTTATAATAGATGAAATGTGAGTTTATTTTTTATACCAAATTGAATTCAATATAATTATAATTCTACGAGCCGACGTCATGGCTTAGGAGTAGATATTTCCCGTGATGTGTGCGTCACGGGTTCAAGTCCTGGTTCGGACATGATTTTTTTGTGTTCTATCTTTGAGATGGGTGAATATCCCCCCTCCCCCGTTAATAGAGGCTGTGCAAGCGAAGGTGACACATGAAGCAGCTAAGTCATATTCTTGACCCTAGTTCGTGCTACTGAAAATCAAAAGACGCTCATTCGGCTTAAAATCGCTGAGGCCATCAGCGCTCTTGTCCATGGCAAGTGTCATTAGTAACAACAACATCAACATAATTCTACAACATATCGAAGAGCTAAATGATTAAATAGAGTTTGACAATATAAATACAATTGAAGTAGCAGGCAAAGGAAATTTGAAGAAAACTACGTAATATTAGATATTTTGATAGACATTAAGAAGAGCTGCCATCTTGCAACAGAATATATAAGCAAAATTAGATGGAAAAAAACTAATCAAATGATGTTTCAAAATGTTCAAAATTCCAAAGGTTTTATAAACATAAAGTGTCAATTAAATGCCTTAGAAATCTTTAAAAAGGTTTTATTCTGGGGGAATATTCCTTTATTCTAAAGATATGCTTATATACGATATTAAAAAATGTATTCCACAGCACTCTACATTTGAGGATTAAGGATTTTTATAGGAATTATCATGTTTTTTACTATATATAATATACTCTCTAAGCGTTTACTGGTCAGAGTATTATGCCTTAATAACTTATATTTTAAGAAATGAGATTTTTATTAAAAAATATTTTTATTTGATATTAAGAAATAAAATATTTTTTAAATGTTTGTTAAAAAATTTAAAATTAAATACATTAATAAAGCCTTTATTACAGTTTTTTCTTGTATTTACAAAATTTTCTGGTTTTATTAAAAAATTCATTTGTTCAATAGAACTGTCAATATCCTCAAGTCAAGGTCTGTGATTTTAGAGATGTTTAAATTTTATATATTTTGTTCTCAGAAGCTCATAATGATGTAAAGTTTTGATATTTATCAAAATATATTCAGCAGAATTAATTTGAACGTTTATGGTTTTACTGAATTATGATTTTATAATTATTCAGAAATGTTAAATATTTATTTGTTTATAAATCTAATGTTTTTGCCCTAAATTCCAATACTCTAAAGTTTAAAATATGCTATATAAGAATACATTTCTCTGACAAATAGAAATGATTACTTGAATATATATTCATAAAAAAAGCCTTAATACATACAACTTTCATTTCTTTTATAATGTATACGTGTGTTATCCAGAAAACAATTCAATTAAAATAAATTTGATCACAAAACTACCAAAGGAAGTGCTGAGAGTTTAGTTAAATAATTTATTAATCTTGTACCATTTAATCAACCAGGAATTTCATTTAAAGGGACTTAGAGAAGAAGAACATAGTAATGTGAATTTTAGGTAATTACCAAATTATATTAATCGGAATTAATGTAGACTTTAATTGGGTGAATAAAGGATTGCATAATCATAAAGAAACGCTCAATGTTTCTGTGATTATAAATAGAATACTTTTGTTTTCAATGTCAATACTCTACAATTTAAAATATGTTATATGAAGGGAAAAAAATTTTCAGATAAATAGAAACGAATACTAAAATATATATTCATAAGTGTTAATACATACAATTTTTACTTTTTATATAACTTATATTTGTGTTTTTCTGAAAACAGCTCAATTAAAATAGATTTGATAACGAAGCTAGAGAGGAAGAGCAAAGAGTTCAGTTAAACATTTAATCTGGTATCATCCGTTGTACCATGAATTTCATTAAAGTGGCTTGGAGAAATATAATGCGAATTTCGCTTTTCGAAGTCGTTTAATTCGTTTAATACATAGATAAGGCTTCGAACAAAGACTCTCTATCTGTTAAAGTTCATCCTTCTTATCTCTAACACAAATAGAATCATATAGACTGAACAGTTACGGTATTTTTAAAATTTTGTACATTTTCAGTAATAAAAGTATTATATAGAGATCACATTGATGACTTTAAACACAAATGGATGAAAATAGTTTCGTAAAAGAAACATTTTTCGATTCACGTTATGTATGAAATGGAAAGATTGGATTCTCAATAAGAATATAATAATAATAGAAATTTGGTTTACGTTTCAATACACTTCTTAGCATGGTTTTCCCTTGAAAATTTATTCTCTGGGTATATATTTATTTTCAAGTTAAATTAGTTTTCCAATAAATTTGTTATTTATTTATAGCTAACTCTAGCTTTTATAGTCTTTAACTATCTGCCTTAACTTCAAAATGACGGCAGTTACAGTAATAAAAATGGTTCCTAGATATAACAAATTGAATATGCACCACCCATTATAACACTTAAAAAGCCGCTTAGAACCGATATTTGAAATTAGTATCCTTATCTTATTATTAAATGCTTTAAAATAAAGATAAACAAAAGTGAAACATCAGAGATAATTGTGTTATTTATTTCAATATAAATCCTTCTTTATTTAGAATTTAAATGAAGCTGGAATCCCCAAAAATAATTTGTTATTTCACTTTATAAATACAATTTAATGAAAATCACCAGGATAGTTCTTAATGACTTGTCTCTCTATTTAAAGAATTGATTATTTTTACTTAAATAGAGCTTGTAGATATTTTTTGGAATTAGATGGAGTAAAATTTTCTGCTAAATAAAATCCAGCAGATATCTTTTCTTCTTCTTCTAAAAATAGCTTTATCTTTAGTCAATGAAGTTTAGTCATGATTTTATCTTTAGTCAATGAAGGGAAAAAAAATCAATTCACTTAGATGGGGCAAAATTTTCTGCTAAATAAAATCCGAAAGATACTTCTTTTCCTGAAAATAGCCTTATGAGTTTATCTTTAGTCGATGAATGAAAGGAAGATTTCAATTCACGGGAATTACCGAAAATAATTTGCTATTTCTAATGAAATAAGGCCACTGAATGCATGAAGTGTATATCCGTTATATAAATAATACACACTAAAGTTTCCCATGAAAGCGTATCTCATTTAAAACCTTAATCACTGTCTCAAAGCAAAAGAATTCAAAATCAAAAAGTCAACTTAAGTTTTCCATGGCAAACAGATGATTGAATTTTTTTAATCTTTATTTTGTCCTTATTTTCAATGTTTTCTCATTCAAAATTCAATTTCAGTCATCCGTTTAATGGTAGTTTCTTTAAATGAATGCAAATCTTTTAAAGCGTTGGTTTATTGTTTCATAAGATATCTGTAATTTTCAGAGAAAGAATTCTGTATAACGTAGAAAACTAATTAATAAGGACAAATATATAATCTTAGTTTAATTGGCAATATTTGTATCCAAATATGAAATTGCATAAAGGCAGGTCTGGCATTCATGTGATTCTGAGCTGTCATCAGATGACGAGAAAAGCATTTGGATCATCAAGCTGTCTTCATTGGTTAGAAAAATGCTACTTAACAAAAAAATGATTTGATTATGTTTATCTGACTTTCATTTCAAAATAACAATTAATAAAAAATTTGTAATTATATTTACGATTATTATTTAACAAAAAACCGGCGTCCGGTATGTAGTACGTCCTCCTCGTGATCTGGACGTTCCGGGTTCGAATCCTGGTAAGGGCATGGTTGTTCATCTAAGTTCTATCTGCGAGGTGTGTGAATGTGCCCCCCTGTAAAAAGAAGCTGTACAAGCGAATATGATGAGTGTAAGTAGCCAAAGTCGTTCTCTTGGCTCCAGTTGGCGCTACTTCAGAAACAAGACACGCTTATTTTGACTTAACACTTTGCTGACCGGTGACGAGTTAACTCGTCTTTTCATGTCCAAACGTTGTTGACCGGTGACGAGTTAACTCGTCATTGCACTTGCATTATCTGTTTCAATTTATAACACCGAGGGCGATATAGAACATTGCAAAAACTTGGCGTATCGTGTTTAGTCTTGTCCGCTCTATAACAGAAGAATTACTTTTCCTAGTATTTACATTTTTATTAGAATTTTAGTAAAATTCCAAAAAAATTCAACCATGACAGAACGTATCGGCGAAGAACTTTTTGATGTTCCAATTCAACAAAATTGATTGGAGTTTTTTAGAACGTTTTATTTTCATATTCAATTACAAAAAAGTAGCCGGTGACATGACATAGTTTCTGTGTAAAATTGCCGGTCACCAAAGTGTTAAATACGCTGATAAATCTGTGGGCTTGTCCATGGGAAGTGACACTAATAACAACAACAACTTAACAAAAACAAGCATGAAATGTGTATGTTGTGGAATAAAAAACACCTTAGTCTCATAAAATCATTCAATACACATCAGCTTCCGATTTTAATCAACAAACACACTAGTATGCAGTTCATATTTCGATCTAATCACATTTCCTTAGATTAATATCAAATGCATAAAGTTTTATTAACCGAGAAGGAAAAATTACTTGTCGTTTAGAAAATGAAATATAATTAGATTTGAATAAATGCTAATAGATTATTGTTTGCGTTTCCTTTTGCTGATCCACTCAATTTAATCAAACAGTCCAAAGGTTTACACTCAAAAAAAGAATAAAATATGAGGTTGCTGTCGTTGTCTAGAACATCTGTTTAGGCGTACTAAAAGCTGGAACTGCCATACGGTTTTCGTGAAGATTTAATTAGCGGTTATTGTGGATGATAGCAACGATTTAGTTAATTACTGCATCTTTCAAAGTGGTTTCAAGCACTCTTTCCAGATGTAGAATTAAATTCCTATGTGGGTACGGGTTTATTATTATTAGTGAAGCGAAAATATAACTATCTAGCATTTCAGTTCAAATGTAGGGGGTTTATTTATTTTTTAAAAGATTTAAAAGTGGTTTTAATTATAGTTTGATATTTATGCCTTATCTTTCTTTAAGTTTCAGGCGTTCAAATTCAATGTCACAAAATAAAGATGTTTTTGAATTTTTATCTTTGGCGATTTTTCTGCAATTTGTTCATTGAAAATCAGTTAAAAATATAAAAAATGCACAGTTCGCTTACAGTAACAAAATTACAATTTTATAATATTAATTTCTATGTTGTTGTTGTTGTTGTTTGAAAATCCTATCGAGATAAGTCATAACAGACTCTCCGGCCCATCGCGAAGCCACACGATTTAAACCATAAGGCTGAATGGCCTCACCGTAACAACTACAACACTGCCGGGAACTGTGGTTGAGTCTTAATGCCCATCACCGGCCACGGTAAAACCCTTACTATAGGAAGGGTTTTCGATGACGGGAAACACTTCCCGTCATCGATCGAGCCTACCCCCACCTATTAGTGTGCCATCAATGGTGGTGAGATCCAAACACCATGCCAGAAATATCTCATCCTTAAATAAAATATGCCTCCTGGGATTTTCTATCGAGCTAAATCTAAATTATCCTGATTCACCATTAAAATAGATACAAAAAGTATTTGAATATGTAAATAGTATGTAGCCTTCTTTGAAGCTAAAGCAATGATGGCTTGGTTCACTTAGCTAACCAAAAACGACAACGAGAAAATTAGGTAACCTTATTACCCTTATTACCTGCATTATCCTTTCATTTAAATGTGGCAGGAGATCTAATAACAGGAAGTTAGGTTTTCTTAACTCTTTATTACTGGACATGCCAAATCTGTTGAAGGAAAATCTTCAAAAAAACCTTTGACACAACAGCAACACAGGAGAGAACTGTGGTCGAATCCTAATAGACATCACCAGCCACGGTAAAACCCTTCTTTTAGGAAGTACGTCCCGTCATCAGTGGTAGGAGCTACCGCCACCTATTAGTGTACCTTCGAGGTTGGTGAGAACCAACCACCATGCTGGAAGTATATCATCCTTAATTACGAGGTACCAGCGGGGGTTTTCTATAGAGGTAAATCTAAATTATCCTGATTCACAATAAAAAGAATAAATAAATAAAAATATAAAAGAATAGGATTTTACCATTTTCTATAAACCATGTTTTTTAAACCTATTTAACACATCACCGTTTCGTTTTAGAGTTTTAAAAGAGAGCTTTAATGCACCTTATTTTTACTTAATGTTTTTAAGATTTCATTTTACGCAATCTTTTATTATCACTATGTCTGACCCAAGAGAGGGTCTGGATAGCCTGTCTGGTAGAGCGTTAAATTTGTTCCATTGGATTGTGAACTCCAACACCGCTGGCCGAGGACTCTGAGTACATGGAGACTGGTGCGAGTACAAATCTGTTGCAGACACAAAGGCCTCTATATCCAGACAATACCACTGGGAGGCACGGGACCAGAGGTGACCATTCTGTGATTCTAGTCCTAATTACGATCTGTGGAGGAGTCAATGAAATGCATGAATGAAGTCTACTCCATTAAAAGGGCTGTGGTAAATCAGTAGCTAAGACGTACTCTAGTTCCTAGGGGCGCTGTGGGGCAACGAGTGGCAAAAGCATTTTATTATTGAACTTGGAACTTGTGTGACAACTCAACTGTACCTTGTGTATTGACTGGTGTTCGAAAGGCTTGATATACTCTTAAGCATTACTTCCGTTATCTCAGATAGTTTTAAATGTTTTAAATATAAATTAACCGTAAATATTAAATGTTCATACCGCTTTAAACACTACACACTGGTGACCCGGACGTGATACTCAGGCATCGAAAATGGTTGACAATGGCTAAAACGAAAGTGACGCTGCAACATCGATCGCTAGAGTTAACATCAAAGTCCCAGCGTTTTGGAAACTGGACCCAAAGATATGGTTTCTCCAATTGAAAGCTCAATTTCGAAATGCTGCAATTACGACGGACCAAACGAAATACGATTATGTCGTGAGTCCCATTGATGCTGAAATAATATCCCAAGTATCGGACATTCTGACCAATCCTCCAAGGAGCGACAAGTACGTGGCTATTAAAGACAGACTAAGCTCTATCTTTGCTGAAATTGAAACGCAAAAGGCTAAAAAATTATTAACTGAAGTGGAATCGGGTGATAGGAAGCCGTCACAGCTGTTATGTGAAATGAAGAATTTAGCTTCAGATAAGGTAGGTGAAGATTTTATTAAAACTCGGCACAACTAAAGTAAGAAATGTTAAAAACTTGGCTTTAAAATCGCCGATTTAGTTAGCGTGCTTGTCCATGACAAGTGCAATAAACAAAACCAACACACATCAAGTGACGTACTAAAGTTTTTCCTAACTCTGGTAGACCAAGCTAAACCTAATTTCAGTGAGATAGAATTTTATTTGAAATAATCACTTGGTTAAAAAAAGCATTTTTTTTCATTTCTAATTGGTGCAAACAAAGTGAATAATATTTGAGTTGATTTTCAACTTTTTTTTACTTTCGCAATATACTGATATTAGATCCATTCTCTAAATAATAAATCCACGATTGTAATCATACAGGAATCAAATTCATGAGAATGGTCTAGCATGATAAGACTTTGTATGTCTCAAAAACATGAAGTTAAGTATATATTTATGGGTTATTTCCTATTTCTAAACTCTTAACCTATATTATTCGATAACTGGCAAATTTATAATTATGTTTAAGCAATGAATTTCTCTTTGTGAATTGAGCAAAATAATCGATTTTTTCGCAAAAAATACTTAAATTGGATCACTTTTCCCCGAAAATCCATTAAATTTTTTTTAAGTGCATACCCATTTAAACACCCATTTTAAGAACTCAAAGGCTCTTAAATTAACAGAGGTGGAAAGATATTAAATTTATCAAAGTCCTTGAAGATACAGAAATTTTCCTTGCCATAAAACCAACTATAACTAACCTAATCTGCTCTATCTGTAACTCTATTTGCCCACTTCAAAGCATAATGCCATTTTTAGAGATGTTCATCCCTACTGTTTCGTCTTTCTGATTTCTTTTAAATTTTCAAAGGGGTGAATCTGAATGTACGGAGAAACGAGTAATATAAAAAATATTTTTTAATTCCATTACTACTTACGTTAACAAATAAAATTTTTATTTCGGCTACTTTTTATTAAATAATTACAATTGTTATTCTCGAGTTCCCCTTTACAACGGTGGGATGGGTGCAGTAGCTTCTAGGAACTCGAAGGCAGAAGTCTGACTTCTAGTTTCCACACGTCACAAACCTTTTTTACAAGTGAACTTCATTCTTGCATTTCATTCCTTCATCCGCAGACCGTAATTTAGACCTGGGACAGAGAACAATCACCTCTGACCCAGTACCTCAAATGGTATTACTCTGTACAGGAAGGACTTTATGACCACGACAGATATAATGTACACAAACAAACAAACACACACAGGGTGAGTGAACGGTTGGCGGATACGAACTTGAAGCCTAAGGGATGAGAATCTATCGCTCTATCAACCAGACCTAATAATTACAACTACTACAAATAATCGATCAAAAAATTATACTCGCGTTAAATTTTCTACTCCAGTTGGGGTAACGCTATACAGATTAGAAATATTTAATTTTCTTTATTATTTATTATTTTAATTAGAAAGTACTTCAAAATAAATCCAAAAAAATCCCTTAGTTAACAAATTTTAATTTTAATTGAACCAAACATTAAAAAAATAAACAGAATCGTTTGAAATAATCGGTCAAATGCATATTAAGTTTAACCTCATTGGCGGGGGAGGGGGAGAAGCAAACTGAGTTCGTTACTTATTTGATGGTGAGGAAATGAAATTTTTTTGGTGAGAAAGTTAGTTTTTAATTATTTAATTTTAAAAAATTAATGAATCTATAATTGAAAAAAACTGTATTAACATCAAATGTCATCCACTACAAGTTTTAAAAAAATTATTATAACTTGAGTGAATGAATAAAAGGTATTTTATTAATAACTGAAAATTTGAACCAGATATATAAATATATGTAAGAAGAGTGTGAGCTAATAGTAGGAATTCAGAAATAAACTTTGGCATATAGAAGAAAAAGATCTAAGACAAAATACTGAAAATTAATCCATTTAGCTCGATGTGTTTCGATTATCACTTTCGTGAAACGACAATCAACCAACACTTAGAAGGATTTGATCCGAAAGCAGCATAAATTAATAACTCTATAAATAAAATAAAATGCTAAATTTGTTTTGTCAGGTATATTGAATTTTTCATTTATAGTGATCATGTGCTCATAAATGGTTCCCCAAACAATGATTTTCCATCTTTCCATTTAAGGATTTGAACCGAAATTGGATGTGATATTAACTCTGAAAATAAATTTAATTCGCCTTTCTGATTCTTTATGTAACCAAATCCACCCTATCTCTAACGCTATGTGACCACTTTAACCTTTTTTAGAGATATTTGTATCCACTGTCTTGTCTTTCTGATTTTTTTTAAAGATTTTCAAAGGATTGAACCTTATTGAATGTAAAGATAAAAAATACTCGTAAGCATATGTAGAAAAAAAAAGCCAAGACCCAATACTAAAATTAATCCCTTTAGCACGATGAGTTTTGATTATCGCTTTCGTGAAGCGACTATCAACCAACACTTTGATTTGATTCAAAACCAGTATAAATCAATTTTGATATAATAAAAGAAAATTCTAATTTTATTTTGTCAGGCAAGTTGAACTTTTCATTTATAGTGATCATAATGTCATAAATGGTTCTCCAAACAATGATTTTCCATCTTTCCATTTAAGGATTTGAACCGAGTTTCGATACGATATTAAAGCTTAAAACAAATTCTATCCACCTTTCTAAATCGTTATTAAATGCGAATGCTTACAGACTGGGAAAAGAGTATAAATTCTGAATTTTTCTAGACTAAAATGTGCAAAATCATCATATTAGTAGATATTTTTGGAGATTACGCTCTTTTCTTTCTCCATACTTCCTTCATATACGAGACGGTGAAAAAAATGAATAACATGAATTATTGTTGGAGAAACGAAGCCCTGATCTTTGCTCAGCAAAAATTTCTTCAATCGAATCTCTGAACGTGCCATTTCGCAACAATAGAAGATATCTTACAAACAGGCAATTTTCTTTATAGAAGCAAGGCTAAGTTTGTCAGATCTTTTTTATAAACAGCTTTCTATCCAAACTTATAGGATTATCCTTACTTTTTGCGAAGGAAAAAAATAGGAAAAAGAAATGACAATTATTTGATAATATTGCTACGAAGTCGAAGGATCATAAGTCCCACTGGTCGAGTGGATAACACGCTTGGCTACGGAACCGCAGGTTGCGGGTTCGGGCCTACTCGAAGTTCATTTTTCAAAAACTTATTATTTATTTCCATTGTTTATTCCAGAAGTTTCTGGCATGTTCTGTTTACATAATTTCCTGTTTGTAATTTCCTGTTTAAGTTTCTAGACTATTCCTTGTTAGTATATAAGGAATTGGGGCTGAGCCTCTTGGTTCGTTGAGCTACTAATAAACTCGTGTCTATGAGTTCGAAGCGTCCTTATTCAGCCTCGTAAACGTGACAATATATTGTCTTTTATTTCTTTATTCTTATCGTTGCAGAAAACAGAAAATAATTAGTCGAATAAAATAATAGAATTCTATAAAGAAAATTGGCAATTTAAATTTAATTAAAGAAATTTAGCTATGTAACAAAATTGCTTATGTTATTAATTGATGATTATATTAGAAATGACTGATGATATTTGTTTGTGAATAATTGTTATGAAACAAAATTAGAAATTAAAAAAAACATTTTTTATATTTCCAGATTTGTCTGAAATTGCAATTTCATACAACAACAACAAAATAAAATCAATAATTTTTCTTGGTAAAAAAATGACAAACTCTGTGCCCCTCTGTGTCTACTGAAAAATTTTATTTCTTGATTAGAACTGCATGCTCGGTGAATTTGTTTATTATAAAATACATTTTGTTAAATCAGTAAAGAACAACCAAAGAAACAATTTTCAGAGGCCAGTTTTTATTTATACTCGTATATTCAGTTTTTTGTTGACACTATTAATGTAAATGCTAATGTTTTGCTCGTCACAATTTCGTCCTGGAAAAAAAAACCAAATCTGAAACTGCAGAATCAGCAAATGCACCGATTCTTTGAAATGTAGGTTACTTTGTCCTCACATTTCCTTTTTGATTGTTTCAAGAAAATCGTTTTTACCCTACAATTAATATCATGCTCAAAAATACACTATATTTATTATTAAAACTTACTGTAAAGGAAGATTTAGAGTAAAATATTCGAAACTTGTTTTTTTTTTGTTACTAATGGCACTTGCCACTAGACAAGAGTGCTGGCGGTGGTCAGCGATTTTAAGCCGAATGAGCGTCTCTTGTTTTCGAAGTAGCGTCAATTAGGGCCTAGAGTACGACTTGGCTACACACTCAACAGGTTCTCTTCCACAGCCCCTTATTCACATACCTCATATATCGTATTTAGAAGAAAACATGCTCTAACCGAGATTCAAACCCTGGACCCTCATATCACGAGTAAGACGCGCTACCTCTGTGCCAGAACGCCGGCCAGAAACTTGTAATCCGCAGATTTCGGAAAAAGGAACTCGAAATTAATTTATTGTTAATGGGATAACTTCGTGAAATGAGAACTTTGCTAACCTTGTCCCTAAAGATGATAGTAACTGATTAGGGTAAAATCTGGTTTCGAGATGAAGAATAAAAATATTTACCTCTGATCTATTAATAATTATATGATCTGGGGTCTTATTATAATTATATAATCGTATGAAAATAGCAATTTGAAAATTCATGAGCTACTGCTTCCCGAAAATTATTCCTTTACACTTATATGTTATTCGTAATTTTGTTGATTCTTCAAATTTACTGACTGATGCTGCATGCCACTTTTTTTATTTTTTTTTATTTCAGCATGAGTTAGAAGGTTTCCTTTAACATTTTCATACCCGTCAAAATTCTCAACATTTATTACTTAATTTTGATCACAAAATGTTGACGGTTTCTTCCAATTTTACATAGAAGAGACTATGAATGTTTAACTGTACCACAGCGTTGCGTTTGATTATTTTAATTCTGTTATCATATGTGTTAAGTATTTCCATTTTGTCTTTAATTGTTAAAAACACTATTTTTTTAAATCCATTTTGCTTTTATGTTCGAACTGATAGCAATGGTTCTGTTTTTGCTCAGATTTCAACCCTAAGTTGCCAGTGTAAATCTTTATTAAACCGATCCAGATTACTCTAAGTCAGAGTCCCATTCCAGCTGGAAATTACTCTAAGATGTCTCCTACAAAAGGATAGAGAAAAATCATGAATATTAGTCCTTAATGCTCATTCTACATGAAGAATTAATCAGTTCTTTACTTCAAAACTGATAACATTAAAAGATGTAGTAATCATAGCAAACAAATAATTTTGCGTACATATGAACGCGTCGGCTCGTAACTAGAGCAGTTTGATGGTATAATACGAATAATTAACCGCAATTGCATTAAATGTGTAATAATGGTAAAATTTGTTTTAATAATGACTGACTGATAATGATAATTCAAAAGCATTCCCTTTTCGAATCATTTTGTTTAAAATAAATCAATTTAGGTTAATTGTAAAGCCCACTTTTGTTACCGATAAAGAAAATGAAAATGATTTGTCAAATTTTATAATTCGAATTCAGCGGTTATTTTTTTCTCTGATATTTAGAATTCCTAACATAATTGGATCTTTTCAGGGGTCACCTTGAAATGACGATGCGAAATTCACTGAAAAGTGGAGTCTGGCACCTCCCATCATTGACGGTACATGCTTCTTAAGAAAAGTGTTGTACTGTGGCCGGTGTTGGCCTTTAGGACTCAACCACAGTTCCCGCCAGTGTTGCTGTAGCGGCGGTTTCACTATTATTTATCCGTGTGCATTCGATCCAGGTCGGAGAGTCATTAATATGACTTACTGACTTAATTGAAAATATCATCAATGATTAAAATTCATTTTCACTGATTCGAAAAAAAAAAACCTAAATTCTGTTATGACTCGAATCCTCAAAATTCAATCATTAGAACAAATACATGTCGTCAATGTGGAATTTCACGATTATTCTCTCAATACTGATTTTCTTAGATATGACTTATAAAAATGGTCATTTCATATTATTTAGATCATATATAGTTCAATTTTAAAAGAAAGGAAAATAAGCAAAGCTTCACTTTAGTTTGAAAATTCATAACTTTATTGAAGAATCATATCTTAATCAAATATTCCATCAAAATTAACAAAGAATATGAAGAAATGCAAAGAAATAGGTAGGGAAATTTGCAAAAATGCAAATAAATACGTATAGAAATTCGAAAAAATTAGAAATGCTTATATTTATTATTATTTTTACTATGCGACTCAGGAATTAAGACAACTCACAATACAGTTCGCATTCTATGTTAAGCATATTTCTATTGAAAAAAATAAAACTTGCAAAAGAGGATCTTGTAAAAAAAGAACTCTGATTTGTGAAAAGAAATAAAGTACGAAGAATGTCTGAAAGAGAAGTAAGAATTTAAATGACATTTCGGAACGAATAAGAGTAGTTTTCGTCGATTCAAAATGAAAGATTGAAAACAAGAGAAGTCATCATTCTAAAAAGGGATGCTTTGAAAATCACTGCTAAATTCTTTCTACGAGTCTACTTACAGAAATACGTGACTATTCTAAAATATCCTATCGCTTGTCTTAGTTTAAAGAAGTATTCGAAAAGAATTGGAAAAGTTTAACTTCATTCCAGTGGCACCAAATACTGCTTTCTTTTACCATTTTGGAATTTATAAAGTAGAAGGAATTGTAAAAATAATTCTAGATATGCATTAAAGTCATTTGTTTTTATACCAAACCAAGATGTTCCTATGATTACACATTTTCCAGAAATGAGAATTCTGAATTATATTTTGCATCGTCACAGAGACAAAAAAAAGTAATTTTATTTGAAAACTGAAAAATATTTATGTTAATGCTGGTGATTCTAATATATTCTCAGTAAGTAGGATAATACAACACATAAAAAGGTATTCTGTAAAGGCTTTTACAACAAAAAGGAAATAAATAAATAAAATTTCACATATTTCATGTTACTCAGGATGAAGATATATAATTCAGTTTTGATGACATGACTCTAGTCATGATTTCCTCATGTACTGGAAACGTAAAAATATCTCGGGTATATATTTTCTGTATTAAAAAGATAATTTAAATAAATTTTTGATATTAATTATTAATTAATACATTCCTTTGACAAAAATTCCAGCCTCGATTTCTCCGAAGAACCGCCATATAAGTTTGTGGTGCATGTTAAATCCGTCGAGGTCAAATGTCCTCCCGCTCGTGTGGATAGGGGCTGCCATTCCAGGTGCCGTCCTCGTCATCTAGTGGTGGTTCAAAATTACGAGTTCTGTCTCAAAAATAGCCTTAGTTCTGCTATAAAACTGGACGTTACTATAAAAAAACTAAACTAAATTTGAAAAAAAAATTACCTTTCACTGGTGGCGCCATCTATAGGTTAAGAAGAGAAATTTTAACTCTTAGATTTGAAAATGCTCATAATCATTAGGTTATGTATCATATTAAAGCCTAAATAGTTGAGGAAGTTAAGAATAAAAAATTTTGAATGAGATTTTTTTGAGAGCAGCAAAATATTTTTCATTGAAAGTTAAGCATTATATAAAGAAATTAAGAAAAAATTTAATCATAAGATAAAAATTACTGAATAAATCATAAATAAGAATACGTTTCCGATTACTTAAAGCACTTTTACTTCATATTTTGCAGTTAAGGTTTGATTCTATGTCTTAAAAGATAATTAAAAGTAAAGGAAGAAAAATATAAATTAAGAGTTAAAAATATATTATTCATGTGTACTAGAATATTTATTCATTTAATAAAATATTAAATATTCAGATTAAGTATGAGTTAGAATATTTATTTTCAGAAATCAAAAATTTAGAAATAATTCTTACCTCCTCCTCAAGTTGAAATTTTACATAATTAGTTGAAGTTAAGATATAATTATCCCTAAGGGCGTATAATTTCTCATTTTAATTTTGTGCACAATGTAGTAAATCCTGACTGAGTCATGGGTATTTATAAGAAAGAAAGTTCATATTTTATTACCAAGTTACACAAAAATAGGAATAATTTAATGTTCCCTATTTGATAGATACATTATAATATTGGCAAAAAATGAATGCAATATTTTTTTAAAGAAATTTTTTTAATAATATATTTTAAAAATTAGAAAAAATATTTCTTTCAAAAATCTGGAGGTTGTAACAAAATTTTTAAAAGCGTGATTAGCAGAATTCAACATTGAATGGTTGTGTGGTTTAGTGGTGCGAGAATTGTTTTCTGCCCAAACTGCTCCAAACTTACGATTGTTGTTGTTACTAACGGCAAGTGTCATTAGTGACAACAACAATCGAAATCTCGATGACGGCCGTCCGTGATTTTAAGCCGAATAAGCGCCTCTTGTTTTTGAAATAGTGCCAACTAGGGCCAAGAGTAGGACTTAGCTACACACTCATCATATTAGCTAGCACAGCCCCTTTTTGTATTCAGGCACATTCACACACCTCAAAGATAGTACACAAAAGTTCAGCCATGTCCTAACCGGGACTCGAACCCAGGATTCCCTGATTACGAGAAAGATGCGCTACCTCTGTTCCAGGACTCCGGCAAACGCGAGGTTAAAGCAATTGAATCGCTAAATAAGAATCTGCACTAAAAACAATTATTCCAAACGGTATTTAAGAAATTCTAATGACGCTGAAAATTGGAAACTCACACAGTAAGTAAAGTGATAAAAGACAGGATTAAAATCTAAATATACACAAGGAAATTGTTTTTCTAAAATTTTAAATACTCATTTTTTTTAATTAAAAATAATTTATATTTGTAATTGCAATTTAATTTTCATGTATCAATTCTAACAGTAGTTTTCGCATTAGCGATTTTTGTTTTTGAACTGATTTTTGATTTAAAAAAATATTGTTTTTACGATACATTAATAATAATATTAGTTTAAATACTTTCATTAAAAATGTTTTGAGATGACTACGCAACTATATAAAAAAAATAAATATTTGGTGAAAACAAATATTTTTTTAATCAGTACTCTTTTTTTTTCAACTAAACAGTTTTCTTTATAAATCCATTTGAATTTTTACCTTATAATTTTAATTGCAATTTAATTTACAGGTATCATTTCTATCAGTAGCCCTCGCTTTGGCAATTTTCTGAAATGATTTTTTTAACTAAAAATATTGATGTCCCCTTTTATAATACATTAATGATATTATTTTAAATGCTTTCATTAAAAGCAATTTTGGTGATTACGCAACTTAAGTAAAAAATAATATTTAAAAAAAAATATCGGTATTTTTACTAAGGACTCTTTTTTTTAACTTAACAGTTATTGCAATAATTATAAGTTAAAAATTCAATCTCTTTATAAAATAGATTGAATTTTTAACTTATAATTATTGCAATTTAATATACATTTATCATTTCTATCAGTAGCTCTCATTTTAGCGATTTTTGTTTTCAGCTGATTTTTGATAAAAGTATATATATAAATTGCTTCGTTTTACAATACATTTTAATAATAATATTAATTTAAATACTTTCATTAAAAGTACTTTAAGGTGAGTATGAAAATAATACAAAATAAATATTCGTTAAAAATATCTAATATTTTTTAACTCAGAACTAGAGGTTTTTTTCCCAAACTCAACAGTTATTTTTATAAAGCTATTTGATTTTTTGTTTCTGCTTTGAGAAGGAAATTCTTTGGGAATTTACAGTGTTTTTTGAAGTTGTATATTTTAACTTTTATTACTACATTTACATCTTATAAACTTTCTCAAATTTTAAATTTTGATAAACCCGTCTTTCAGAAAACTTCATTAATTAAAACCCAACACTCATTTAGTTGTTCCAATATTCAGTGATATTCTTAAAAAATTTTTAATGTTTCATATTCTAAAAAAATGAAAATGTAATCACATTTATCATTTAAATACCAAAATTTTAAGATTGAATAGAATTACAGTTTATTTCAAGCCCAATAATTAGGAATATATTTTTTAACTGTAAGGTTTTGAACAAATCTTCTAATTAAATTCTGAATCAGAATTTCCTTTAACACCTCTTTTTAGTCAATTAAAAAAACTCCATAATTCTTACACTTATAAAGACATTTTTTTTTTGGCTTTTAGCTAAGAAAAACCGTTTTAAAGTTGTCTTTTCAACCTACTTCGTGAAAAATTCAGAAGTATAAATTGTTTAGGCATTTTTCAAAAACTTCATTCCAAACATAATCACTTCCATTAAAAAAACCTTTATAATTATTTTTTACACATAAATAGGGAGTGTGAGATTTTTAGACCGTTTCAAATAAACAAGACTTGCCTTTTTAGCAGTAAAAGAAATAAAAAAAATATCACCAAGTAGCATGAATTTTCAGTCATATATTTTAGGTTAATGTTACACAATGAGCAACATTTTGAAAATGGGAAAAAATTACTCTTGTATACAATCATGATAAAAAGAATTTACAAAATAAGCATATATCATATATGTCCATTTTTCTGTCTTTTACGATTTGTGGAATGCTTATATTTAAGAATTATAATTAAGAATTATTTTTCTTACATTTCTAAGTTGATGTTTTCCATTTACTTTCAAAAATGTCGCTTAGAAGCTTTTTAAAATGCTCGAATGAAAACTTTGTATAAATAATTGTTTGCATCCAGATTCTAAAAACAACAACAAAATGTTGATGTTCAAAGTGCTTTTTTTTCACTTTTCTCATTTAAATTACAAATTTCCCTAAGATTAAGATGTATATCTTTGCGTCACACTTTAATAAGTAAAGCATAAATTATGTTTTCACCAAAAAATATGAAGTAATTGTTTACTTTAAAATGTAAAAGGAAAAAAAAATACAATGGAAGAAATTAAAAACCGCAAAAACAGTTACTTTGGGAGCAGGACTTTGAAAACAACAACACATGCTTCTTTTACTGAATAAATACTTTTCTGAGATTTACAGAATAACAAAAAGTGTTAAGTAGCTTTACTGAACTTTTCTCTTATTCTAATTTGCGCTCATATCCACATTAAAGCCAGATGTTAATTTATTTCAGATTATTAAAAAAAGTTCATAACTCACTGAACCGCATTTAAAAACAATTTAAGTTTAATTAAGATTTCCATTGTTTACAATTTTGCATTTCTGCAAGATTGTAAATGTAACGTTGATTTTTTTTCAAGATGGCGCAAATATCAAAAGCTAATTAAAAAATTATAATCATTCGCAAACACATGGTTCTTTGAAATAGAAAGGTTAGAAATCATTCTAGATTTTTCTATGAAACTAGAATAAGTTTTTATCATTCTTTATTAAATAAATCATAAGATGATTCTACCAAAATCCTCTCGTTGTGATGAGTCACACAGTTTAAGTCACCAATCAGAGTAATATCTTTAAAAACTTTTAATTTACCCTACTCACGAATTCAACTCCAATCAATATCGCCTGTTTTGCTGAATTCAGCATGTTAAATTAGCATGTTTTGCTGAACTTAGCATGTTAAATGAACATGTTTTGCTGAACTTAGCATGTTAAATGAGCATGTTTTACTGAACTTAGTTTGTGTTAGTTTTAACTAATATTTACTAAAGAAATAGTTTTAAAAAATCATAACTTACAATAACCTGAATACATTTCAGGTAAAACAAATTTAATCTTACAATCATTTTTGTTATTTATAAGAATGAATAGGATTGCAAAACTTCAGAACAAAACTCTTGAACAACCTGTAAACAATTCGAGTAAAATAAATTTTATGATGTAAATTGATCGATTATTTACGCTTATATATCAGAAAATATTTTGAATAATAGAAGACCTTCAAAAGATGAAAATTTACAATAACATGTCAACAAATTCTGCTAACATAAATTTGATTCTATAATTAGCCCTAAGTGCTCGAGCTTCTGTTTAATTTCAAAGATGGCGCTATCTACTCCACCGTGAATCATTAAAGTGGCTTAGAGAAATACAACACGAATTCCACTCTATGTGGTCCTTTAATTCCTTTAATGCATTGACGCAGCTTATAATAAAGGCATCTACCATTGCACTAAGTTCATCCTTGTTATCTATGACATAAACAGAATCTTGCAGACTAAACAATTATTATATTCCTAAACTCTCTAAATCATTTCTAGCAGTAAATGCACTATACAATAATCAGGTTGTTGTTATCGAAGTATTAAATGAATGGAATATATTTAGCTAAATAATACAAAACTTCCAACGCGTGTTGTGCTTAAAGATTATTTTCAAAAATTAGTGGCATCGCATTTTATATCCACTCTGCTAGTAAATTGTTATTTTTATTGCATTAATCATTTACATCATTAACATTAAAATAAATTTAAAACAATTATACAAGCATTATTTGTTGACTTTTTGAACTCATGATATAGTTGTTTATCTTTATTTATTTATATATTATAAAATCACATTTTCTTTCGTAAAAGTTAATTCATAAATATGTAAAAAATTGTGCTTTAAAAACTTATGAAACGTAAAGTTCACACTATAATGTATGTTTAAAAACTTTCTAAAATCTTTCAAGTACAGTAACAAATCCTTAGTTATTATAAATAAGGATTTGTGAGAAATATTAGGAAAACAATTTGTAGCAAAGCAATAATTTTCCTCTTTTGCTATATAGAAGCCAAATATTGAAGAATTGATCAATTCTAATAAAACTATGCTAGCGTTATTTGTTGACTTTTTGAACTCATGATATAGTTGCTTATGTTTATTTATATTTTTTTTTATAAAATTACTTTTTCTTCCGTATAAGTTAATTAATAAATATGTAAAAAATTGTGCTTCAAAAACTTATCAACCCGAAAGTTCATACTATAATGTATGTTTAAGAATTTTCGAAGTATAATAACAAATCATTAGTTATTATAGCTAAGGATTAGTAAGAAGTATTAGGAAAACAATTTGTAGCAAAGCAATAGTTTTCCTCTTTTGCTATATAGAAGCCAAATATTGAAGAATTGATCAATTCTAATAAAACTATGCTAGCGTTATTTGTTGACTTTTTGAACTCATGATATAGTTGTTTATCTTTATTTATATTTTTTAATAAAATTACATTTTTTCGTATAAATAAATTAATTAATATGTAAAAAATTGTGCTTCAAAAACTTAACCGAAAAGTTCATACAATAATGTATGTTTAAGAATTTTCGAAGTATAATAACAAATCCTTAGTTATTACAACAAAGGATTAGTAAGAAATAATAGGAAAACAATTTGTAGCAAAGCAATAATGTTCCTCTTTTGCTATATAAAACCAAATATTCAGCAATTAATCATTTTATTTAATTAACAAACGTATGAAAAGTATAAGTAAGGATTATATGATAACAAGCATATGTGCAATGACTTATCAAGTGAACCATCTATTTACATGTTTAGATAACTTGTACATTTCTATTCACCATTTGACTGTGAGGTCATGACTTTATTCTAAAATTAAAAGAATTGACGTTTATGTAAATGAGATATATAATATTTAAATAACATATACATTCATGTACCAAACACTACTTTTCTTATTATATCCTACATATATGATAAGCCGTCCAACAAATTATATTTCCTACACAAATAAAATTCCATGTAACTCGAATACTTGTATCTCATTTGCTGAATTTGAACTCATGCATAAGAGCATTGACATCTATTTTAAATTCAAAATTTATTCAAGTTTGAATTATTCCCCGGAAATAATATCAAATGCGTCAAGATTTATTCAACGAGACGGTAAAATTAGCCGTCGCGTATAAAAGGCAGTATAATTAAATTTGCATATATGTTAATAGATGCTTGTTACACGATTCATTTCGCAGATCTACTCAATTTAATCAAATATTCTATGGATTTACAGTCAAACAAGAATAAAATATGAATTAACTGTCATTGTCTTGAGCTACTGTTTAGGAATAATAAAACATCGAATTGGCTTACCGTTTTCCCCAGCGATTTAATTAGAGGTTACAACGATGTTCACGATTTAGTTAATTATTACACCTTTCAAAGTCGTTTGAAGTATTCTTGCTTCGCAGACGTAGAATTGGATTTCGATTTGGATGCGGGTTTATTATTAACGAAATGGATGAACAATCGGCTTATGCAATTCACTTTCGAAGTAGGCGTGATCTTTCCTGATCGCTCATTTTTCAAAGATGTTAAAAATGGACATTCTTATTTCACCTGGTGACTAGTCAATAAGTCCTGTTTGATTCACTTCGTAATTAAGTTACCCGGCTTAAATCTAAAACCCGTTGCTCTAATATTGTACAATATTGTTAATATTGAATAATATATTAATTGTAAATTATTGTACATTATCTAAAACCCGTAGCTCTAATATTGTACAATATTGTTGCACTTATATGGCATACAATATTGTATGATATTAAATAATATATGCGATATTGAAATATTGAATAATATATTAATTGTACATTATCTGAAACCCGTAGCTCTAATATTGTATAATATTGTAGCACAATATTTTCCGATATTAAACATTATCCACGATATTGTAATACGGAATAATATAATATTTATTACATTATTTTTCAATAGGTTTTGCTGTCTGGATTTAATTGAAGTCACATTCTAATTTAAAAGTTACATTTTATGTTCCCAAGACATTTTTATTCTGTTTGTGTAAAACATTTTTATATTAATTTGTATTTTTCAGAAAGATAGATTGAAATGCTTAAATCAGACTTAATAGTTAGAAAGTAAACAATGAAAGATCTCCAATAAAAAAAATCTCCGTAATTAAGGATTTTTTTAATTCCTCGTGTTTATTTTTATTTTATAGAATTTAGTATAATCGTAATACTTTTTGGATATTTTCATTATAAATTTATACATGCATTTGTGATGGTGTTGCAAATTGAATAAATGATGTGTTATCACCTCAATGTACACATTTTCTTTTCCTGTTGTAATTATAGAAAAAAGGCAAAAGAGCAGATTTAATATTCATTCCCTTTCTTCTTTTTAATCTAGAAAAAGACTTTTTTGGTCAATCGGATATAGCCGGATATTTAATTCAAAGAATTGATATAGAATTAGAAATTCATCTGAAACAGGCATGTATATTTTAATCCCAGAATCAAGGCTTTGATGGATTAACATCTTTTTAGGATGTGTTTTAATCAGAATGAGAAGCAATAAATTTTCTAAAATTTCAACTTGTATTTAAAACCTGAAGTCTACTTTTATCTTAATTTTGCCTAAACTGGCTATTGCAGTCATAAATTGCCTCATTCGTTGATATAAGCACATACATATTAAGTTTTCATTATTTCACTAATTTTAAAAAATAATCTCAAAAATTTCAATAGTATACCATTACGGTCAACTTTATTTGATAGAGATTGTTTGAAAAAGATTAAATTTAGAGCAGAAAAAAAAATTCAAACGTTTAGTATATTTCCATAAGTTGGAAGAAATATATTAATATATGTTTCAAATATTATTACTTTAAAAAAACTTCAAATGTAGCCAGATATTCAATTCAAAGAATTAATACATAATAGAAGTTCATATAAAACAGGTATGTATTTTTTAATTCCAGACCTAAGGTTTTGAAAGATTAGTATCTTTTTAGTACATGTTTTAATCAGAATGAAAAATGCTGAATTCTCGAAAATTTCAATATGTATTTTCTGTTGTTGTTGCTGCTTATGGTACTTGGCTATGGACAAGCCCCCCGCTGATACAGCAGCAGATTTAAGCCGAAAGGAGCGTCTCTTCTTCATGAAGTAGCGCCAACGAGGGCCAAGAGTACAACTTAGTTTCACATTCATCACATTTGCTTGCACAGCCCCTTTTTACAGGGGGCAACACATCTCTCAGATAGCACACAGAAGAAAAACCATGCTTGAACCCGGGACTCCCAGAACGCCAGGAAGACGCTCTACCTCTGTGCCAGAAAGCCGGCATATGTATTTTCTATTTTTTAGTCTGCATTTATCTTAACTTTACCTACTCTGGCTATTGAAGTAATAAACTGGAACATTCGTAGTCATATGCGCAATCCTATTAAATATTCATTATTTCTCTAAATTTAAAAAATAATTGCAAAATTTTCAAGCTTAATTAAATGCATAATAATCAAAAAGGCTTATGAATCTCAATTAAAATATCTGTTAAATTTGTTAATTCATCTATAGTTTCGTGGCAGTTAAATGTCATTTTAACTGTGGTAATCCTAACAAAAAATATTAAATCTCATAATAAAATAAAATCTTATAATCAAATAGTTACAAATGTTTCAATGTTGTAAAAATTCATATTTTTTCTTAATCATGAATTATCGACACTATTTTTGAATTCACAAACTTACAGCTAAATTTTATAAATTTGTGTTGAAACACTTGCGAAATAGCTATTCTTTAATATCTATGTCTTTTTTTAAACATTCTGAGCTATTAAAAATTTTTGCCAACTATTGCTGCCTTTTGTCAAAACAGTATCAAATTTAATTCATTTTAATTTTCTGAGAATCATTTAGATTCAGTTAAAAAATATATTTAGAAAAATTCATAACTGAAATTTACATTTTATCAAAGATAAAGTCAACGAAACGAGCAAAATAATATTCCCTTTTAAAATTCGAATCACCGCTTACAATATAAAAGATTTCAGATATTCGCTGTCAGTTATGCCACAATTTATTTTTTGCCATAAATTAAGCATATTTAAAAAGAAAAGGGAAAATATCTTCCCCGAAAGAAAGTTCGAACTGAGAAACTTCAGATAAAAATATTCTTTCCGGAAGATTTGTGAAAAGAAATAAAGGGAGGAAAAATGTAAGAAGCAGAGATAAGAATTTAAATATGACATTTTCAGAAGGTATAAGGGGGAAATGTAGATTTAACGGAGGAATATGAGCTTCGGAATGAAAAATAGAAAATACGAGAAGTCGTCATTCCAAGAAGGAATGCTTTGAAAATCATTGCTAAATTCTTTCTACAAACTACTTACTAAAATACGTGACTATTCAAAAATGTCCACTCTATCGCTCTTTTTAGTTTAAAGGAAGATTCCAAAAGAGTTGGAAAGTTTAACTCCATTCCATTGACATCAAATGTCGCATTCTTTTGTCATTTCTGATTTATAAAAGTCTGGGGATTTTTTTTCAAAAAGATATTTTCTTATAGATGAATGGAAACGATTCATTTTGACCGAAACGTAATTTAGATCTGCCCTTGGGAAGAGAACCTTTGTTGCTACATATTCTTTTCTGTTTATATTCAATTGAAAGTATTTCCATAACATCACGTATCTGTGAAAGTGAAATTTTTAACCTTATTTTTTGTGTATACTAGTGCAGCTCGAAGAAATTTGTTAAAAATTCTTATGTCAAGGTTAAAGTATTTGTAAGTAATATAAAAAAAGTAAATGTTGGCGAAATAATATGATATATTTTGGCTTAAAAAATAAATTTGATTTTTTTTTCGTGACACATGATAAAATTTTTCCTTATGGCTTCTTTAGAAGTATTGGGACATCAGTTTCAGAGGTTTTTTTTTAAAACTGTCAACTAAGAAATAGTATGAAATATGGAAAATATTTTTGAAATTTAAAAATCCCGAATTTTTTCTTGCTATGGAAAAGTAGCTTTGGAGTTGTCAATAAAACGTCATCGGGAGCTGTTTAATATTACGGAATTCGTATTGAAGTTTTCCCCGCAGAACTTCATACAGGACATGCATGAATAAAGGATTTTTCTTTATTATAAAATCCTTTATTTTACATTTATTTTTAAATGAAATTTTAGGTCTTAAATTATAAGAATAATAGTTTCATAACTATAAAACTTTTAGTCCAGTAACGTCTGTTCAGTTAATTATTTTTTTAATTCTTGTCTTGTATATTTATTATACATAATACATCGTCAAAATGACAATACAATATGACTTTTATCAACTAAAATATATGAATCGTATTTTGTGCACACATTCATGACTAAGATTTTTTTAAAAATATAATTGGGTATGCCTTGATGACTTAACTTTATATTCTACAATTTTTGATTCAATAAAAGAAAATAAAAAACTTTTCGTATTTTGTGCGAAATTTGTATATTGAATTATGTATCAACCTTAATCATAAATTGCTCAAAAGTAAAAGATATTTTACTAATTTCTTTTTTAAATTTTTTTAAAATGATAAATATGTTATTGTTTTAATTTCGTAAAAATGAACAACAGGGTAATGAGGAATGATTTAATACAAATTTTCTGTTTAAGAATAAATTAAAATTAAATTACCTTTGAATACAATTCAACTGTACAGTAAATTTTTTATTGTAAAATTCCTTGTCTGCGAAAATGTCCTCTTCGCTAGTCGTTATGAAATATTTTAATAACTTTTTAAGATTTATTATTCTTTTAATAGTAAATAATATTTTTTAATTAATCTCTTTAAATAGAAAACATTTAGAAATAAACAGCAAATTAGAGAATAGTATTTCCGGCAAAAACAATACAAATACATAAAGTGGTCATTCTAAGTAGAATCAAAAAGCTAATTTCTAAACCACTATATATACAAGTTACCTTTAAATATAAGCATATAATTTCAATTGGAAGATTGTATTGAACAGTGCAATGAATCATATTTTAACAATAAGTATGCTGCAAAAACGGTTAAAATCTGAACTTTTAAACATTTGTCCTTTCTCTATGTTATGTTTTCCCAGTATCAAATGAATCATTTTATTTCATTTAATTAGAAATGTTCACTTTTTTTGTTATTGTATTTGTTTCCTCTGAGAAAAATTAGTCATTTTTAGTAAAATACTATTAATGCCTTAACATTAAAAACACAAAAAAGTCGCTCTTTTTGACATTTCCCTGTTCTGTATAGTTTCCATATTTTGCTAAACATTGCACATCACAATGAGTCCGATTTAGCAAAATCTGTTCAATACACTAACATTTAGTGCAAAAAAATGTGCTACTCTACTGATATCAAAAGTGTCCACGTTATTAAGTTTTAAAGTTCCTTATCTAGGACCAATCAAAGGACACCTGAAATATGAACAAAGTGTTCCGATTACGTTTCTTGAGGCAGCCTTTCAAATGGCAAAAATCTTCTGAAATTGTTACATTTAATGTTTCTTATCTCACTTAGTTTTGGCAGATGAGGAGTGGGATTTTTTTAAAGCAAATAATATTTCAATAAATACGATAAAAAGGCCGAGAGATTTACAAATATTTAGATTTCTTGTTTATTCAGCATATTTCACTTTTGTTATAGTAATATGAAATGTAATTGTTTTCATTATTTAGACCATTTTCTCTGAGCAATAGTGCTACATTTAGTGATGATTTTTCTCTCTGTATTTTTCATGATTTAATTATGTCGCCAAAATATTCTGTTCTTAGTTATATAATTTATAACCGATTAATGTTATCTTAAAAACTAACCAATTACGAATTAAAACTTTTTCAGGCATGACTAATATTGTTTTAAAAAATCGATTCACCAATTTGTTTGTTTTTTGATTGAATAACTTTTCGTTTTTCTTTGTTAAAACATCATTAGCTTAACTCTCACTATGGTTTTATGGAGATACAACCTAAATGATAATCGATAATTGAAAAATGAGATAATTGAGATAAAGCCTATTTAAATAAAACATACATAGATTTTTTTTAATTAACATAATTTATTATTTTTAAAACAAAATATTAAATTTTATATTTTTGAGAAAATTAGGATTTATTTTTCCAAAACTGAACAAAGAATTAGATAATACTATATAATTTTATTCTATTTAATTTATATAACTTGCTTATATTTAAAAAGGAAATGAACATTTCAGCTTAAATAATTTTGAATTTTTTATAATAACATGTTTTCAACTGCAATCAGCGTATTGCTTGATAAATTATTATAATTCATTTTTTAATAATTCCTTTACTATAATTCTGAGCAAACATTTCAGACAATATAATGATGCATCTTTGAAACGCAATCAATAAAATTCTGAAATTACATTGTTTAACATTTTCCTCTTGTTGTATTAGCTTAGAAAATTAAGAAATTATTTTATTCCTTCGAACTTCAGTTTTTGAAGATAAAAAAAAAGTATTTAAAAAATTAAAGCACCGTTTCATTTACAGAGCAATATTTAAGTTATTTTCAAAATAAATGACTCAAAAATCTAATATTTAGAATATCAGAAGAAAAATATTAACATTTTATAAATGCCTTTTTAATAAGAAATATATTCCAACATAGATTAAATTTTGTTTTTCGGATATTTTGAATAACATGAATTATTAATTTTTAAGTAATTACATTTGTATTTTGATAGGAATTGTAACTTGATCAAAATACAAATGAATACGTGTCTGCCGTTTTTCCAGTAATTTTGTTTGAATAAAATTTTTGATCGTCTGCTGCATTAACTTCGCAACAAATTTCAGAATTAAAATAACTTACTCTTTTATATTAGATTTACGATAAGTAATTGAAATCAGAAATTGAAAAAAAGAAATTAATTAAAGATTGAGTGATGTATCCAATTAATATATATCCCAACAGCTTCATTTTATATTATTCCAAATCTTATCATAAATTACTGTCTGTCTTTTTTCAAATTTAAATCCAACTTCATTAAAGATATTTCTTTCGAGACTCCAGAAAAAAATGAAAGAAGAAAAAGTAATTTTAAATGAATGAATAGAGTTAATAAGAAACCAGATTTTCGGAGACCACTTTTAATGTTTTTGCGGGATATATTTTTGATTTCATTTAATTAGAAAACTTCTCACTCTTTTGTAACTGCTTGCGTTTCCTCAGGCAAAAAATTTCTAAGACTATTAAAATTTATAGATATTATTTTCCTTGACAATATTTACAGATGATATATGTTCGTAAAAAATGAATTAATTAAAATTTATTTACAGAAATAAATTGCGGATTTTTTTATCATTGAACATTTAAAAAATATTATGCTCCTCGTATTTAATAATTTTAGTTGAAATTTGTCATTATTATATTTAATCTCGTGCTGCTTTTTATGATTATATAATGGTTATCAAACCATTTTAATGGCTTTTCATGAGAAGATGAACCAATAACGCCAAGTATTCTAGTATTATCTTTTGAATAGCCTGTCAATATTTACTGTTTCCAATAAAATATTTTTATATTATTTTAATAAAATTTGCCTGTATGTAAAATTGTACTCATTTTCTTTTAGCTTTATCTTCACTTCCAATTTTAAATTATTTAATCTTATAATCCGAGATAACCATAAAATAAACAAAGCATATGTAATATAATGTAATAAAATAACATGCAATATGTAATGATAAAAACTTCTTAGTTCAAATGACAGAATTTAGCACATTTACAGTATTTAAAAAAGCTGTAAATTAATTGAGTCCGTTGAAGGCTGGAGAAATTCATATATTTTTTTTTCTATACAGATTAATATGACAAATTGGATTCAAAAATTATTTTTTATCCTTCAATCAAGACATCTTAATTACGTTATTTTGATTCTGGATTATCTAAATAGTTTTAACTTTTGTGACTATATATTTCTACACTGAATAGATTAATTTTAAAATAAGCAGAATGATTACATTTAACCCTGCAAAGCTTTGAGACATTCGAAAATGAATACCCTTACCTACGGGATGGGTTGTACTGTGGCTAGTATTTTGTATAATACTTTGTGTTTGGTATTTAAGACTTAATCATAGTTTCCTTCAATGGTACTGCGTTATGCCTGTCAATCAGATTTTACCTAAAAGGCTGGCGGAGTAGCCTTTTGTGGTTATCTGAGGATTTCCACAGTATTTATTTTGTGTTATTTTTAAAAACAGATTTGTAGTCTTAACTGTGATTGTAAAATCCCCTATTTCTACACGATAGCTTAGTATTTCATAGGAGTACTATAAAAATTATTTCATAAAAGGCTTATTATAAAATATATCAGAGTAACTTTAAAAGAAATGTTCAGTCTTTCAGACAACTTTTGATTTGGAAAGGAGGTTTTCGAGTCAAATTTTCATTCATAAAAATATCTCGTTATGCATATTTACTAAGGACTAACATAAATAAAAAAAAAACGAAATGCTTGCTTTAGACCAAGGATGTACAACCTTTTCAGGATGAGGGGCCAAAATATGAAAAAGGATCATGTCGGGGTTCAAAGCAGCACGTGAATGTGAAAACATGTTATAAATGTAAAAACACGTTTTTTATAACAATACGCATGAATTGCAATTATTACTTTACTGATTTTACTCATGCACGTGTTATGCAATCAAAAAACGAAACACAAACATTATAGTTGTGATTGAAATACTTTACCTCCCAAAAAATAAGAAATAGAATAGCAGAAGGGCTCTTTTATCTACTACTCTATTTCTTACTTTTGGTTTGTTTAAATTCATTAGTGAGAAAGTTTGCTCACAAATGTAAGTGCTGCCAAAGAAAGTTGCACATGCTGCTGCATTTTGCTGAAGACACAAAAATCCCTCGGGTAAGTCTTTATAAAATTCCAATATCGGTTTTTCTTTAAACTTATATTTTTAAAAATCAGAATTCTTCAAATCAATAAACTGTAACTGCATTCTCTCATCCACTAGATTTATATCTGCAAAAAATGGAGGGAGAAATTAATTTTTGTCAGGCACTATTCAAAAACTGAAAACTGATCATCAAATGCATTGCACAAGATTTGAATTTGATCCTCATACTGTATTTTCATGTGTGGAAATTTTTCACGTCCGCGAACTTCTATACAAAAACTCGTACTCGCAGGTAGCTTAAAGCCGCATAATCAAAGTAAATAAACAGCATGAACAACTATAAATTATTTATTCTGAATATAGAATCGTTTCCGAATTCGAGTTTTCCCCTTATTTATATGAAAAAGTCTAATTTCATTTTAAATTAATCTTATTTTATTAATAACATTTGCGGACCAACTTCAAAGGCTACGTGGGCCAATTTTAGCCTACGGACCATAGGTTGTGCATCCCTGCTTTAGACAAATATTTTAAAGCACTACAGTAGCTTAACTACCATGAAATACTTTAAATCAAAATAGATCATTTTAATTGCTTCAGCTTATGATCATAGCGAGAAAAATCTTGGGAAATAGGTTGCAACAGATAAACCAATAATAGCAATTTGTAAAGCCCAAGCGTTTAATAATTTTAATTTTTTTCACTGTCTTCACCTTACCACAACGCTTTTAAAGTTATTCGTTCATAATCTTAATCCTGTAGAAAATATTTATGAAAATACAGGAGTCAGGTGTTTATTAATCAAGTAAGAGAAGAGTCATTTCTTTATAAAAGACTTAAAATACAGTTCTAAATTAATTAATATAGCAGATGAAAAGCAAAAATTGTGCATTTTTAAAAGATAATTTAGAACAATCAAATACAAATTACTTCAAAGCCTTTTTACCTCTTAGGAATTAAATATTTCTTAAAAACTTCTGACAGATTTCTTTGTTGTTTTTGTTTATAATGGCACTTGCCATGGACAAGCGCACTGATTAAAAAAATTCCATTCTATAGCAAGTTTAAAACGAAATGTGAAATCTTATCGAATCAATCTCTATTATACGGAATAAAAAATTTAATTAATGTTAATCTAGATTTAATCAGCAAATTATGTTTGCATTTAACTGTACAATAATCGAGAATGAGCAACTTTACAAAATTTCAAAAATGTAATATATAACATACATACAAATTTAATACATATGCCGATCTAGAAGATGAAATAAATAAAAAAATATTGTTCCTAGTTATTGCGAAAGAAAACTGTTTTAAATGTATATATAATTCAAAAGAGATATAAGAGTACTTCAGAAAGTCATTTTAAATAGTTAGAATAACACGAAATTCTGCTAAATATTCAAGCTGGTATTATTTATTCAACCATGAAATTCATTAAGGAGTCCGAGAGAAATCTAATACGAATTTCGCTGTGCATAGTTATTTAATTCATTTAATGCTTTGACAGAGCTTCGAATAAGGGCTTCTCTCATTATCAAAGTTCATCCTTAATATGACATAAGCAGAAATCTTGTAGGCTAAACAATTATAACATTCCTAAGCTTGTTTATACATTTCCAGAATACTACCTAAAGTTGATGCTGATGTTATTGAAGTGTTAAGTGGATAGAGTTAGTTCAGCAAAACTTTCTCTGTGTGTTATGCGTAGAGGAATAATTCTCAATATGTAGGTGTGTCCTCCTTTTGAACATCCCCGATACACTAAGAGAAACACATTTCAAATAAATTTATGACACTGTTTTTTCTTGTAAGTTTTGCTTTTGTTCACATGTGCTATTTAAAACGGGATTTGCTTGGTGATAATTCGATAACTCTTTTAAATTTTAATGTGACTTTTTAATATATAAATGATTTAAGGAATACTATTCCCCTGATCTAACTTTAAATGAGTCATTTGCTTTTTTCCAAAAATTAAATAAGGCAAAAAAAATTGGTAAAACATGAAACTTTTATTGCAAGCATCTATAATAACGATATTCAAGATTGGAAATCGTGAAATTTTGTTGACATGTTAGATTTCATTTTAAGTTTCATTTTTCAAAATTGTTTTCAAATGAAAATTTTATTTTGTTATTTAAGGGAAGAATTCAAATATGAAGCACCAAAAATCGATGGAAATAATGATTACCTTTTTTCCCAATTTTGAAAAAGGCTGCTTTGAAGGAGATAATCGCAATGTTTCGAGAAATAAACTTGGAATGAAGCAAGGAGCATAAGATTTTTTTTTTATTTTTGAAAATCAGATTTTTAAATCTTGACTGAAAATATGGAATTGTACTTCTGAAGTCGCATGCAGAAAATAAAATTTATATGCTTTCATACACTGAGAAAGTTTTAAGACTAATTTTTCATTGTAAATACTCATAATTCTTTTTGGTTTTATTTTGATTATAATGTTCAAAATTCAGTTGCTTAAAACTATTGTCTGATAAAATGACTTATACTTTTAGACCCAAAGTGGTTTTTTTCTATTTCAAAGCTATTTCCTTACTCTGTGTATGAGGTATTTTATGAGATAAGTTAATACAGGAACACAAAAATATGATAAAGAAAAGTGTTTAAAAAGTACTTTCATTATTATGTTGAAATATAATTATTTTCTACTCTTTAGATTTTAATTTATTCCTTTTTTCAAGTATATAACTTTATTTTGAAACTGATTTTTCTAAAAATTTTCATCGGAAGGGCACTACCCATATAGAATCAAATTTTAATTCAAATTCATCATTTGACAAATGTATATATTTTTTAAAGTATTATATCAGAAAGTAAGAGAAATTTGACTACAAAATTTGATCTTTACAAACACGAGAAATTCAAGATGGATAATAAATAATAAGAAATATTTAAATATTCTTATAATATTCTTATTCTCTTGCATAAATAATAAGAAATATTTCACCAATTTCCCTAAGAAAAATTTTGTTTTAAATAGGACTCACAATTTTAAAATACTAATAAACTTAACTTTAACACAGCTTTTAATAGTACTGTAGCAAGAGAAAGGTCGCGATATGAACCCGTGACGCTAAAGCCAGTAGCCGAGTAACATGACCATAATACAAAAGTCGACTTCGGTATTGTAGATGTTATTTGGCTTATAAGGTTAGCGCTGCAGTATTCTCCCATCAGTGAATCGGTGGAGAAGCGAACGATTTGTATTGCGCCAAGCGTTATGGCGAGTTGCTGCTTGCTTACGCCAAGTGAGTCTGACAATTTTGCTGCGGGTTGATGGAGCCACGACTTTTGCAGGAGTTTGCATTGTCAAGGTTACCAATGTAGCGATTGAAGGTCGCAATACGAACCCACGATGCTAGGGCCAGTAGCTGAGTAAAATGACTATAATACAAAAGTCGCTTCGGTATCGTAGAGGTTATCTGGCTTATAAGGCTAGCGCTACAGTATGTTATAAACTGATAGGAATTGAAATACCATGTAAAAATATTTTTAATCATATTGGTAAAAAAATATTTAAAATAAGATGTAAAATTTATTGTTGTTTATATTATTATATTATACTTCAAAATTACGAAATACTAGATTAGCTTGTCTAGCATCAAGAATGGAGGTTATTTAATCAAAAAGTTTATTGATGTCAATTTTAAGAATTTGAATTTCTATTTTTTTATATTCATCCAATAACCCAATCTTGACAGCATCCTATTAAAATAATTTGATCCAAAAATTAACATAGACTACTAAAAAATATATATTTAATATTCATACAAATATTATTTGGAAAGTAATTCTTGTCAAGAAATTCATTAATGTGCTTAGAGAAATATAAATATTTTCTATTTGTGGACAATTCATCTCTTTAACAGGTTAATAAATTTTCAAGAAAGAGTTCCTCCTTTTGATTATATCATACTTGAAATAAACCGAATCTTAAGGACAAGATTAATATACTTTAAGTTTGTTTGCATATTTCTATTTATGGAGTCAAGACTTAAAGCTTATACTGGTGTTAAAATGTTTGGTATAACTAAATTTTACACAGTAGGTTTTATTTAATGCAATAGCTTCACACAAAACAAATATTAGAAGGTGTAGACTATTAGCAGTCATAAGGTTATTGTTTATACATTGCTATTTGTTGAGATGTGATTCTGTCTTGTGTTATTTATGATATGAGATTCATTATTTTTCCTAAAACAAAACTAAAATTTTAATCTTGTTATTTGTATTTATAAATGCATCGCGTCAAAGTAAAAAACAAAGGAATAGCATAACATAATCTTCAAAAAATATATCTCTCAGGTTTAGTCTATAATGCTTAAGAATAAGAAATAAATTTTATACTTATATTAATAATATTTATTAATATTTTTAGATTGATAAATTATTTCCATTTTTGAAAGAAAAAGATTTTCAATGATTGGGTTAAACATTCAAGTGATCAATATAATTATCAAGAACATCAATAATAAAATTATTCTTTTATAATGCTCATTAATTCAATCCTTTGTTACTTTCATTAACCATTTATCTACTGAATTATGTTGCCATCACTTTTCTAACTTCATTTTTGCACCAGTAGTTACGTTTCTTTCAGAATAATCCCAGAGAAACCAAAATAAAAATTTTAATGAATAAAAATATTTTAATTTAATTATTAATTAAATACTTTTCATTCCTACGTTTAGCTTATATTAACTTCTTGTTATTAGGATTACATTATCTGTGTTTTTTAGAATACTATCGGCAAAAATAGTCATTTTACGAAAATATAATCCAGATTTAAATGGTACTTATAAGTACCGTCTGTAAATGAAAGGTTAAAACATATTCTTCAAAATATTATGTAAATGTTTATATTCATCTTGATTTATCATTGGTTTTTGCTCCATTAACATCATGATAAGCCAATAAACTTTTCATTTCTTCATATATTATCCTTCATATTCTGCTGTTATCAACATTCAGAATTATGAAGAATATTCAAATAAAAAAAAGACTTCATTTCTTTAATATAAATATTTTAACCACACTTATTGCAACAACAAGATTAATTGTATAATATTATACCAATATATAATTTGTGCTGCTAATCAACTTTATAATAATTCTCATTAGTTTGATCTTCGCTATCTTTATTATTTTCGTTATCGTCGTTATCTTTATTATTTTAATAATTATTATTAATTATTATTTATTTATTTTATTCGTCGTTATCTTTATTATTTTAATCCCTTTATTTCAGGAACTCTTCGCTAATTTTTGCATATTAAATCCAATCGAAATAAAAGATTATCCATTTATTTGTACCTTATATGCTATAATTTCTTACTCTTCAGCTATCAGTGTTCATACCTATGAAACGTGGTCACGTGTAAAGATGACTACGGTTATATACACATACTTTAACTACAAATAATATGTCAAATACATGTAGTGCATAATATGGCAACTACATATAACTTTTACTGGAATATTCATAGACTGATGCCACATAGAAATGGAAAAGACAAAGGGAGAAACACAACGATGCATCGGGCTACCTCTGTGCCAGAACGCCGACTTGATGTAATAGTAATTGTGTAAATGTAATGCATGTATTATAAATAATTTCAAGTGGAAAATTATAAAGGTTGTGAGTGCATTTCTTTGACATTAAATTCCAACAATAACGCTAAACCTTATTTAATTTTAATTAATTTAAATTTTCAAAGGCAAACGTTTCTGAAATATTTGAGGTCACTCAACTCCGCTTTCTTTCGATATTATTTTTAAATTGGACTTTTAAAATATTGCTCTCATTATTTCTCAAAATTATTGTTTCCTTTCTTTCATTTTAATTGAAGGGCCATATTTAAATTCAAGAAGACTGCGAAATTTGATAAAATTCCAATACCATCCTTAAACCCGGAATCCAAAGCGCAAATCGAAACGAAAAGCCATCTAAAACTTGATTTATGCCCTTAATAAACCTCGCTAAGAATTCTTTTTTTTAATTATTTCAGACTTTCCCAAAGAATTTCTGCCACCATTTATATAAATTGAATCCACCATCATTAGGAAACTTCTATTTAGACAATGCTGGAGTGCGGAATGGAAAGGAGACAAAATAATTTTAATTGGAAAGGGTGAGGACAATTAACAAGAAAGTCTGATTTTAGTTCAACTGAATAAAATGGTTTTCACAGAAGACAATTTGAATCCCGCTTAATTAGAAAGTTTTCAGTCTTTTCACGGCCTTTATTCCAAATTTCGAAACGTGACGAAAGTGGAAATTATGCTAAATCTCAGTTTTAGAAGATATTGAAATTTTTAATTTATTAAAGCAGTTCAAAATTGAAACGAAAATCCAAAAGTAGTTTGACACATTTTGAAATATAGAAAACTTAATTTAAATAATAAAATGTATGATTAAATGTTGTTTCTTATGGCACATGCCATGGGCAAGCGCACTGAGGTAGTCAGCGATTTAAGCCTAATCAGCTTTTCTTGTTTCGTAGCAGCGCCGACTAGGGCCAAGAGTACGAATTTTGCTACTCACTTATCACATTCGCTTGGACAGCCCCTTTTTACAGGGGGGCGCATTCATACACCTTACAGATAGAACACAGAAGAACAACCAAGCCAGAACCAGGAAGTCTAGATCACGGGGAAGACGCACTACCCCATTCTTTCCCCCGGGTGGCACCTCGTAATGAGGATGAGATGCTTCCGGTATGGTGGTTGGATCTCGCCAACCCGGTGGATACACTAATAGGTAAGGGTTATGTTCCTCCCATCGATGACGGGACGCACTTCCTACGGGGATGGTTGTACCGTGGTCGATGACGGCCATTAGGACTCAACCACAGTTCCCGCTTTGCTGTTGCGGTGGCCCGGTCATTCAGTGCTTATGGTTAATCCGTGTGCCTTCGGGTGGATGGGAGAGTCTGTTTAATGGCTTACCCCTATTCCAGGACGCTGGCATTACTAAATGTGATTCAATGAAACAATTTTTCATCAAGGTAAATTACCTTTTCTTCTATTACCTATTTGTTTCAAGTAAATATATTGAAGATTTATTTGAGGAATAACCATTGAAAAAAAATTCTAAAAAAAAAGAAGACTAGTCAATTACCAATTGCGAATTTGTTTTGGAAGAATGCAACACAATGTAAAAATTTCTTCAATTGTGAATGCGTTTTATATGAAAAAAAATACAAATTTTTGGATAAAACATTATGGGAATTATCTCATTTTAATTTAATGTTTTTTAAATGTTTTGTTTCCATTGAATATATGATAAAATAGTATGAAAAAGTACTGAAATAATTTTTGAAGCTGATATAACTTATTCATCTGTTATTTATTAGCTTTTAGAAAATATGTATAAAAAATTCGATATAGATAATGCAAATCAATGTTTTTATCTAACATTAATAAAAAATATAGCATTTTAACCTCTCTTTCTTAAGATACGCGAGCATTTCATATTACATTTTATTCAAGGTCAAGCATAGAAAATATGTCAATAGCTTTTTTTTTTGACATATTTTCATTCAATGCTTTAAACTGTGCGTGTGATATCATATCCTTTTCCTTCTTGTTAGATAAGCAGTTAATTTCTAAATTTATTTTCATATTCAAGTCATTCGACAGATTTAATGAGAGTATAAAAATAATCCGTAAGATATTTTTAAAAAGTGATAGATTTCTGCTATGAATAAACTCCTCGAATGTTTACGGAAGTCACTGTTTTTCTGATACAATTATTTCAGATTTTATAAAATACAATCACGGAGCAAGTATTTGTAATCCATTGCCCCTTTATTATCCGTCCATTATCCCGTTAATATTCATCCATTATCACTTTATTATTCATCCATCATTCCTTTATTATTTGTC
>JAOUZG010040121.1:5481038-5500643 GCA_026289955.1 Argiope argentata
TATTATTCATCCATCATTCCTTTATTATTTGTCCATAATCCATTATCCCGTTATTATTCATCCATTAACCCCGTATTATTTGTCCATAATCCATTATCCCGTTATTATTCATCCATTAACCCCGTATTATTTGTCCATAATCTATTATCCTTTTATTATTCATCCATTAATCCCTTATTATTCATCCATAATCCATTATCCCTTTATTATTCATCCATTAACACCTTATTATTCTTCCATAATCCTTATCCCTTTATTAATTACCTGAAAAACAAACAAAAGATCCATATATGTATGTCTTTTTTTGTTGTCTTTGTGCGTTTGGAAATACCTCATGAATTATTTTAAATAATAATTCACGCTCCCTGTTAGAAACTGTTACTCTGGTTAGAAACCCCATTCCCCTAAAGTTCCATCATCTAATCCCTCCTTAAATCCGATGGTATTTAGGCTGGTGAAGCGTGATTGGAGGTTTTTGATCAAATGTCACACACGTCAACGCATTACTCTTCAAAAATGCGAGAAATATTCAAAAATAGTTACACATTGCTTTAAGCTAAGATGTTAATGTAATTAAATAAAATAAATCAACATTAAACTAAAAATTGTTCTGATTTTTTTAAATAACTTTAATAATTGATATAAAAATTAATTCAGGATCTCCTTAATTCTGGGAAAAAAATTGAAACAATTCTAATAAATAATTAAGCGTCACTGTATAAAAATAGAATGAATGTTTCATTTACAAGTAATTTTATTATGCTAGCTTTTTTCAGCAATATACATATATTTTCACGGCAATATACATATTTAAAAATTACAATTGGAACTAAGGGCAATAAACAAATGAAAAAAACATGAAAAAAGTCGAGTTTTTAAAATTATTTATTTATTAACGATATATAACAAAAGTCCACACAGAATCAGAATGCATTTTAAATAAATAACGAAAAATAAATTTTCATCTGTTAATCATAAAGAGATTTTTAAGGTAAAATTTGATAAATTACAATATGCCGTTATCTTTACTATGAAAAAAAAAATAATATTAGTGTCCTTTTTTTATGTAAACCGTATTTCTGAACATTATGAATAATTGAAACAGAAATCATTTAAAATTCATCGCTGAAGTAAATGAATTTCTGTTTTCAGAGACTAAACTATAAAATAATTAATCAACTTTTTTGTCAAGATATTTTATGAAATAAAATAATATTTAATTGAATAATAAATAAGGGTACAGACGCTAAAACAATATGTTAAAAAAATATGCTATAAAATTTATTGCATCTGTAATGCTATAATTAATGACTGACTTTAGCTTTTCAGTTTTATTTCATCTCTCATTAATAAATAAGCAATATTTCATTCTAATTTTTTATTATTATTACATTTAACCTAACATAACACCTTTCTTATTTGCTAATAGATTTTTGCAAACAATTTTTTACTCATTTTCTAATGTTTTAGAGTTTTCAGATTTAATACAATTACTATATGCTGTTGATAGAAATACAATAAACAGAATTTCGTTATAAATTTAGTGTTTATTTTTACTGCAAGTATTTCTATGTAATGGGGCCTTTTGGTGGTTACTTTGAAATTTTATTTAAAGAATTTAAGAAAATAATTTAAAACCAAAAAGCAGTTCAAATAAAAAAAAATCTTAACACACTCGTAAAAATATATATTTTTAAAGTTTTATAAATTAATTTAAATAACCTCAATTATCATCGTTAATTTGAACAATTCATAATTATGGTATTATTATTATCAAGAATTAATTTTACGTGCTTCATAAAACAATTTTTTTATTTATATTTAAAATGTTCATGTAATATCATCGACTCTAAAGTGTCAACATAAATTAAATTGAGTAATTTTCTGTTGATTCAATATACTTATTCAGATTGATGATTTGATTGTTCCAGAAAAATGTATAATCCCCCCTTTTTTTATGAAATTAAAACATAAATGTTTATCGATGAGTTTCAAAAAAGGTTATAGATGATTTTATAGCATTCAAAATGTTTACGAATATGAAGGTAAGTGAATTTTTTATAACAAATAGAAGTAAAAATGCTCTCTAACTTTTCTCAAAAAGAAATTCAACAATGTTTTAAACAGATGATGTTTAGAAATTATCCTAAGAATGACAAATTTCAACTGCTAATGAAATAAAGCCTTATTTTTTAATAAAGAAGCACCAATATAACAAATTATTATTGTAAAAATTCTTTTCTTGAAATATAAAATATTTATAAAAATAAACTATCAAAATTAAACTGATTCATAATGCAAGTTAAATTACATTCCTTTCAATGTACAAAGAATTCATGGCGAGAATTTTCGATTTTTACATACTTTGATTCGAATCAAAATTTTATTGGTTTATATTTTATCGTTAAAGTACAAATTTATTTATTTCATTGAATAATTATTGACGATATTAACTTATTTCATGACATTACTAGATACTACTAAATAATTAATAAATCATGATCAAGAATTTTATGAAATACCTAAGAATTCTAAGATATTATTGTGTTATACATTTTAAAGGAAAATAAATATGTAACAAAATTTCTATGTACATCTACAGAAAAGATGCTGGGTCTAAAGATATTCCCAAATAAAATAAATGAATAGGTTTTCAATCCCATAATAAATCAAACCAAAAATAGGAAATATCTCACTTTTTACTTTCGATTGTAGTTTCATATTTATACTGATATAATTATATATCAAGTCAATTTCAAAATGGGGATTTATTCATTTATTTCAACACACTTTTTTCCTTTTGTCAATTATCCCCCGAGGGGTCACCTCAAAATGACGATGAGATGCTTCCGGAATAGTGGTTGGATCTCGCCACCCTGGTAAATACACTAATCGGTAGAAGTTGGCTCCTCCCATCATTTACGGGAGGCACCTTCTATGGAAATGGTTGTACAATGACCTTTGATGGTCATCAGTGCCGTTGTTGCTGTGGTCCGGCTATTTAGCCCTCTTGGTTTAAATCCATGTGGATTCGGGTGGGTCGGAGAGTCTGGCACGACTTCCCTTTGTCAATTTCGGTAAAATACTTTCGGGTGTTAGCTATTTCGACCAATCAGAACTAGAATTTATATTTGTTTCATGGGTTGTTGCTAAGAAAATATATAACAGATGAGTTTTAGTTGGAGTGAATTCCAAACTTTTTTTGTTCTTTGTGAGAAGCATTTCAATTTATTACGAATTAATATTTAGAGAAAAAAATATTCAACAAAGCACAATTTAATGTAAAATATAAGAATAAAATGCCCATTTAAAAATATATATATAGCTTCAATAAACTAGAATAAGAACTTAATGATCTCAAAACATTGGCATTTGATAAATATAAATGCCGATTAAGAGACCGTGGATTTGACATCTCAAAACTCAACAAATATACAACGTGCAAAAGAATCCCGATTTGAGCATTGCTTCAAGATTGTTTCATAAATATTCGTTAATCTGGGACAGCCATTTAAACAATTCTTTTTCAAGAAACCCAGATACTTTAAATATCTTAAAGAGCTGCAAACATGTATAAAATTTAAAAGCGCCGAAAGTTAACTGCTGTCCCCAAGAGTCTTTTAGGTTATTTCGATACTCCGAAAACAGCAATAGGACTGACACCCGGTTTCCACTTTAAAGTGAGAACATCAATTTCCATTATCAGGAAACGGCACCAAAATAGAAGCGTGGTAATATCATAGGATTATAAAAATACCATCGGCGAAACATCAGAAAAGTAACAAGTATGGCGACCGAAAACTGAGAATCATTCTAATTTGTATTTTGCTTCTATATCGTTTCATAAATATTTTCAATATCGGCCTGTCACTTATTTATGAATTTTTTCGAAACTAAGAATTCGTAAATAAGATTTGGAGGAACAGAGAAAATAAATGGCAGGAAATTTTATATCAAAGAGAGTTTAAAAGTTGATCCCACAGACACTCGAATTTAATTCGCAGCGCAGAAAACAAAAGTGAGGGTCATATTTGGATTTTGAGTTTCAAAGTGATAACACTAATTTTGATTGTCAGAAAATGGTACAAAAGTAGAAGCATCGTAATACCACAAAAAAGAGGGAAAAAATTCCGATTGGTGTAAGAAAACAGCGACAGTAAATGTCAAAACAATTTACCATGTAAACAATAAGAAAAGTGATTCAGATTCCATTCGCTTTAAAAGTGCATTGCTCGGGACATTTTTATTTTGGAAATATTCATAGATATTCCTTTCTTTTCTTTTTTTGTAATATTTTTTTCCAGAAAAAGCGTTTGGATTATTATACTAAATAAAATTCACAAAACTAATGAGTTTGAAGATTCCTCAGCATTCTGTTTTTAGAAATCAATTATATAGACATTCAAATGTTTGTCGTCTTTTTCTTTATTGTTTCAATCGCTGGAAGTTTTTCTTCCAAAATCAAGAAGTAAAATTGCTTTGCCATTTTCCGTGAAGCAAATCGTGATTATAATTTTCATGAGAAAAATGAGAAAAAAAAAGAATAAATGGTTGCGCAAGTAAAGAAAAGGTTAAACATTAAGAGGAAATGCACAAGCAAAAGATAAAATTAAACTCATCTCGGAAACTGCTATTTGAAAATATTAATATGCGAATGCTTTACTATTCTTTTATTGAATAAATCCAATTTTTTGGTGATTTTCAATCTAAAAGGAGAAAATAATTTTTTCAAAAGAAAATTCATCAATCATGACTTACCTCCATAGCAAAATTTAATGGTATGCAACTCATTTAATAATATTTCAAAATGTAATTTTTAATTACTTCCTTTTTAAACAAAGTAAGTTTAATCAACATTTCTTCTCTTCGCAATATTTTTCCAGAAGAACACAAAATTTAAAGTTAAATATTTTTAATATTTTCAAAATTATTCTGTACACAAAGAAATCGAAAAAATTTGAAATGTGCTCAACATCTCAACTGAAAAATTGTTGTAACCTTATCTTAAAATTGACTATCTAAAATGCCATTTTTCCAAAACCAGTGATTTTCTAAGTAGTTTATGGAAAGTGAATGATTATTTATAAATCAAATAATCGAAACTCTGATAAAAGCCGATAAACAATATCGTAAAATTCAACATATCCATTAAGAGAAGAGAAGTTATTATGAAAGAAAGGTTCGAAATGAATAAATAAAAATATATTGTCATAAAACTATCAACATTCTTTTATTTGAATGCTAAGAAATAAATGAATTTTTTATCAAAAATATAGATATCAAAACAAAATTGTGAATGATTGATATAATTACAATAAATAAACAGGAATCTTAGTCACATTTATATGATATTTTAAAGCGATTGTTGAATTTCAAAACCCTTTTTTCTAAAAACTATTTTTTATTATTTGTTTCGTACTTACAGCAAAATTTCACTAAATAAAATTCTAATGGGATAATTTTGATTTCTTTTACGCTCTAGATGCATATCTTTTTTTACAAAAAGAACTAAAATAGTAGCGAATGATTAAAATTCAAAAGCATTATAAAGGTCTATATGTTATTCTAAAATTTCCAATCTTGTAAAATTAAAAGCTGGTTTAAAAAATACAGAGTTAACAAGAAATAAGTTACACACTTCAGAAGCCTCTAAAATGTGTTCTATTGATCCAAATGAGATTAAATTTGAGCTATGGATTGAAATAATGTGCTTCAAATTTATTAAATAAAAATATTAGCACAAAAAATCAACATTAGATAGCGTTTTAATACACATGAACCCTTTATTATGGTTTATAATTATTAAATAAAGTAAAATTAAAACTGCTCAATATGTCCCCCATTTTCAACAATATGCTCTAATTGGAGAGCCGTATTTTATATGGATGGCTGGAATGAGTCTGTCGGAATATTAAGAATATGGCACCGAATGTTCTCTTCCAGATTGGTAGATATGATGACCTTTGATAGTAAATATTGTCCTTCAAATAACAATACAACTAAAAGTTCCAAAGGGTAATGTCCGGCGAGGGAGGAGACCATGCTATTGGGAAATGACGGCTGATAACTCGTGCTTCTGTGATACGGTGTATTAACAATAGCTTTAAACTACGATAAATGTGAAGTAGTGAATCATCCTGCATGAAAATAATATCTTGAAGGCATCCACGTAGTAGAATAGTTGGAAAATCCCTCAGCATATCATGGTACCATTGTTCTATTACGGAATAAGTTAGGATTCATTTTGAGGTTATTCTTTAACGAAATACGATCCAATGATAAATGTAACTGTAAAATAGCACCATACTGTTACTTTTTCAAAATTCTTGGGTTGTTCCTGAGGTATTTACTATACCGTCTATACTATACCGTCCTGAGGTATTTACTATACTGCCTGAGGTACTATACCGTCTTCGCCAACAATCTTCAACGGTTTAGTAACTCATTGGCGTCGGATTTAAATTTAACGATAACGTATTACACCATTGCCGGATTGCCATAATTGGTGGTTTTGTAACTCATTGGCAGCGACTAACAAATCATGGGCAACGACTTCAAATTTTGCAATAACGTTAGACAGTATAATACGCAAGTACCGTTCCGGATACCGTGAGAGCCTTTTTCTGCCCAGCTGTGGATGTTAATTTGCCCATTGAAGCATAAGTGGGCCTCATCACTCCACAGAATGTTCCATGGGCAAGTTGTGTCTACCATCATTCGAGCAAGGAACTGAAGTGTAAAAGTTTTTCGTACCTCTAAGTTCTCGGTTTGGCTTTGTATGAATAAATATACACAGACATGATGTATGTATAAAAATGCGAAATCTGCAGTAAGAATTTTCGTATAGTTGAATGCGGCATATTCGGAACATGGGAAACAACTGTCAAATGCATACTATTATGCATCAATTGACTGTTGGCTTCAACGTGGGAGTTTGTAACATTTTGGACCCTGGAAGGGGGAATTTTTTTTATTTCTCTACCTTAAAGAATGTCAAGTCACTCAGTTTTTTTCCAGATTTCAGCATCCTCTTGTGTAGAGAATCTGGAAACATTTTACCGTTTTGCATCTGCTTCATATGACGAAATTCCTTTAGAGCTGCAAAAGAGTTTTGTTGGTTCTTGTAGAACAATTTCACCTGTAGCGCTTTTTTTTCTTTCAACGTACTCGTGATAAACAAGGGAGAAATAATATTCATGCCTGCAGGGTTGACGGGGTGCCTAGCACCGACAGAGGCTTATCCCCGGTAATGATAAACTGAGAAGGACATGGCGTTCAATGCAATGAGTGGTGTTTAAAACTCGTCTCCAGGCATCCTCAAGTTGTCGTGGTTGGAAGTGATCTGAAGGTCCAGTGCTAACAAATATTCATGTTGAATCCGACTTCTTTTTATCCAAAAAAATTTGTTATAGACATGTGCTGTAACGCAAATTATGTTTCACATTTTTAATAAATGCCATTTCTGTATCTAATAAGATGACCATTGTGTGTGCTGCCATCTATTAGAGAATTTTCTTACTAACTTTTTAATTAATAAATGTAAAGCAAATTTTTTAAATATATAATTCAAATTTTAGTTTGTTTGGACCAATAGAAAACTATTAGAGCCTTACTAAGTGGGTAACTTATTTTTTGCTGTCCCTGTATTTAAAGTGCATCAGCATTTTCAGTTCAATTTATTAAAAAATATGTACAGAATATTCCCTGAAAACTTCCATCGAAACTTTTAATTAGTATTGAAAATATGTTAACGGTTGATGATTTATTACAAAAAAAATTTTTGTGAAAAACACCTTTAAAGTTTGGAATTAATGTAAATAAAATTCATCCATATAGAATTTTCACCACTTATAAATTAAACCTGATTTTTCTTCATACATTTGGATATTTTTTCTTTAATTGAGGTTACAATTTTTTTGTGAGCTTTTGTAGCTTGTAATGGCTATCTTTTTGAACTACAATTAAGCTTTGAATCGAAAGGTTTATTGGTACATTAAATATGCCAGCCCCACCTTCAGTAAACTGAAAAATAGTTTAAAGAATCGTTGAAAAAGAATTTTGAATTATATTTTAAAGCAAAGACCATTAAAGCTTTGAGTAACATTGTGCGTTTTACATTGAATTGATTGTAAGGTCAAGATCGGAGGGTTTCAAGTTTGAGACCCGATTACACTGAAGAACTGTTGTTTCTACAGGTCTGGTGCATGATTAATCAATTATGTCCAAGCCCCTTCTTGCTAACATAGTGAGTCAGTTCTGAAACCTTAATGCCAGTTCAGGGGTCGTACTTTTCACTTAGCCACACTAAATTTTACGCAGGTTATAACAAAATGTGCTTAGTATTGCTTTAAAATGGGGCTCTAGCATAACTAAACTCTTGGTACATCGATTCTTCCCATGTAGAGGATTCTTTATCAATTTTTAAATCAATATAATCTGTGTATATTGACTTTATAATAGTTAAAGATATCCAATGACTTTATCAAGATATATTTTAACACTTTGGTGACCGGCAATTTTACACAGAAACTATGTCATGTCACTGGCTACTTTTTTGTAATTGAATATGAAAGTAAAACGTTCTATATCGCCCTCAGTGTTATAAATTGAAACAGATAATGCAAGTGCAATGACGAGTTAACTCGTCACCGGTCAGCAAAATGTTAATATGTGTCTTTTCCTTCTGATACTTGTACCAACTGTTGCTGCTACTGAATATTTTGCAAGCGAAAAAGGTGCAATCTTTGAGCAGAAAAGACAAAATGCTACAAAGACTCAATAGATTGCATATTTTTAAGGTTACCAGGATTATTACGAATTATAAATCCATAAAAGTTTTATAATCTGCAAATGAAATAATCTATTAACCACCCTTTCATCCCAGTCCCTTTATTGTTTTATTTCAATTCTCCTTTTTAAAAGAAATCCAGATGAATTCGAAATGAAAACGACAATAGGAATAAATACTCCAGATAGTCAAGATGTAACCAGTTAATATCCAGGGAAATAAGTGCAAAAAGTTATAGCTGTGCACTTGTAACTTAAAAAATATTATTTGTGATATAAAATTAAAAGAAATGGTAAAAAAATAAGTTAAATACAGCATTCTACAACGACTTCCTGTTGCAGACTGAGATATCTAACTGACTTTACAGCAAGCAGTAATTTTTAATTAGTCGTATCTCGACATCTGGAGGACATAAAATGAAGGAAAAAATGTATTTGCTAAGAAAAATGTTTGAATTAAGAGATATTGGCAAAAAAAATAAACTTTTTGGACTAAAATAGTCGAAAACACTTTTTTCAACTTAGTCAGTAACCTTAATTTTTTAATGAGTTTTTAGGAATTTGTTTTTATATGAAATTCATTGTGGTTTAATCTCGCATTATTTTTTGGTTTAAATTCTTTTTACACCTTATGAGTTCTTTTTAACTTCACGTTTTTTAATAAAAATTTATTTTGTATTGTTTAGTAGAGTCAATTACAGTAATTAAGGCCGGCTTTTGCAGATGTTCTTGTTTTCTTATATTTAAATGCTTTTAAAGAAGAAAAATATGTTTTATCTGAATGTATAATTATATTTTGAAAAGCTCCTAAAATAATTTTTATCGAAATTAATTTATCGACAATCCAGTTTTAAATTACAGTAATGTTCATAATTATCTGACAATGTTCGCAATTCCCCCTGAAAATTAGGGGTGACTGGGACACGTATTTTGTTATTTTATCATTGCAACGAAGTGATTTGAAGAGAATATTATCATTTGTAATGATAAGAAACTACTACTCACTAGGCTCAATTTTTTATCGGTCTCTCCAAAGTATCCCTAAATGCTCTCTCTCTCTCTCTCTCTGTCTCTGTGTCTCAATAAAATCATGTGCTGTTTCAAGGAGTATCATTTATGAACGGACATAAATATTTAATACTTTCAATTTTGAAATAATTTATAATCATTCTACTCTCAATTTTCTAGAGAAAAGTCAGGGCACAAGCCTTCATAACAACTGACATATTTACATTTTATTAGGCAAGAGAAGAAAATATCTAAGATCAGAAACATACTTTAAAAACTCTAGTTCACTTTAATAGAATATATACCCTATTCCAATAATCCGTCTAATATATTATTCAAAGCATTTTTCTCTGGTTATTATTTTACCTAAAAAAATCGAACATAAGCAATAGGAATTTTTTTAATAAGTTTTATCTGTTACAAAAAATTATAAACCAGTACTTATTACCAAAATGAAGATTCATCTAGTTACATGGTGCTCTTCAAACACTGTCCATGTACACCATGTACAACACTGTCCTGTGTACCTTGAGAACCCTCAGACGAGAAAATAATGATTATTAGTTCTAATACATTCAACATAAACGTTCAAACATGCATACATTTAAAAAATTAATCATGGATGCTTTTTTAAATTTTACATTCTTCGTCTCTGATTCTTAATAAAAAGAGGAAAAATTATCCCCAGAATCCTCTTTCTAAATCACTCTTTTTTTCCTGATGCAACAAAATATAAACAACTCGGGTAGCAGAAATGTGATCCTTAAAAAGAGGAGAAATTCAAAATACTCCCGCTGTAATACTCAAAGAAGCATTATTTGTTCTACCATAAAATTTATCAAAATAGCCCAGCGAAACCTAATTCGAATCTCACTGGTCATTTAATTTCCGTAATGTACGATGGAATTTCAAACAAGGCTCATTTCCTTTGTCAAAGCTTATCCTCATTAGCTCAAACATATGCATAAATTTGCAGACTAAACTATTATAACATACAGACATTCTATGCTTATTTGTAGATCATTTTCGGCAGCAAAGTATTTACTAATGTTACGGAAAGGGATAAGACGAATTTAGTAGAACAAAGCAAAGCTTCTACTAGAAGTCATTAAAATGATAATTCTAGCGATACAGTAGAAGTAAAACAAAACGATAAATAAACAATTTGCTACACATTTCATTCAAAATTATGTCACAAATGATTTCGATTTTTATTCAATTAATAAAGTTCTTTTACAGAATAGTTTTAAAATGTTTTCTTAGAACTGGAGGTGAATTTGATGTAAAGAAAATTTAGATGGCAGTTTTCAAATATCCCTCATTTCTTGAGAAGTCAAAGTATGCAGAAATTATGAAGAATTACATTTTTGTTTCATGTAACATTTCAAGTAGAAAAATATAAAGTCTATGATTTGTTGACAATTTAATATGAATATAAATGTGAGAGCCTAAATAAGTCTTCCAAAAATTAAACTCTTCAGATAGCAGGGTTTTAGTAGCGTAATGTCTAGGGTTTTTTAAAAATATTTACTGGTTAGTTTCTAAACCAAGATTAAAATAATGCAAACAAAGGATGAGAAGACTTCTTAAAAAAATAAAAGAATTTATTTAGAGTTAAAGGGGAGTATTTACAGGGAAATATTAAAAAGAATTAAGACATGGAGATATTAAATAATCAGAAAGTTATATTATTTCCTCTAGGAAGACATTAGAAGTAACAAAACATTATGACTGAAAACATTACCACGTAGCCGCGTACTTAGCGAGCGGGAACCGCTTGACACGTGGAGACAGACGTCTTTCTTTTACAGATGTTAGTGGGCCTCTGGCTCAATATTAATTGGAAAAGTTTTTCAAAAGCTCAATAAATGGCGTTGTTCTGGAAGGCTAAACTAATTAAAAGTATCGTCCTCTGGGAAATGATCTAACCTTTTACAACTCTTGCTCTGAATTACATCTATCATCCGACGTTGACAAAGCAAAATGAAGACAGATGACGATTAAATAAAATAGCTCTGTGGAGCATCCTACATAAATAAGATTTAAGTGAAATGTAGCAGAATCTGGTTAATTCGAAAAAATTTCTATCGAATCAATGCATAATTTGAATTTTTCTCTGATTTCTAATTTACTAGTAGAGTAATGCTTAAGAATGGTTCATATAGTTCTAATGTATTTTGTTAATTCAAAATCAAAATGGCAAGTAGTATATTTTAATTTATTTTTAATTGTGTTCATTAGCGAAGATTTGATGGTTGCGCAATACTTTCGTCAAAGAATTCCATTTTTTAAAATTTTTGAACCCATTAGAGTAATTTTACTAATTATTTTGAAATTTCATTTCACAATTATTGTTTTTTAAATTAAATATATAAATGAGCTTACTTATTATTAATCAATTTTTAAGTGTTATTAATCAAAAATATTAATTATTAATCTTTTATCTGCTAATTCAAATGATTAATCACATTAAAGTACAACTTCTTTCAAAGCTTTTATTTCCCCTTTGTCAATTAAAATTTAAATCCAACTTTAAAAACTTAAATTATTTGGTAAATATGTGGAATTAGCAAAAAAGTGCCAATTTGCCATATTTAAAAAGTCATGGCAAATGAAGACGCGAAGAAAAATGTCAAAGCATTTAGCACTTAACGATTTAATTTCCACTCTCCTAAAAAATATAATTTGTGGAATACTTGCATTTTAGACACATTCCTAAGCATTATTTATTTTCAGGAATGCCATTCAGAATTGTTAACAAAAATATTCCATAAAAGAATTCACAGGAATAATCCGTTCTTGAGGTTTCTAGAAAACAATTATGAAGATATTCGAAGAAAAAATATTTTTTATAATTATTATTTAAACTGCAGAAAGTTGTCCTCCGAAGATTAAAAAGCAAAATTGCTTTGGAATTCTGTACGAAGCAAAGCGTGATTAAAATTTTCGGCAGAAAAACAGAAAGGAAAAGTAAAGTAAATACTTACGAAAATAAGTAAGAAGACAAACACAGAGATGGAATGAACGGCAACGAAGAAAAAATCTAAATTTATCTAAGGAACAGCGACTTGAAAGTAACGACCTGTGCTCCTTTTATTATTCCTTTACTGAACAGATAGTTCCTTTTGTTAGATTTTCTAACACTAAAAAGAGGAAAAATGATTCTAGTAAAATAAAAAATAACCTTATAATCTGGTCTTAACTTCATAGTCATGCCAAAGCTTTATTTCAAGTAATTCATTTAATGTTATTAAAAAATGTATACTTCACTGAATTGCTTTTAAAACGCAGTGTAAGTTTAATTAAGGTTTTCATTCTTCTCGTAATATTCTGTTAGCAAAAAAAAAAAAGTAATTTAACCTTAGACCTTTTTCTCCTCCTTAAAATTTCGTTCAACGCGATGAAAATCAATTAAATTTAAATTTGTTTTCTTAGCTGTTTTTTTATTTAAAAGATTTGAAGGATTTCTTATCTAAATACTTTAATTTCGGTGATGGCTTTGCTCTAATATAAATAGATATTTTAAATAGTTTTAATATGAGAGATGTAGCGTATTTTACTAAAGCAAAATCATGGTATATTAAATTCTTATCTATGAAAAATCAATATGCCTTAAAAAATATAAATGGAAACTGCAGGGTGATACAAAAATCCAAATATGGAAGGTAGGAAGCACTTAATCACTTAGAAATGTAGCAGAAAACGTCTTTCCAAATGATCTAAAACAAGCACAACGATGTAGAAATGGTAAGTCATCAAAAATATTAAGCCCTATAAAACGTTATTTTATTTTAATTAGTACTTGATTGAATCCAGTTTTCCAGCAGCTCTTCGAAATTCGTGCTATTTCTGGCTATACATGCCTCCCATAAGTATATGGCTTGACAAATCTTTTCAAAAATATTTCCAATTCGGAGGTACCTCAAATGATTTTGAGTGCCGGTCATCAATTCCGTTACATCAGTATTCAGAAACTGAAACATGTTATCTATATGCTACCGGAATGAAAGTTTCAAGTACTCCATGCGCCCTCTAGAGCATCTGCTTGACGTTTCCGACCGCGCTTTTCAATGTCACGTTGGCTTGTTTTCCAAATCCATTCTCTGGCAGCAATTTTGATTTTGAATCGCCATATTTGTTGTTGATTTTGTTGTTGTTGTTAGTGGGGCTTGCCATGGAAAAGCTTCGCCGAGGGATCAGCGAGTTTTAAGCCGAAAGGAGCGTCTCTTGCTTTGAAGTAGGCCAACTAGGGTCAAGAGTACGACTTGCCTACTCACTCACAGTTGCTTTCACAGCACCCTTTTACAGGGTCTGGGTAGGGCACATTCATACACCTTGCAGATAGAACACAGAAGAATAACCATACCCGATCCTGGGACTCCCAGCTCTCAGGGAAGACGCGCTACCCCTAAGCCAGGACGCCGGCACCGAATTTGTGAGGAGGCTACCATTAATTGAAATCTAAAGGAACCGCAAAGAATTCCTCTGAAGTTATTTGGCAAACAGTAATTTCTACTATATTATCCTTCAATGAATTCAAACAACGCGATCAGCTTTGACCGAGTTTGCAAGTTTTGGAATTCGGGCTTACGTAATACATATATAGTACCATATGTATACAAAGCACTGTCTGAAACTATGTTGCCATTAGGTAGAAATAAAATAAAAGAATAAAACACCGTGCAAGTATTTGATGATTTCAGAAGTAATTGTTATTACATGTCTGTCATATTTTAAATTGTCTCGATTTGGATGGGCTTAAAGGCTATAGTTACAAAATTACAAAGGATTGCTTGAATTTGAGAATTTTTAAAGGTTTTGTTTTAAGATTATTTAAAAAATAGACATATAACGAACTGAGCAAAAGAAATTATCTTATTTTCACAAATCAGTGTGAGTTATAATGTTAAACAAATGGTTGTGTTCAATCCTAACATTCATCTATACATTACGATTATGTTTAGATAGTAAAAAAAATTGTATATTTGAACCACGTTCTATTAATAACTTATCTAGCTTAAAATTGACACCAAATTACAATGTTATGAAGAAATTTCATATCAAATTTTATTAGTTTGAGATGTTATGCTTTAGTTTTCACATTCACAGATAGACAGATGGACACAAATTGATACATAATTCCATTGCAAAATATTTTTCCAATTCATTAAGATCTGAGGAGTGCAGAATTATTAAACACTAGAATTTAAAGTTCATTTAAATACTTTGAATTTCAGATAAAGAAAAAAACTCTTTAATGCTTGCTTTTATTACATGAAACATCATATCAAGATTAAATGACTATTTTTATGACTTTTACGCAAAATGAGTGATATGAAATCTCCTTTTAAGAAATACAATCTGTTTTCCGAATTAGTTTTTACTCCTATACATAAGAAGCGGAAATACCTAAAATGGCTAGTCGTAATAACAGTTAAAAATCTGAAATTACAGCGTCTTAATAAAAGGCCTTCTGAATTGCTTTTGAAGATAATGTTATCTATAAATAGTAAATATCATGTTCACCCATGCATGTGATTAAGATGATTCTTTTTATTATAAAGCTCAAATATAAAATTTTAAAGAATATATATAGCTAAATAGATTTTTTTAATAAAATGGTTTAAGCAAAGTGGCCATTTATTTTTATTTTCAATAAAACACTATAAAGTAGAAAGAAAATTTAAATAACAATTTATTTAATTTATAGTGTCATGCTTAAAAGGATACGTTTTATTTAAGGAAGTACAGAAAAATAAGGGCAAATCATTGGTAGCTAACTGTTCAAGCAAAAGGAAAACTATAGCTATCTCGAGGCTTTTTTCTCTTAACTTAATCAAAGCATTTATCTTGAATAAAACGTTAATTAGTTAACCGATTAATTTTTTAAATGAAGTCTTTTCCAGATATCTAACAATTAACATCGTAAAAATTCATAAGTCAGATTGCAGAAGATAAAATTTTTGAATGAATATATGTTTAAACATGTAGGAAAAAATGAATCCGAATTTCTATTAACGATTTTGGATTATGATTACCTAAATGAAATAAAAAAAATTATCCCATACGGTGTCTGAAATAAATATTTATCCCATCGGTACAACCAAATCATCTACAGAATTTATGATATTCAACGTCTCTCCTCTGAAACGATAGGATAAAGAAAGTGAAATGAGCAATTAATCATCGTAATCCCCGATTTCAAACAATTTGTTTCATCAGATTGAAATACAAATAATACGCTGATATAGACAATCGTACAATATCAACTATGCATTCTTCCATCAAATCAACATTACTGAATCAATAACTATCGTTTAGAAGCAAACCTAGTTTAAATTCCGATTAAAATGGGTATATTCAATATTATACATTAACAATTGCAGAAAGATGAATGCAATGTTAAATACAGTCCTTTTAGTCGTGAAGTCTCAGTGATATCATAATAATAGCAGAAATGTGTATACACGAAATGGAATTTCACATCCAATATCTCAAACAATGAATAAGATACAAATGTCCGATTCCACCATACTTCGCCCTGTATTTAGCAAGAATTGCATTATGATATACTTCTGTCACATAATGACTAATGCCAACACTGCTATTCTTCATTAAAAACAGAAATTTCCTTAAAATTAAATAAATTAGTATGAATTTTACATACTTTCATAAGAAAAATATCATCAAATCGTTTGTAAATTGGCGATTTATGTCGGAAAATAATTTTCATTCTGTTGCCGTGGCTACACTTGAAATGTCCGTCAACTCAATTTAATTGTGTTTTCCTAGAAGTAATAAAAAAATGAAAAAGAAGTAAATAAACAGTTTACATTCTTTTGTCCGACCTGTTATAAATTTTAGAGTTGATTTTATCGCAAAATCATGCTTCCAATTTTGAATGCTGCTTCCTATATCTTGCGAAATCATGAAGTAGACAATATTGATTCTCTCTTCGGTATTTAATGATTTATTTCAAACCCGTGACATATCCTTTTATAAAATGAAAAAAGTATATCTCAATTTCCACATTACCATATTTTCCTTACCACTATATCTTTGACATATTGAATAAATTCATACAGGAAATAATTTAAACTAGAATGATCATAACTGAAGCATTCGAATTGACTCTAGAAGATAATTTTAGCACTCTTTACAATATTCACTGTTTAATTTTCCCTATTAGCAATAAGAATTAGGTTTAAATCAAATACCAAAAAGAAAAATATATTATGAATCCGGCCTGAAGACTTTTTCAAGGATCACCCTCAGGCTGGGATTCAAACCAGGGATTTTTCTGCGAGGGGTCAGACATTTCGTCAAAAAGATGACCCTCGTGACTCGAAAATTCCAGAAAATTGAGATCTTGGTGATAAATTAATTTATATAACAGAAATACAATTTTTAAGAAACTTAAATAAATTTACAGCAGATTGCTTAAGCCAAACAACAAAAGGCCATAAAACCTAAATCTAATTCATTGAAATATATACCAAGATTTAAAATCACAATAACAGGCAAAATATTTCAAAAAAAATTGCATCTAAATAGAAATATAGAAGATTACTGAAACCAAAACACAGAAAACCATAAGATATAAATCACAATTATTATAATATGGAATCAAAACACATACCAGAATTAAAAACAACTCCTGAAAAGTTTGAAGCACGTCAAATTTATTACTTTATTTTCATCTCGTCAAACTAACCTTAATTTTCCCGCGTTTGAAGTAAATCAAACGTTATGTTTGGTCAGAATGTATCGCCATTATAGATAGCGCTTTAATTATTCCTTATTATAAAATAATGATACATTCTGACCAAACGTATGTTAACTTCAAACCGCGGAGAAATTAAAGTTATCTTGACAAGGTGAAAATAAACTAATAGCTTGACGTGCTTCAAACTTTTTAGGGGTTCTTACTTTTCGTATGCGTTTTGATTTCATATTTTAATGATTGTGAACTATATCTTATAGTTTTTTTTGTGCTTTGGTTTGAGCAATCTTCTATATTTCTATTTAGATGCATTTTTTAGATAATTTGCCTGTTATTTTGTGATTTTAAATCTTGGTATACATTTTGATGATTTAGTTTTAGGTTTTATGGTCTTTTGTTGTTTGGATTTAAGCAATCTACTGTAAACCTATTTAGATTTTTTTAAATTTGTATTTCTGTGATCTAAATTAATTTATCTCCAAGACCTCAATTTTCTGGGATTTTCGAGTCACGAGGGTCAACATTTTGACAAAATGTCAGAACCCTCACGGAAAAAATCCCTGGTTTGAATCCCATCCAGAAGGTGATCCTTGAAAAAGACTGCAGGACGGATTCGTGGTAATTTTTCATTTTGGCATTTGGTTTAAACTTAATTCTTACTGCTAGTTTTTTTTTATTTCATTTGTGTTCTAGTTGTAACAGTATTAGTTCTCTCTAATTACAATTTATGTTTTTTTTATATTTTGGTTCAGCAAATACTTGTAGGTATATTCCATATTGTTTATCTTTGATATGATAGTTTCTTTAATTTTCCATGTTATAAACGACTGGAAAGTAGAATTCTCGCTATTGAAATTGTGTTATAAGCCCACCAAATTGAGGCCAGCTACGTTTAACTATTTTTAAAATAAAAATGATCCTTTCAAAATAAAATTCAGTTACTTTTATTAAAATAGAAATAAGATACGTTTGCTTTATTAATATAATATCTTTGTTGTTCTTTTTTTGAACAAATACCATGTTTAAAAAATGCGTCTGTACCTGTGTGAAAAAAGCCCGTTCCATGAAATTTTGTGTGAAAATTGACTTTTCTCCAATGCTATTCGAATTTACGAGATCATAATTTACTTAAGCGAGATTGTTCATTGATTTTGATCATTAATAGTACAATATGTGATTAAAAAATTCATAAAATGTTTATAAATAAGACATAAAATGCAATTACTCAATTACTTTTATTTTATGAGTTTAATTAAATTTAATCTAATCAAATATTCTTAAGTTAATAATTTTAATTAATCAGCATTGCAAGTTTTCAATAAAGTATGCGTTGTCTAGGTGACGGTGACCTTCGACTTTAGACCGACGGTTGTATGTAATAAGAGATAAAAAAAATATGAAAATGACAGCAGATGATCGGAGTTATGTTAGGGTTGTAATGAGTTCGATTGTGTTGAACTCAGCGAATTTTTTATCCTTCTCCTATTTTATCCTATTAATAAATCTTCAATCATGTATTATGAAGAAGAAAAATATAGTTATATCAAGCAAAAATTGATTCACGTCTGCCTGCTAACTTATCAAAATAAACTACTCTGATATAACATAATTCTCATGTAATTACGTCATTTGAATCTATCATTTCATCTGAGCCAGGCTATATAAACATATAAAAGAAACTAAGTTATTTTTCTGTGAAGCTTTTGATTGCCTTATAGCTCCTTCTGTTTTCATGATTAAACAAGAAACAACTTTGAATACATTTATATCACATTTAAATGAATAACTTATCTGAATTTTCTAAACTTAATGATATGTAACTTATGTAAATGAAACATTTTCCCCATTAATATAAACTTCTAAATTTTTGTAAATGTTTGGCTAATGTATAAGCGTATCAAACAATAATTTTCCATTTTGCTATGTTGTACATTCACTAATATCCATTATGTAGTTTATGTGTATCAAAGTTATTTTATAAATAATATTAAATCAAATTTATGTTAACAATAACTCTAATAAACCTCAACTGTATATATTAATATCATTCAGTCTTTTATTCAAGACACCTGGAAATTTCTGCAACA
>JAOUZG010040121.1:5500653-5520618 GCA_026289955.1 Argiope argentata
TAACAATAACTCTAATAAACCTGAACTGTATATATTAATATCATTCAATTTTTTTTCAAGACACCTGGAAATTTCTGCAACACAAAAAATATGTATGTAGAAATGTTGACTTTTTATAAAAGTTTGAATACTGTAGAATCACATGAAACTAAATCCTTTCCATTTTACTGGGGATTTAACATTTTTTAGTATTCATGAGGTGATTTATAAGCATCAAAGTTACTTTATAAATAGTATTAAATCAAATTTATTTTGATAATGACTAAAATCAGCCTCAGTTGTATATATCAATACCGTTTAACCTTTTACTCAAGAGATATGAAAATGTCTGCTGTGCAAAAAATATGTAAGTATTCTGCATGTAACTTAACTTCTTCCTACATCATTTATTTTTTATTTGAGTTTATTTCTGTTCGGATTTTCCATTCTTTTTTTCTTTTTCTTCCTACACAGATTTCAAACGGAAGAATTTCTTTTCCTTTCTTTTTCTTTTTTCCTTCGAAGTAAAGTCACTCTCTTCCCAAAGGAAATCAAGGCATTGAAACACTGAATTTTTACAAGTTCTTTTTTAATAGAAAAAGTACCGACAACATGATGTGAGTTGGAAAAGAAAAAAAAGAAAAGAAAAAGATAATTGCCGGAATCACAGCCAATAACTTCGACATTCTTACAACGAAAGTTTAAACATTCATTCAGAAAGTCGATTTTTCAGTCAGCCTCGATTTCTGATCTTCAGATGCAATAAATTTGAAAAGTTTAGTGACACTTCTAAAAACTATTTTACAAATAGATTTGTTGTAAAATTCTTTGCTCAAACATTGAACCAAGAATTGATATCGCTTAAAAAATGTTTTTTTTATTATTTTTTTATGGAACATCAAACAGGGATTCTTAATTTTTTTACACAAATCTCAAAATTAATAATAATAAATGCTAAAAATGATTACAAATACTCTTTTATTAAAACAAGTTCTGAAAAAATTTAGTGTTCCCCAAAATGAAATTTAATCGTGACAATAAAAATTATCTAATAAAATCAAAAAAAAATTAATTTAAAATAATTTTCTCTTTTTTATCATATTTATTGAGGTGTAATATCCTTACAAACATATTTTACAAATACTTCCTGGTACTATTTTATTTTACCATTTTGTGATTTTAATAAATTAGTTGTTTACCTTTTTAGGCTCTAATGAAAGTGTATTTATAAAAATTTATTTAACATTTTAATTCAAAATTCTTAATCTATTCTTCGCAGCATTTATTCGCAATAATTTATTTTATTTCTTTTAAAATCTTTAAATATTCAAATCTTCATTCGACTTGATTATGATAAGCATATGATTGCAGAATTCATATAGCAGTCTTTGCCAGCCTCCTGGCATTGGAGTAGCGCGTCTTCCCCGAGAGCTGCACGTTTCATGTTCGAATCCCGATTCGAGCATGATTGTTCTTCTATAATCCATATGTAAGGTGTATGATGGTGCCTTCTTCCCTAAAATAGGGTTGTGCAAGATAAAATGATGACTGAGTATCTAATTCGTACTCATGGCCCTAGTTAGCGCTGTTTCAAAACAAGAAAAGCTCCTTTCGGCTTAAAACTAGCTGATTCCTCGGCGAAGCTTGTCCATGACAAGTGCCACTAATAACTACACCAACAGGAGTATTTAATACCCCCAACTGTTCACTATTGTATGCTCTACATTTTGTGCATCTCACCATAGCTCTGGTGGGCTAAAAATAAAAGACAGAAAAATATGAAATAAATAATGTTTATCGGTTCACTCTACACAATTAGTCAACCCCAATATTGGGCTGGTGGGTTAAAGGAATATAAATTTATTTTCTGTTCTAAATCTAATCGAATTTTTCGGCTAGTTGATGCTTGATTTGCCAGTTTAATCCAGACCTTGCGCTTCAAGATTACCACAGTTTCATCTACCCTGCTGCTGTAAAATGTCTTGAGCAAAAATTGACTAAACGTGTGTGTTTATATTTTAAATTAAGGGGTGAGGTGTGAAGCACAGGGATTCATCAACATATTTAGTAAGAATAATTTCTGGCCAGTAGCAATATTTTCTGCTTTAATGATTCATTGGCGTAAAAATTTAATCTGAGACATAAATTATGCGAGAGAATTTCTCTAAATAAATTCATAAATTCCATAACTATTGAACAAAAAATTGGAGGCTCAATGCCTTCCTATTAAATCCCTTACACTTAAATCCTGGCATAATTTTACGAAACGAGTTATTTTATTTATTACAAGCAAATTAGATGCAGTCCTGATGGATGAACTTTTGACCTGCAATACGTATATAAGTTTAACTATAATAATTCTCATCTATTTAATTTATTACAAAATTCAGCAAGCTTCAGAAATGGGGAATAACTTATGTTGTTGCTGTTGTTTCTTATGGCACTTGCCATGGACAGGTTCCCTGAAGTAGTCAGCGATTTAAGCCTAATCAGCGTCTCTTGTTTGTAGTAGCGCCATCAAAGGCTAAGAGCACGACTTTTGCGACTCACTCATCACATTCGCTTGCACAGCCCCTTTATACAGGGGACACAATCACTCATCTTACAGATATAACACAGAAGAATAGCCATGCCCGAAGCGGGACGCCCAGATAGCGGGGAAGATGCGCAACTCCAATGCCAAGACGCCGGCTTAACTTATGTAAATTAGTTTAAGTGAGAAAAAATACCTAATTCACCTATGCAAAATTTTGCAATGCTAATAAAAGGAAAAAGACATTCATAATAACCAAAAATTTGATTATGGATGCTTAAGTAAAAATCATGCTGAAAGATTATTTTTTATCATATAAAATCTAATTGTCTAAACTACGTTTATTCAAAAATACAAAGGACTGTTAAAATAGTGAAAAAGTGTTTTTGTTTGGCATATCAATTTTAATATCCTAAGGTATGGACATATTAGTAATATCGAGATAAATAGAATCAAGATATTAATAAAAAACTTTGAGAGATGCTGCTTTCTTTAGAAGAATGTAACGTAACTAACCGTTCTGTTTCGAACTGACAAGATTAGAAACTACTTGATACTGCCTGAAAGTTTTTGAGGGGAAAATGCGATTCTTTTTTCTTTTTTTAATCAAAATAGCACTAATCTGCTTTATTCAAATGAGAAAGTTAATTATTTCTACTTTGAATGCCCACAAAGTAGGTCAAAAGAAATACGAATTAAAGGAATATAGTAGCTTGAATTCCAAAACAAATTAAATGATTAAGGCATTGCATGGAGGGATAATATTTCAAAATGCACAATTTCAAAGCAGCACCAACCTAACATGATACAGGGATTTTGATTGCAATTCGGGAGGCAGAAATATATATGTGTGTGCGTGCTTGTACATGCGTGTGTGTGAGCGTATACGTCTGTGTTATTCCTTTGTTCTGTAACACATCTACCAGATGTATAAAAAGAATATCAAAATCATTCTCTTTTTTCTGTGAAATTTTAATCTAATTATAACATATCGTACAGCTTCTGATGCAATATTATTTTTAAATATGAAAGTATTTGAACTAAATAATAAATATATAAAAATGGCATGAATGATTTCAATTTTTTCAATGAAATTTGAATCAAATTAAGAATATAGTCAACAATACATGAAGCAAGTCATACACAAAGGTTATTTAATTAATCTTTTGTTTTTTATCTATTTTTATTACATAACTGAAATTGTCTTAATAGAATAATTTCAAGTATTTTCTACTTTTTATCCATTAAAAAGACAATTTATTATAATAAATATTATGGAATCTTCAAATGCTATTCGAATTCTTACCAAGATAGCGCCGCTTGTAAGGAATCAAAATGTATTGAAATTAATCGATTAACTAATAACTAAGATGTAAAAGCATCAGAATAATTTATTCTCATAAAACCACACAACTGCACAAAATTTCTGATTTTTAATGCATTAATAAATGAATAAAAATTATTTTCAAACATAAAACAAAATAAGCTAATAATACGATTTAAAAAATCCTTAATATATTGCCCTTACTACGAGGAAAGTAAGTAAACGCTATATACATTGTAATATTTATAAATATGTATTGAGCCTTTTGAATAGAATGTTTAATTTTTCCTGTAATAAGTTTTCTTTTTTTTACATTCTTACTACATCCCATAAAATAAATTTTTGCTATATTTTATGCTTGTTTTTAAAAGTTTTCCTACGTAATTGATTCATCAATTTAAATTAAATGCTCGCTTTGAACAAAGGGAAATCATTCTCCTTCAATTATATGCAATATTTATCTATCAGTGCAATGACAATCCAATATATACTTAATCCCTCATCACATATAAATGATTCTATCAAATAGATCTTATCCAGAAATTGTGCTGATTACAATAATAGCTTTTCCAATTGTTTCATCCAATATTCCATTTCCGCTAAATTTATTTCAATTCAAGCTTGAGTCAATAATCCAATCTTCTTTTAGGGTCATTTGCACAAAGTGGCATGAATCGAAATTTCATTCAAGAATGGCATTTTCTCTTTGCTTTAATATTAACAACATTTCTGTATTCAACGTCCCTTTGTTTTTCATTTCCAATATTCTTAGGAAAAACTTCTTTCATTTATTAAACTATCTCTTTAGTGGTATTCATTGGCTGAAAATTGTCATTCGTTCTAAGATTCTTTAATATCCTGCCTTTAAAGTGGGTCTAGTGTGTATCAATTTAAAGCCATTTTTTCCTTTTGGAGCTTTAATCTTGAATATTTCTTTTTTTCAAATAAAAAATTCTTTCCTACATAGCCGATAGATTGAAAGATTATTTTTGACAAAACAGATCGCTTTGAACCGATCGCACTCTGCCAGCAAGTAGTCAGCGCATGCGTAGAAAGGCTAAAAAATGCTGTTCTGCCGATGGCAAGTAATTGTTCCGCCTTGACAACTACAAGCCACAGTATTGTATTTATTTATTCTTACTGCTCATGCGTTTGTAGAACTTAACGGTTGTAATGACTTGATCCTGGTTGATCAAATAAACGGATAGCGTTTAAACACAAATGATTTATTTACAGCTTTATACAATAACAAAAACCAGAACACGTCCTCTATGTTAATATGCTGGAAAATATTTACATCTGGGATAATAGTTCCACGACTATTATAAGGAAAACTGACAGGCTCCTAGCTTATCCAGCAACTGCAGTAGCACAAGATATCTACGGATTACTTCCGGTAGATCTTTAATCAATAAATTCGAGATCACGTGGTATCTCTTCAACTGTCTAGCGCTTCAACTCAGCTCACATCTCATTAGTTCAGCTCATAGCTTGTCTCGGATCAGCTCTCATCCAGTCTCTAGCTGGATCAGCTGGTCTCGTCCACTCTTCCTTCCAAAACCTTCTATTTTAACCTCGGTCAAACTCCACCTCTCAGGTTCGTATTGGCGCGCTGGAGACATCGATCATCCAATAATTCTTCAGAAATATCCCCAATGGTCAGAAGTTACCGTGAGAATATTTTGTACTCTTCCACGCCCCTAGCAGAATCTTCACAATAGAGAAAAATTCAAATATGGAGGCTTCAATACTTCTTTCTTCAAAGGGCCGTAAACACATGTGTAGTTCATTTTAGTAACTTTATTTGGGTGGTCCAAAGAAGAAATAGCTACATCTGGTGTTTTGGCACGGGTTCCTTCTTCAAAGAGCCGCAAACACATGTGTGCTCTATTATCTGACTCCATTCAAATCCAAAGGGTAACATCAAAGCGGGAGAAACACAAAGACGATCACAAAGGAAGGAATCGTCCAACCGCTGGCCAGAAGTAACAATGTTCCAACATGTGTCTCTTCAAGGGGAGGTAAGTTTTACGACTTCTTTACACGGTGTTTTTGACGGGAAAAATATACAAATCTGATTAATTCCGAGATTTTTTGCTCTTTCTGAGGTGAAATTGTGCCTTTTTTTCATTTTAATTGCCATTTCTTTTCTATGGTTTTTCAAATTTAGGCATGTTAGGATTTTTTCAAAATTTTACTCTGTTTCCTTGTGTAAATATCCATTATTTTAATATGATACGCTGCAAAAAAAAATATTATTCAGGAACGCCAAAACGGCAATTTATGGCCAAGTATAGAATGCGCGAATCTGTTTTATGAAATTATAACAAATATAAATCCTACTTGCCATCTTATAACTGGACGGGTGCAAACCCGGCATTTGTGTCAAAATTTATAACATTATAAAATCGATATTTATGCGGTAAAAGAAAAAAGACATTATACTGACCAAATATATTATCTTCTATAATTGCTTATATGTAAATTTCACAATATCTTTATACTTGAAGAAGCTCAGAAAAAGAGTTTTCTCTCTTTTTAACTGAGCGATAAAAACCGATGCAATTCGTTACATTAAAATCATGAAATGAGCATAAAATGCAGAAAAATCTTGAATCATGAAAAAAGGGTCGAATGTTTGATGTGCTCTATCTTATCTGTTAACCGCGGAATAAAATTTTGTTAATCTCGTTTCACAATGGGGACTTTTTTCTGTCAAAATATTACGAAAAATTTCGTCATGCCCATTGCGATAATGCTTCGAGTATGACGAAATATTTCGGCATACCCAGTTTATTGTTTAAATAACTGGAAAGACATCGAAGCAATACTTAAACTAATATTCATGAAATTCATTCAAAAAATTTGCATGTGAGTAAAACATACGATTCAACTAAAAGTAGACAGACGTTTAATATAAAATCGAAATAATTTATTTATGCCATCTTCTGCTTGTTTTAATTAACTAAACATGTTTCATGTTAGTATGTATAGAATTTTACAATAGTTTCTTCTCTTATGCCTATATGTGAGGGAATTTTAAAATTCTTGATAGAAATACACTATTTTAATTTTGTCAGAAATGAATTATTGAAGTTAATTTAATTCGAGTTATTTGAAAAAAAAAATCTCAAGACTCTGTAATATTTATACTAAATATTTACAGTTAAAAGTCAGAAAAGTAGAAAAAAAAATGTTAAAAAATATATTTTAGTTCTAAAATGAATTTTTTTTAATGGTTATCATTGATTTCAATCAATGTCCTTCCATTAACGTTTGCATACTTTTGAATATGAGAGGAATGATGTTTAAAATTTTTGACTGCCATCTTTAATAATTAGTATATGATACCTATATCACTTGTTGACAATATAGATTGTGATGATGAAACTAGTCAAATTTTGTATCAAACAAACGTCAATTATATATATTAGGTTGGGGGAAAAATCCTTTATTATTTTACAACCATCTACCGAGAAAATAATGGATTTCTTTGTCCATTATTTTCAAAAATTTCATATGGAAAGAAATCCATTATTTTCTTGGCAGATGGTTGTGAAATAATAATGGATTTCTTTTCAACCAACATAACACATGATTTAGTGTTAAGAAAGTTGAGAAGACTGTAACAGAAGATTACCATTTGCTATTGGGTAATTATATAATATATTACATTACTTTATGTTCAATCAAATACTTTTTGTAGAATCATCCCAACGTTTTTAAAAACAATTATTTTGATTAATATGAAGAATCGCGTGGTAATAGAGATGAAAATATATAAAGGCATTATTCGATGTTCATCCGAATTCTTTGTTGAGTTCAATGCCATCCAACCAAAAAAATCGCAATTCTTTGTATTCGCATGAAGTAACCATCAGCGTCATCCAATCACACATATCAAACATAAGTATCGCTTGTAGACGTGGTTCGAATTCATTTGAGGGAAAAAATGGACCTCAAATAAAATGAAAGACCGGGACATGTAATGTCAATAAAATTATGTGTGAATTGCTGTTTCAATGACAGAAAGATAATATTTTATATCGATTTTTTACAGTATGGAGACTTTTATATGGCAATTGTAGGTGGTTGAAATTATTGGTAAGTCCAAATGTTGCAGGTCTAACAATACTTAAATAAAAATTTCTCCGTGATAAGGTTATGTTGATCCAATTTATGTTTCCAAATTGATGTTGGAAATATCACTGCACTTTTGCAAATGTATCATTCGTGAACAATATTTGGGGCAGTCAAAACATTCAAACAGATTATGAGAATTCCCTAATTATGGCCAGACGCCGAAGAAGATAACGGTTATTTTCAATATGAGATTCAATATGATACCACATACAAACTATAATAAAAAAACCCTCCTGAACTAATTTTGGCCGGATTTACAGTTCCACTCTCCATATTCGCCAAACATTTCTCCTTCAAATTACTATTTGTTTATATTTTTGCTGAATTCCCTTTTTATAAAGCAGTTCTGTTTTGAAGCAGAGATGAAAAATAACTCATACTGAATAATCAAAATAACTAAACTTCAGATATCGCAAATTTCCTTCTTTGTTTAACAGATTAGAAAATATTATAGTTTTTTGTAGAAAAAAAATATTTTGAATAAATAAATCTTTTATTTTGGTAACAATAAATTGTTTTTAGAATGCTCAAAAGAGCTAAGAAACATGTTAATACTTAAATAACTTCAAAAGTATCAGTACCTCATGGTGCTTAAAAACAAGTAATGAATACAACAAACCTCCTGATATTGTGTGTAATGATAAACTAAAATAAACAAGTATATCGTAAACAGTTCGGTATAATTAAGAATAACAAAAAGTTCATGAAAATAAAATGGCGCCTTAAAAATAAATAACTTCTTATAGAAAGACAGAATTCGTGGAACGTATTGCAACATATTTGTTTCGGTAAACTAGATAAACAAAAAAATGTATCATTAATTGCTTCTTAGAAACGTCTTGCTTTTGTTTATGTTCTTTCTGAGGAAGAGATTCTTGTTCAAATAAATTCAACAACTGAGTAAGTGACATTTGTTCGTAAACAATAAGTTGCTTGTTTCTATTTGCTGCAAGCCTTCAGACCTTATTAGGATTAAACCTGAACAGTATTTATTCAATAAATATATATAAAAACTTTATTTATTTGAATTAGTTTTTATTTATTACATTTAAATTATTTTATTGAGCTGTATAAGTATCAGTTTCATTATTAGATAATTGTGAAAATATTGACCAAAAGTATGTATGATATTTTTATTCGCATTTAAATTATTTTATTTAGTTGTATAAGTATTTATCCTCAACAATTTCACTAATTAGATAATTGTGAAAATATTGTTCAAAAGTATGTATGATATTCTTACTCGCATTTAAATTATTTTATTTAGTTGTATAAGTATTTACCTCATAAATTTCACCAGTTTCATTAATTAGATAATTGTGAAGATATTGATTAAGTATATACCTTTACTCGGTATGCATGATACCGAGAATAATTTATGTGTGATCTTGACGATAGAAAAGTATCGACTGATTAATAGAAAAAAGCATATATAACGATCAAAGCACTTATAAAAATAAGAATAATTTGAATTTATTCTATGTAAAGAAAATTATGTGGGTGTACAGGCAAGGATGTGTTATGTGTATTTGCGTAAGCAATTTCATTTTTCCGTGCTTTTTAAAATCCAATGTTTTTCTTATCAATTAAAAGAAAAGGAATAACCATATTACTTTAAAATCTGAGTCACGTGAGTATTTGGTCTTTCCCATCTACCCTAGTTTTATGAATATTATAACGATCCCTAAGGAATTGTAAATTCAGAGCTTTTCTGTTGCTTCTTTTTTTCCAAATGAGAGAAAATTACAGTTTCAAATGCATGAAAAACTGTCCCGTGCTGCTTTCTTTGTCTCCGGTTTCTTAATTGACAGCACTCCACTTCAGTTCGATAATATATTCTCAAAACTATCAGTAGGATGAAAACTTCTGCTCAGTTGCAGAAATGAAAAATAATAGCTATGACTCAAGTGTTAATTCTCTTTTTTTGTAAATGGATTCATTTAAATTATCTATCAGAATCAGGTTAATTACTAAATTTATTAAGACAGATTCTGTTTCGTAACTATGAAACATTAAGATAAGTACCAACACAGGCTGCAAACATTAATACAAAGTATAAAATACACTCATGTGCATAAATTAAGTTTAAGTTAATGTAAATTCAAGAAAAGAAAGAGTCAGAAGCAAACCAAATTTGACTTATTTGTAAAATCTTTTTATTAAACAAAAGGTAAGGAGCAAAAAATATGCTATACGTTTGATTTCATTGATAAAAATTGCGATTTTTTGCTCCCTGGAGAAAATTACAAAACTATTTACAAAAACCAATATTACCTGGTTGGTATGATGGTTAATATATAGTGAGTCTCCCTGATGACGCAATACAGTCCGTACAACGCCTAGGCATGCTGAGTATCAAATTATCGATCTGATCTTGGGGAATATTTTACCGTTCATCAATCAATGCTCTCCGAAGTTCCGGTAGACATCTAGGAGATGGTTGACGGGCTGCAGCTCGTCAGTCAGTCATGTCCCACACATGCTCTACTGGATTAAAGTCCGGTGAGAATGAAGACCACTTCAAACGGGTGATATCCTCAGATCGAAATAATTCGTTTACGATATTTGCAGAATGAGCGTTGTCATCCATAAACACAATTTCTGCGCCCATGGAGCCCCAAAACAAACGTGCATGTTGTTCCAGAATGATGTGCCTATAGATTTAGCCTGAAAAGGTTCCAATTTTAGCATCTATATCAGTTCTGGAACCCAGAATAATTCTTCCCCAAACGAGCAATCTTGCGCCACCATAACGGTATCGTTCAATTATGTCCTGTTTGTAGTAATGGGTACCAGGAGCTCTCCATATGAATGTCCGGCGGGATTCAGACTGCAAACTAAAACTGGACTCGTCGGTAAACATCACACAAGCTCACTGTTGTAGTGTACACAATGCATGTTCTGTACTCCAGACTAACCACAGGCTATAGTGAATTGCAATAAGTAAAGCATATTCGTTCTTTTTCACATATCTACCTTTTGCCAAATTCTGTACCGTATTTAAAAGAACTATAAACGCTTCCGCTTTCTGTTCAACGTAAAATGTATGTTTACATAATTAAATCTCAGTTCTCAACTTACTGATCTTTGCTAAACTCCAACATAAAAAATGTAAATAAAACGAGACATTTACCATCCCATAACTCGTCATTATTACTTAGTTTTATTCGCACACATAAAAAAAAACAAACATTATAATCAAAACATCGCAACAGATTTTGAAGAAAGGATTATATAAACTGATTAACTGAAAAGTTGAATAAATATACTCATAACAGTTCGCTAAACAAATTTCGATAATTTAAAACCCATCTTCTTACTCTTAAAATAACCTCCCCCTGCCTTTTATTTCTATGAATTTCTTGAGAAATGATATACTCGGGGTGGAAATTATAACACAATGTTAAAAGTTTAAATTTCAAATTAAATATTGTTCATAAAAAAGCTAAATGTGTTATCAAATAGCAACATTATTAATTGTAAAGTCAAGTCACAACTCAAACATCTAAATCGGCATTTTTCCTAAAATATACTTATTTCCGGAATTTTTATTACTATTGATGCTACCTGGATAATTATCGAAATTAATCGATCGAAAACGTGCATAAATGTGCCAATAGCAGCAGTTAACCAAAAAAAATCGATAACTTTAAATTTATTCTTGGTTGTTCTCCGAACCTTTCCCCGTTATTTTTACTTCCAACGCGATCATTAAAAAGAGAAGTTGTGCACATTATCCCTCCATATTTTCATCGATATCCGAAACATTAATTTTTATTACATTTCTAGAGAATCTTCGTAAGAGTTTAAAGAAACTATCGTAAACGATCGAAAACTGCCGTTGGGGGATACTTTTCGCTAATTAGCAACGGTTCCAGATTTAGCTAATTGCAGACACAGCCATTATATTCATAATAAAAATGCTTCCTCGACAGCTATTTTTCTTTAAAAAGTAATGTGCCAAAAAAAGAAGCACAAGATGGCATTTTTTGCATGCCAAGCCTTATTAGTAAAATTTATTTTCATTCCATAAATTATTTTTTCATTTCTTCAATTTTTAATGGTTCTAACAAAAAATAATTATTTGTAAATGTAATTTTTAAAGTAAATAAGTAAAATAATTTTATGAGTGTTGATCATTTATCTTTGCTCAGCTTTTTTTCTTTGAGGGTTTATACAAAATTAACAGTTACATTTAACGAAGTAAGAATTGAATTATTTCTAACTTGATTATATCTTAAATTATGCATTCGGATAATTCAATCATTTTTATTTATTGAATTATGATAATTTGAAGCATAAAACTAATTGAATTGATTTCTGAACTTATAAATAACTCGTTTAAGGGTTGTAAGTGTGTAACAAAACATTATTTTTTATTTCAAATTTTAGTTGCATTTTCTTGAAGGTTTTGAGAAAAATATAAAATAGACACATGGCTATGAAGAAAGAATTTCTTCCAGATTTAATAAATGTTGTTTATTAACGTGTGTAAAATTATCTTATGGTAATCGTAAATTAACTCTGTCATTTTTTCAGCTTTTGATAATATTTCAAAAAGCTGAAAAGATGACAGAATTTAAATGCATCTCAATTGAAAATATGTGTTATTAACCAATCAAGTTTTTAAATATTTGCGGAAGTTATTGTGGAAAAATGGCGAAATCTCTCTTAATTTTTAATTACTAAAATTCTAATCAAGTTTCAAAAGACCATTATTTTATGCATATTCTAACATTCCAAAGAATATCTTTGTTAACCCCTTAACTGGTTTATTCTCCTTACTATCTAATAAGATGACACCTTCTATTTTGGAAATATTTTCTTATTTTGATTCAAATGGAAATCCATGGAATACTTGGCTTATCTACGTATTCGAAGTCATTTTACTATTGAATTATAACTGTTGTGAATTATTTATTTTTTGTTTACAACTATCAAAATTCTATAAATCGATGCATGTATGGCGTACGGGCAAACCGGTTAAGAGGTTAAATTTGTTTAAATCTCTGTTTAAAGGTCTGTTTCTTGAAGCATCGACACAATGACAATCACTCTTCTTTATTATTATTAGAATTTTAATGTTTCCAATTCACATTTATTATTCCGATTAATATGCTTTTAAAAACAAGATTAAAAATATATGAATTAAAATAATAAAAAATATTTTAGTAATAACAAAAATATCTATAATTAGAAAATTAATAAAAATCAGTTATAGAATTTTTATAGATTACGCTGGAATAACGGCAAGCCTTAATAGGGAGAAATTAAAAGAATGACTATTATAAATCAAACAAGTTAAGTGAGTTTTACAATCTAGCTGCTGTTTTTAAAATTCTTTACTGTTTATTTCTTACCCAGGTCCAGTAAATAAATGAAGAGTTTTGAGATCTTAGATCCATTAATAAGGTTTTCCACAGACGTCCTGGCATAGGGATAGGGCGTCTTCCTCGAAAGCTGGGCGTCCCGGGTTCGAGTCCCGCTTCGAGCATAATTGTTCTACCTGCAAGCTTTACGAATGTCCTCTCCTATAAAAAGGGGTTGTGCAAACGACTGTGATGAGTGTGCAGCTAAGTTGTACTCTTAGCCCTAGGTGGCGCTACTACAAAAACAAGAGACGTTTATTCAACTTAAAATCACTGACAGCCGTTAGCACGTTTGCCCACGGCAAGTGCCATTGGTAACAACAATAAAGTAAGGTTTCTCTTATCTTAATATTACAATCTAGCAGTTCTTCTTAAAGTTCTCTACTGTTTATTTCTTTTCTAGTTCCAGTAAATAAATGACGAGTTTTGAAATCTCATATCCATTAATAAGGTTTTAATTATCTTAATATTACTCATTTGGAAATAAATAGATCGAAATATTAATTTTAAAGGCAATTGAGGGAATTTTAAGTAATATGTAGATATACGAAAAAAACTAAAAAAGAACTTCTAAAAGAAATCTCAAAATTCTACTTAAATTAATATTAGATTTTTTTTTCAGTTTACATTGATTTTTCCTTAGTCAACGGCTATTTTTCTAGTCCAGTATCCAATTAGTTTGACATTTGATCACTTATATTACTGTTTTTTTTTACTGTCCATCACTTGACTTTTCTTCATCAAAGCATGTAAAATCTTGACTTAGAAAACTTCACTTGTATTTCAATGCATGCAATGTGTCTATGCAATATTTGCATCATTCCTGTTTTGAAACATAGAACATCATTCCTTGTTTACTTTGGAATGCTTTCATATTATTCTCAGCAATATTCGAAGTCTTTTAAGATTTGGATGAGATGTAATTTTCTATTTTGAATTAAAAAATTTAAATTACAGAGTCTATATAAATTAGAGGGTTTCCTAAATGCTAATGATAAATATAATCATAAACACAAGAACATTAACAGAAATAATAAGGGATTATTTCAGGATATTCGGGAATTCAGTAAAATTAACACTTACTCATAAATTAAACAAAAAACATTTTAATGACTAAAAACCCATCCATAAGATTTTATCCATGATAAATTTTCAATTCAATTCTCGATAGCATCTCGATGGCTTGAAGATTAACATAAAAATGAAGAAATCTTGAGATATACTATTATGATAGTAACTTAACCCCCAAGTAAATCGCATTTTGATTATGAATCTTTCAATTATTTATGATATTTCATCAAATCGCATTGAAAATTCTGATGCAAATTAGATAAAATTTGATTTCAGTCAGAATTCAATTTTGAAAAGATTTACAGCATGAAACTTGAATTTGCAACTATATCCATAGGATCAAATTGTAATAATTATAATAACTTTATAAGCATCAAAGCATCTCATTAATTTGTCACTCAAGACATGCAGCGAGGAATTGCTTCCTAGCTGCATATGCTTCGTAAAATTCCTTTTGTGTTATTGAAATTTCGTACGATCAATTGGATTCTTGTGACTCTAATTAATCTATGTTCCGAAATATCCAGATAAACAACTGCAAATTCTACGAATTATTAATCATCGTCGATCATGGTTCAAATTTAATTAATCAATGCCGAGATATATTTAAGATTTTGATTCTAGCATTTTCTTATGTACATACTTTTTTAACCATAAAAGGCATATATGTAAATATTTTTATTATTAAAACTTTCTTATAATGCAAGAAACCTCATTTGAGACTCGGAATTTAGAGGATAATGCATAACTTTAAAATGATAATAAAAACCTTGAGAGATTATAAAAATCTTGAGAGATTAACTAGTATTATTATCAATCTGCCTCTTCTTATTGGTGATTATGAGTAAATCTTTTAAATAATCTTAATATAAATAAACATCAATGCGGATGTGCATTTATGTTTTATGTTTTCTTCTAAATGACTGAACCGAATTCAACCAAATTTTGATCTCTTATTATTCAAAGCAAGAAAAAATGCTATCAAACTTTCAAAGCATGGAAATTGATGTAATATTCAATTAATGAGAAATTAACCAAAATTTTGCATTTTTCTACTGAAACATAGAGAAAATTCCTTCAGAAAATAATATTTCTAAACCATCTTAAAATTAGAATCTTACCTTTTCTATTATACCAATTTCATTCATGTGTAATGTTTCCTTCAAATGTAATATTTTTTTAAATTTAACACAGAGAATTCGGAATAGTCAGTGTACTCCTTTATTAAGCAATGAACTATTGTACCATTTGTATTGTAGACTTGAACTTTTGTACCACTTATACTGTACACTTGAACTTCTGTACCACTTGCATTGTAGACTTGAACTATTGTACCACTTGAATAGTAGACGAAATATTGCACCACTTATATTGTGCACTTGAACTATTGTACCACTTCTATTGTGGACTTGAACTATTGTACCACTTGAATAGTAGACTTGAACTATTGTACCACTTATATTGCGGACTACTCCTATTTTTAAAAACTTTTTTATTTTATTTTATACACATCATTTGGAACATTTTTATGGCCATTACAGTTAACGATGCTTTAAGGCAAGCATAAATCAATCGTTCAAGTGCAAACAAGAAAATTAAGAATTTTGTGAGGTAATGAAATATTTTCTAGGACATCTGTTTCATACTAGAAATGACTCAAAATGTTCCGCATTATACATAAAATCTCTGAAAGAAAATATTCAAGAAAAATATTTTTACGCCTTTTTAAAATCCAAAATTAATTCCTATTCAATAATATCAATTTTGTTTCTGTGCAATTTCTTCCTTTATTTATTGTTTGAAACAATTTAACGCAGACGATTTTGAAATAGAAAATTATAAATATTCCTTTCCTTTAAGATTTCTAACAATTCATCTTCTATTTATTGAATTGTCTATTTATCATTCTCTTATTTTATTACCAAACTTTATGCACTGCTTTTATTAGTTTTAAAATTATTATTTAACGAAACTTAAAAGAAGCGTAAGTTCATCGCTCAAACTCAAGCGAAGAGTAATAAAATAAAGCTTTCATGAGCAAATAAAAAAATTTTTTTATTGTTGAAGAAAAAGAATACTTACGAAGATCTGTTGGCTGAAAACCTGAGCAAAATTCTTAGAGAAAACCTTGAAAGCAGACGATTAATGGTTTGTATCAGGAAAACTATTAATTTAGTTTATTCTCATGTTTTTAACTGAAAGATAAACTATTTAATTGATTATCTTAAAATGTTTTTTAAACTTTTCTTATACTTCAACATGTGTTAACAAAATTTACAGTACTAGTATAATAAATTGAGGAGAAATACATTTACAGTCTGAGAATTGTTTAATTCAATTGAAACAATAGTTTTAATTTAAAAAATTAAGGAATTGAAAGGATTTTGTACAGTAAAATATTTAATGCAAAAGTATTATTTATGTTAAACAAGAAAAGTAGAATATATCAAGTAGTAACTGATAAAATTGTTAATTATTTGCAATGATAAATCACTTGCTTTTATTCGTTATATTAAACTTAAAAATTTCAGTCAGGTATTGTGTTTGTGAAAATATTTTGTTTTCCATTTTAAAAATGCTCTAAAGTGTAAATGTTAATATTCATATCACTATTAAGATATCCGAGTAACGTAATTTTAAAGTAATATAATATCGAAAAAAAGCTCTTTTTTTCGTTCAGCTTTTATCAAATTACTTCTGAAAATAAAAAATACAATTAAACCCAATCATCTTTTAAATTTTTAGACATTTCGCTCTGTAGTATTAATAGAATACATAATTTTTTAATCAAATATATAAATAAAATTATTTCCATAAAAAATTTTACCTAATATATTTTTTCTATATCATATTTTGAAAATTTACTGAAATTATATAATACAATTTCTCAAGAATCTTTATGTATTCAAATCCTTATTCAGATGTTATTCAAAAAATGCTATATCAGAATATTATTATAACAATATTTTGATGGAAAATACAAATGATTTAACTTCGATAAATTATCTACAGAAATTACTATTATAACGATATTCTGATGGCAAATGCAAACGATTTCGCTTCGATAAATTACCTACAGCAATTTTGAAATTCTCAAATTAGTTTCAAAAACAAAACAACGGATATAATTTAATTTATCAAAATTACCAATCATCACTTTATTGAATTAGTAGCATTACTTTTTTCTTGCATTTTTACATAATATGGTCAGCGTTTTGGTTTATTGCAGTACAAGAGAGAAAATATGGAAACAGTTTAGAATTCTTTACTTAGACCAATTAAATCAAACATTTGACAGAGATTTACAATTTTGATGAAAAATTTGATGATTTAGATTAACTGTCCGTTCTACAATGGAAAGAGGGGTGCAGTAGCTTCTGAGGGTATGGACCCCTGAGCACCCGAGGGCAGAAGTCTGACTTCCAGCTCATATGAGGATGACACACCCACTTGATTGCACAGCCCCTTTTTATATGAGAGGGAGGTGTACATTCACACTCCTCACAGATAGTACATAGAACAACCATACCCTAACCGGGACTCGAACCCAGGACTCCCAGATCACGAGAAAGATGCACTACCTCTGGGCCAGGCCGCCGTCGATGCAAGATTTAATGCGTATTATTGAATCAGTGAAAGAGTTTCCTCATGATTTTCCTATATTTTTGCTAAACGAGGTTTTGCGTTGTTTGCTTCGCTGTAAAGAGAAAAATAAAATACATATTAAGACTTTTACAAAATTTCATATATTTAGCTTGTCGTATCTTTAATTTTTTACTTTCATATTTTGAGGAATAAATCGATAGGCCTTTTGACATATTTGGTTTATTACCTCCTCTTGGTTTACAATATTAGTCTTAAAATCATATGCCAAATGTCATCTGTATTTTTTAATTCTTGCATCCACCTTACATATATAGTCTGATAAACAGATATTGTATACATTTCATACACATCTATGCCCTTCTCTTCCGTATTTCATCTACCTGGCATATTTCTTTTTTGATATATATTCAGACAAACTGCCATAAAGAAAGACAGCCGCAAAATTTATGTTTTCTTTCTCAAATGTTTAAACTATGAAGATTCATCAAATCCCTAGACCGAAGTTTTTTTAGTCAGTAACAACATTTTCTTTTTATATAATCTTGTACAAGAATGTAAAAAAGAAAATATTTTTCAATTGTTATGAGCGATAGACACAGAATGATGAGAATGACAAAAACTTCGGATTTTCCATCCAAGACCTTGAAAACATTTCTCTATAAATGAAACTTTCTATCTATACTCTTTTTATTGTAATCCCAGTTGTGGCGTGAACGGAAACTCTCTCCATTTATGTTCATGAAAGAATTTACCAATTTTTTTCACATATTTCAAACTCTACAGAATATGTGTCCTAGGAGGAATTTCAACCATCCGATTAGATTTCAACTGGAAGGATGTCTCTCTTTAAATCAATATCAGACACTTGCTTCGTGATTCTCTTTGAAAGAACAGTAAGATAGCAATATATTATTCTTGTGAGTTTTGACACTTAGTAACGAGGAAATAACTGTACCTCTATTTCTTTTAAGTTCAAATAAATAAAATAATTTCCTTTACAGAAGTTTCACTTATAGAATATGATAACAGAAATGTCTTATGATAACAGAAATATTATCAGAAACGTTTAGGAGTTTGAAGACAAACATTAAAAAAAGATCTTCGTTTTCTTCTGCAGCTTGATAACTACCCAACAGTTGCTTAGATAAGCAACTGGTAGACATATATTGGATTGTTATTAATATTAGGATAAATCGTGTTTAAATGTCGTTTCGAATATGAATTATTGACTCAATATTAAGAATTCTATTCTGGAATTCTTAACCTAAAAATTCTGCTTAAGAATTCTAAGATTTTGCTCTTAAATTGCATTGAAAAACCGATGGACTAACGTACATTTAGGAAAGAATTATTCCATACTGACTGGCTGCTCCTGTGCTTCCCACAGAGGAAACAAATATATGGGAATTACCCTGAAAATTACTCACGAAATTAAAACAAACAACTGCATTGGATCAAAATTATGGTAGTACCTACATCTTTAAAATTCAGACATCGGAGTAAGAAATTTCTTGGTCCTATACTCTGGCGGTGATTTTGTCCACCATTATTTATAATTGACAGATCAATCCTCTTTTAAACGGCAAATTTCAGGCAACAATTGTGCTGGTTTATGGAGGTTCTTTTCCCAGAAAAACACAATTATGAATCTACTTCTTCAAATCGTTCTGAAAAATAACCTTCCTCAATACTTAGGATTTAAAGCAGATTTCTTCCTCAGGTTCTTTTAAGGTGTTCCATGTTGTTACCACGTCTCTCACCATTTCTTTGCTCTCTCTTTATCACGAGTCTTAGATCCATGAACTCAAATATACATGATAAATCAAGTAAGATAACTCACTTGAGGAAATTTTCCCTTCATAATTGGGCTAGTTTTGGGAGGTTTTTTTACCTGCAAAACACAGATATGAATCTACTTCAAATCTTTCTGAAAAATAACC
>JAOUZG010040121.1:5520628-5539014 GCA_026289955.1 Argiope argentata
CTCATAATTGGACTGGTTTCTGGAGGTTCTTTTCCCAGCAAAACACAAATAGGAATCTACTTCAAATCTTTCTGAAAAATAACTTACTTCAATACTTAGGATTTAAAGCAGATTTCTTCCTCAGGTTCTTTTAAGGTGTTCCATGTTGTCACCACGTCTCTTACCATTTCTTTACTCATTCTTTATCACGAATCTTAGATCCATGAACATGAATATATATGATAAATCAAGTAAGATAACTCCCCATCCACTTGAGGAAATTTTTCCCTTATAAAATCTATAATGTGCCACTATGTTGAAGTTGCCGTGTGGAAAACCAGCGGGTCTATCATGGGTTAAACATCACTGAGCTCCATTTTCAAATGAATGCTTTAACAATCATTTTCTTAGAAATGATGTCTCTGTCTTTTAGATTTTTTGTTCTAATTGGCGCCTGCTTGTACTTTTGAGATTAAGATGTCTCTGTAATTTGAGAATTGTAAGCAAAACTTACTAAACAAAAACATTGCGACATAAATCCTAAACAGAACTTAGTAATATTAACTTATTAACAGCCTATAAAATAAATATGACATTAATAATATTAATGGAACTACCAGGAAAAGGTTAGGAAATAATTTTCTTTCGGAAATAAAGAGTTTGAACGAAACATCTACTGGAAAATAATAAATAAGAAAATTATTACACGGAAATTTCGTACATAAGGACACTTTCAATAACGCAATGTTGTTAACTTTTCTAAGAAATTAATTTACTAATTAATAAGCTATGAGTCTTGATTAATGGAGAAACTTGAAACCACAGATATATAATGAAAAAATACTGACTAAAGTGAAACGTTTCAAAACAACAGTTTTCCGGAGGTGGGGGGAGGGTCGATTCTGTGAGAACATATTCAATATTGTAGAGTAGTCTAGAAAAATCCATTAATTTATGAAGGATGTTATTCTTATAAAGATGTATAACAATTTTAGCTATGATATTCAGAGAAAGATGAATAACAAACAATTTCAGCTGTTCTTGCAAAATATTGCTATAAAGTCAAAAAGTTGATTCACAGAAGATAAAATTTGCTGATCATATCAGCGGGGGCTTGTCCACGACAAGTGCCATTAGTTACAACAACACAATACAAAATACGCTGACAAAAGAAGTCCGTTGACAGCTTAGCAAAAGAGCGAAAAAAGGGGAGAAATATTTATCCCTACGATTATATACTGTGAGATTCTGATAGGGATTTCTTCACATGTGTCTATTTAGGCAGGGGGAATTTAGGAATTTTTTTTTAAAAAATGTGTTTAGATCAATAATATATTTAGTAATTCACTCGGAATGTTGGAATTTGTCAACTTCAGCAATTTTACAAAGTTTATATTGCATGAATTAAATAAAAAATATATAATTGGATCAGGAAATAAGAAAACATTTTAGAATGAACGTATTAAGGGCTGAATTAAAATACAACTTAGGGTTAGGAAATTAGGGTTTAATTCAGATTTTAAAATATCATTATATATATATAGATAGATAGATAGATAGATAGATAGATAGAGAGAGAGAGAGAGAGAGAGAGAGAGAGAGAGAGCGTTTTAATAAAATTTGCATAAAATGACCGACTATGCTCAAAACAAAATGTTTGATAAATTGGATTTTTCGATAACTTTTTATTTTGATATGCATTGTCTATGATAAACAAGAAGGAGAGCAATAAAGGTTTTTATAAATGTAAATTTCTTGAGAAACAAAGGAATTTGTAATTAATTGTAACAAAATTTGACTTTTGACAAAAAAGGATCATAAAAATTCTTCAGTGACTAATCGTCTTCTATCTACTTTTACATACATGTAAAGGTAAAAACTCATTGATTTACATTAATGAAATTTAGTACTTGATACTGAAGTTTTTGTTCTGTGTTAAACTTTCATCAATATTTTCAAACTGAGGCTTCAAAGTGCGCATTTGCTTTTTCTCTCTTACGTGTTGAACTCTGAAAGTAAAAATTTGAGCGCTTTTGGTGTTCATGACCATATCCAGGGTTTCCAGTATTTGTGGTTTAAAGTGGGGGATAACATCTTTATTAGAGTGTATGTGAAAAAGTTATGTAAAGATCACCTCAAATATTGAATATCAAATTGAGAAATATTAATTCATCCCGTGAATTAACGGGAACGAGGAGGTTTGTGGGTTAAGATTCAACTTCGAGGTTTGACGTTTGCTTGCCCAAAATCCATTTTCGGAAGGAAATTCATAGTACATGCAGCCCTGGTGGATTTTAAATCAGAAGTAGAGTCATACTTCTTCTGAATGACGAAATGTGAAAATCTGAAGAGAGGAATACTGATTCATGTTATTAATTTGAAAAGATCACGGTTCGTATTTATGAGATTACCCTCAAAATTTGTGTTTCCTCAAATGGCCGCTAAAATATTTGATATAAGCTTACCCATTTAAAATTAATATCAAATTCAAATAATTTTGAAATAAATAAACATGTTTATCAAATATTACAAATTCGATAGATTTTGAAAGAAAACATGAAACCAAAAATTATTTAATTTCCTTTATTATATTATAGGAATGACCAGTTCTTTAATACACAATAAATGTGATATGCATTAAAACAATAATCTGAAAATCATACAAATACATTGTAGATATATATAGAAATTTATTATACTACATCTTATAATATTTACAATGTTATTCAAGTTATTGGCAATCCACAAGAAACACAAGGAAATATATTTTGTTTAAAGATGATTAAGTGTTGTTTTTAAAAGTTCAGATCAAAATATAAAAATAATATCTGTACAATAACTACTCTTTGTTTCAAGAAAAATTTGGAGTTTATAAAATTAGCCATCCGAAGATTATTAGAAAATAATCAAATATTCTTTCATTTTCAAAATATATATATTTTTTCATATTTATTATTTACAATGCTATTTACGTTTCAATCCATCTTAAATAATTGAAAATGCAAATGGATAATTTTTCACAACTGAAGAACTCTATTTATAAAATTAATGTAAAATAATAAAGCTTAATCTAATGAGAGGTATTTAATTCGAAAAAAATGTTTCATTAAATGATATTTAATTTGCCTACTATATTAGACATTATCTCTATCAATTAACAATAAAAATATACAATAATAGATAAGTTGTATTTAAAAATTTCAGCTTATTCAAGGATATTAAAAATAAAAAATTAAAAGATACATTTTATTAAGTGTACTAAATATACTTTTCTCAAATACATACTTCTTAATAGTGTATTAAAAGGCAGAAATTTTTATATTTTAATTATTTTCTGCTTTTTATTCTTTAATGGGTAATTGATTATTACAAATTCTATGAAATCTTTTTATTATCTTTTCACCAATTATTATTTATTAACAAAACAAGCAAAAAATCGAAATTATATTATATTCATGGATTAATTGACAATTAGACTCTAAAAACCGTAATATAGTGAATAGTTTTTAAACACACACTTGGCAAAAAACTCAAAATTCTAGCACACTAGAAAGAAAATAAAATTGAAAATAGTAATTTCACAAACATAAAGTAGTTAAAGTTAAATAAAAGTACGCAAAAATAATATAATCAAAAGTATTATAAAAAATAATGAATAATATAATCTTTGTGCGCTTAGTAATTTAGCGTCCGAAAAAATTCTGCATTCCTCTGTTAAATAATGTTAACAGAAAATGAGCAAATTCTTTTTCAAATATATGAAAAAAAATAATTACTTTTGCATTAAATTGTCCTTTTAATGTATATAAGAAAATATTTTACAAAAAAATATCAGTTTTATTTGTTTTGTGTTTGTATAATATCAAACACCACCATTCGAGTGTCCTGATACATACGTTACTGAATGCGTTGATCTGGGTTTACCTGATTGAATCGGACTTTTTAAAATATCTGAAGGTCCGGTGTGCATCGGTATAAACCCTTCTTTGGTTACCATGGATACATCAACGGAGTTCTCTTCAGGTCTCCTTCTCCTTCGCGGGCGGCAATAAAATAATAAGGCAAAAATACAACCTAAAACAGCTCCAGCAACAACAATTACGGTAACGACGATAGGAAAAGAAAGCGTCGAGTGGTATCCATTATCCCCTAAAAAACAAATAAAAGAAATTATCACATTTTGGACTTAACAAAGAAACTACTTCCCACTATTAAGAAAGAAAAGAATTTTATCTTGAAACAATTTCTACGAAGATAAATTGGATTCATCGCTATTTTTTTTTCTTTTTCCATTTATACCTTGGATGTATCGAAAATATCAATAGTTATTCGCTGATTTAAAGTTATTTATTGCCCATTTAACGATCAGAAACGATTCGTAGTTAACTTTAGAACCGTGGATTTTGAAAAACAAATTATGGTAATGTTCGAACTTAAAATTCTGATGATTTATAGGGAAGTGATAATGGAATCAAAGCTTAAAGCAAAACTGATACTGAATTCTTTTACTTCACTCTAAATTAAAAAGATCAAACTGTAAAACATACCTAAATATCAACAAATAACTAAGAATGTCTCAAATTAAAACTGTTTGCTCAGTTAGTTTCTTTAAAACGCAATTCTTTCTTTAATAGTTTGAAAATCAATAAAGGTGAGCAAAAATAAAAAAACTGCATTTTATGGATATTATATAAACTTTAAAAATATTAAATTGGAAGATGATATCTTAACAATATTGTATCTCCTGCCAAAAGTTTTATAACATTTGTACTTGCAATCATGTGGCTTTCGACAACTAAGTTAAAATTAACAAAATCAAAGTTATTAAGCAGTTAATATCACATCTCTGTTTTTATAAATGTCTTATGCTTTAATTCAATTTTAAAGTTCCTAAAACTACCCAAGATGTAACATAATTTGTCTTAACGTTATTGAAGTATTACTTCGTTCATTTTTAGAAATTATTCTTTCTAAAATGAGATCCTATTATCAAGACCTCAAATACAATTCCAGAAAATTGAACGTCTTTTTTTAACCACAAAAATGTAATTTCAAAATATTTAAATTAAAATTTGCTGCAGGTGTAAGAAATATTCAGGTTTAAAGTACTTCTAATCAAAAATAATTTTATTACTGTTTCTTTTACAGCGATTGCTTTATTTCTGAATAAAACAAATATGATAATCAGCTGAAGATAAGTCGAATAAAGTCGTAATTAATTCTAAATTTAATATTCGTTTGAAAGAAAAATCAAAATTTTCTAACTGTAACCGTTAAGTCCCACTGTTAGAAAACACAATTTTTTTAACCTATTTCTTCAAAGAATGTAATTTTTATGAAGGAAATGAAATGTCTTTCATATTAGTTCACTTTAACAATATCCAGATAGTTTTATCTAGTTATGATTATTTTGATCCTTTTAAAAGTTCGTAAATTGCTGCTCAAATATTAGTATATCTAGCTCTTAATTAACTGTATTAAAAATAAATTCCTACCAAATATAAATAAATTACATTATGTCATAAACATGAAATATAATAAGTATAAAAATACATAGCTTTACGTAAGGCAGATTTAAAATTTTATATTTATTTCGGCCCATAAAATATTTTTAAATGTGTTACTATGTTATTCGATAAATTTAATAAAATACTTATATTTTTCAATATCACATAAAAAATATTAGAAAATACATTTTTGAAAAAAGATATACAAGTTAAAAATCAAACAATTTTCGAATGTCAAAAGGAAAGTATTTTATTGTCTAAAATAAAATATAACCAAAAAGGCTTATAGTTCAAAACTCTTTAATATAATTTGTTGAAATTCCGGCCTGAAAACTTAAATATATTATCTATTTTTTGAAATAAGAAATAAGCTGATTTTTTATCTATACCTTGAAATATTGCCATTTGATTGATAAATATCAAGAAATTCTCATTTTGATTTTCGTGTTAAGAAAACTACTGTAAATTCTTTCTAAACAACCAGATTGCTTATTCGGCAATTCTAAAACTGCAAAATGCAATGCGAAATTACTATACCAAATTTGAACAAAAAAATTGGAAATTTATTAGATTTATTTAAAGCAGATTCTATCAGAATTTGGAAATTGAGAAAAAAGCATTTCTAAGTAGAATAGTATTAAAACATAAATCCATGCAACTTTCCAAAAAATGAGCTCAGAAACAAGATTTAAACGGTTTTATAAAGAAAACTATTTAGAAATTAAGGAAGCTGAAAAACAATTTTTTCATTTCACTAAAAATCAACTTTTCAATGTAATCGCCTCAATAAAAAATTGTTTTTTTAAAAATAAAACGGTGCAAGGTAAACTCAAATTGAATGACTTGTAAAAGAAGAAAAAACATTATTCTTAAGCTCTTATTACTAACTAGTTTAAATTGCCAATTGAAGATTGTTCAGTTTTTTTTTATTGCAAGGAAAACAATGAATAAAAAAATTCTTTTGGCATTTTTAGATTTTTTTAAAATTCCCTAGGCAAAAGGAAATATCAAACGAAGAACATGCATATATGTTTTTTAAAAGAAAAACGAATTTCTGGCAGAATATGCAAATATCACTGTTTTTTATACTCAAAAACGTTTTGTGTTTTGTCATCAGTAAGTTTAGAACTAAAAAAACATTTCAAAATAAAAATATATCATTTTTTTCAATGTCGTTAGCACCCATTTTTTTATATAAATATTACAAAATATGCTTCAAAAGATGAAGGCTGCTTATTGCAAACGTAAGGTTAAATTTTAACCCTCGTATCAAATACTACTTCAGATATTGCTTTAATTTTTATTGCTTCATTACGTTGTCATCGAATTAAACATTTTTAATATATTAAACAGGAATAATTAACTAAAAACTAATGAAAATTTATACTATTATTTCTAAACTATTATAGTATTTTCTGAATACTTTTCCTTGTTAAGTCTTGAAAATATCCATACCCTTAATTTAGCTAATGTATTCTTTAAGTTATTCAATTATTTTGTTATTTAAAATTACCGCAAAAATGTTATCCAATTATTTTAATCATTAATATTGGTCATCAGTATCTGTACCAGCATTTTTATGCCAAAAAATCGTAACTTTTGTTCTTACAGTAAATGGTAAAAAAAGATCTAATTAATTTTTTATGAGAAGCATGTTTTTATTTGTAGATTTAATGCATATGTTAGCGGCAAGTGTGAAATCCGGCATTCTATGGAATGCCTAGGCAATGTATATAATGTCTAAAACTAGCCGGCAATATATGAAGCGCTTCATAATTTACGCATATCTTATACATTCTATCGAATGCCAATGAGATGACGGCGAAGTATAAAAAACATCTCCGATTCGTAATGAAGTATAATTCAAGCCAACCACGTTGCAACAAGTTAGTTAATTTTAATTACTTATATTTTGCTTGAAAATTTTATTAAATTTAATAAGAAATGCGTTAATTTTGCTTTATACAACTTTCATTTTTCTTAACGCATTTCGAATAAATTTTTTAATGCGGTACTTATTATTATTTCAGAATAACATTTTTATTTTTATAACATTTTATTTATAGACGAGCATTATTTTTTTATGAATGCTCGTCTTTTACATAACAGCCTTATCAGGACCTCATTCCAAACTTTACCTAAATAGAATTTGCCATTCTAAAAAAGTCTAGGTGTTATATGCAATGCCTAGTATATATAGGTAATGTTTCGCATAATTCAGACTTTGCCTAAAAAAATCTGACATCATATAAAACGTTAAGGCATTCAATAGAATGGTATTTTACCGGCAATACATATATTCATTGTGTACATATTATTACTTAGAATATACACTGTTACATTACATTCCGTTTTTAGATGAATTTTTATGAAGTTTTTTTATAGATTTGAGCTTTTAAAAGCGAACATACTAACGACACTAATTTCCCTATTTTTGAATTGCAAGCAATTATTTCATTAAATTGAACGTAACCATAAAACTGCAAATGCATACGTCAACTATGGAGCAAAGGTATCAATTTTCCGCTTTTACAAGATTAAATTTTATATATCTATTACTAAACTTGTTTTCATTTGATAAATAAAATTATAGTGCGAAGTAAGATTAAATGATATTTCTCTTGCTAAATACTTACTCTTTTCTGGACTGATATCACAGTTCCCGTTTTTAAAGTATTAGATATAAAATTATTAGATAAATAAGAATTGATCAAAATATAATATGAACCAAACACAGACATCATCAAAATATTTTACAAATCATTCATAATTTGAATGAAACAAAAATTGCGATAACATATAAGATTGTTCAGAATTCTATTTTCTTAAGAACGATAGAGCCCCCCTTCAGTCGCAGGGGCTACCGCACCTCCCAGATGAGGTCGGCCCTATAGCTACACATAAGTCACAACCCTTTTCACAGGGTGGACTTCATTCATTCACAAAAGAGAGCATTGTTAAGTGCGCATTCAGTGTTGTATTTAATAGGCCTGACGACCTTCGCTGTCGGTAGACGGCGCCACAATAACTGTACAAAGCTGCGTACGAAAGTTGCTTATTACAGGAAGTTAATCACCATTGTGAGTGAATAGTAAGACTGAGGTGAATAGTAGGACAAACCTTAGGGTTTGTAGTTACGTAACATAGCCACTATACAAAAGTAATTGTGTACCGTAGATGTTATCTGGCTTATGAGGCTTTCACCACATAAACAATAGACAAATCATTAGCACACTGTTGAGTAGATAACACATTAATGAAAAAATTAAAACTCTGAAATGAAGAATATTATTGGTAAAATACAAAGGAAGAAAAATTATTCAGTTCATATCCATTACTCGTTTTTAAAATAGAGCTAAAAATCATCCCCTCATTTCAAATATTTGATGCGCAAAATACTGCTTAGTAGCACTTTAAATTGGTAATGCATTAATAAAAGGAATAAACTCCTGAACTGTAAATATTATTGACGAAATTCATGGAAAGAAAGCATCTGCAGAAACATATTAGCATGAATTATAATAATTAAAGAGTAATAGAGAGAATGAATCTTAAATTATAATATAAACTAAAAGAAAAGAAAAGAAACACTACATAAAAATTACTAATTGGTGGATATGTTTTATCTAGTAATTTCTTATTTAATACCCAGAGGAACTTCACATGGTTTAAAAGTGCATTGAAGTTTAAAAACCCTCGAAACTTGTATATCATAAATTTTCGTTAATCATTTTTTCTCAATTGCAGGTCAATTTATTAAGACAGTGAAGACAAGTCAGTTATTAAGACAATGAAGAATGCCTCGCTTTTTTCGTAGGCTTTGATTATTAACAATCAGCCTTTTAGTTGATTATTAACAATGCACACAATAGTCATTATTAACTACATACTATTTTAGCCTTTCATTAAATGATACTGAATTTTTTAATAACTTATGAATTAAATTATTAAGTTTGAAATATTTGTCATTTAAAGGAGAAATTATTTTTAGTAAAAAAATAACTAGGCAATAAACATTGCAATAGTTTTGAATCAAAAATGAGTTTTTAATTCATTTCATTAAACCTTTTGGATTTTTGTATTCATTTATCCAGATATGATTCACATACTCTTTATTTACATAGATTTTATTTTAAAAATATTTTTAAAAAACATGATTGTGTAAATTTATGCATACATCAAATTACTAAAATTCATAGATACATTTCTTTATAACCGAACTACAAGAAGGGTTTACAGAAAAAAAATTAGGTTCCTTTCTTCTGTTTAGTTTTCTGTTATTTAATATAAAAGTAATCTTTTGATGTGTCATTTCTTTATAGTTATAATTAAATAAGGGCATAAGAAATCTGATTTTTTAAAAAATTCTTATCAGTTTTTAGGTTACCAACGTTAACTTTCGATTTGAAATGTTTTATTTATATCACTTATTTCGACTAAAAAATTTAAATTATTAAATACAAAATGGATAAGGTAAAAAGTATTCTTTTTCCAAAATCTTATTTGAAAAAATAAATATTTTCATATAATAACCTTTTATGGAAATGTAACGAAAAGGAACTGTTGACTAAATTATTCATACAGATTTTTCAGTAACAATACATGTACCATGTAAGAACTTAATTTTACAGACAAAATAAAACTATAAAAGCAATTGCAAACTTCTGTAGGTTTAATTTAAAACTCATCTCTTATAAAACACACTTTTTTCTAAAATAAATTACTTTTTAATAGCATTAGAAATCGCATGGTATGGAAGGGAAAAAAATAAAGTAAATAGAGTTACATTTAGTCAAGCTGAAAATTTCAAGAAAAATATTATTCAAATCACCTTCATTTGATTCAGCAAAACATGACTTCAGAATTCCTTTTTCTTTTATTTAAGATGCTGGAATGCAGCCAAATCTTTAATTGAGTTAGCTTTAATTCAATAATGTGATTTGACCGTATTGAAATAAAAAAAAATTGGTAAAAATATTAAAACTGAAGTTACAGTAAAATAATTTCTTTCACGTTACATTCACAAAACGCTAAAATAGCGAAGAAGTTTCAAACAAAAAGAGAATTAATTTAATAAATCTTAGATTTAAACTCGTTAGTTTGCTTTACTCCCCCCCTCTTCCCCCTTCCTCTTTTTCTTTGAGATCGGTATTGATGTTCAGCTTTTGATAATGCCATCTTTCTGGATGTAATTTAGTTAATACAATAGTTTAAATTTATGCAAAAAAATGAATCGTAAAGAAACATCATGTACAAAAAAAAAAGGAAAAGTAAAAATTTCAGGTTTTATTCCTTCTGCTTTTTTATATAATATTACAAAAAAGCCAAATCAGTCGCTTTTTAAATTGATTATTTTATGAGAATTAGGAAGTTCATTGTTCATTTTTAGGTCTTTTTAAGTACTTTTCTTTCATTTCAGATGTGTCAAACTCTTACACAAGTCAAATAAACATGTTAGCCACAAAATAAATAAACATTTAATTTTTAAAGATACTTAAAAATTAAAAAAGCATTTAACTTCTAAAATCTGCAATAAACAAGTTTTAAAAATTATTTTTTAAATCAATTCCTACTTAGGTTAATGGAGAAAAAATTATTTTAGTTACTTTTTATTAAATAATTACAATTGTTGTTCCCGAGTTGCACTTTACAACGACAGGAGGGGTGCAGTAGGTACTAAGAACCCGACGGCTGAAGTTTGACTTCTAGCTCCCACACATCACAAACCCTGTTTACAGGATTCATGCATTTCATTCATTCATCCATAGATCGCAATTCATACCTGGTACAGAGAACGATCTCCTCTGACCTCTAATGGTATTGCTCTTGACATGGTGGACTTTATGATCCCGACAGATGTAATGTCAACAAACACACACACATAGGGAGAGTCTTCGGCTGCCAGGTTCGAACTCGCATCCGAAGAGATGCGAATCCAACACACTACCAAGCAGGCTATTATGACCAAACAATTACTATTACAATAAAAAGTTGATCAAAAAATTATGCTATGCAATCAATTCACGCCAATTGAGGCGACGCAAAATACGTGAATTTTCTACAACAGTTGGCGTAACGCTAAACAGATTAGAAATATTCAGTTTTCTTTATTCTGTATTATTTCAATTCGAAAGTACTTCAAAATGAATCGGAAAAATCAGTTAATTAACAATGTTTAATTTTAAACACATCAAAAATTAAGAAAATAAACAGAATCGTTTGAAATAATCGGACGAATACATGTTAAGCCTAAACTTATTAGGGTATGGAAAAAAACAAACTGAATTCATTACTTATATGGAGGTGGGAAAAGGAAGACATTTTTGGCGAGAAACTTAATTAATAAATAAAAGTTAATGAATTAATATTTGAATAAATTGTATTAACTTAAAATGTCATCTACTACAATTTAAAAATGTAATTTAACTTGAGAGGATGAATAAAAAGTATATTATTATCGATAAATAATAAATGCTTGTTCAAATTTGAATATTTGAAAAACATATTTATATATATATATATATATATATATATATATATATATATATATATATATATAAGGAGAGTGTGAGCTAATAGTAGGAATTGAAAAATAGGCAATAAAAGTAAAATCATATCTTTACAGTAAAATAGTTACAAACCTAGTTGCTTATTGCACTTTACATAGATAAATTATGAAGATATGTAATAAAATATAAAATCATATCAATACAAAAAGTAGCTAAAAATAAATGATTTAGACAGATTTTTGAATAAGAAGGAAGAGATAAAATATGGACATTAAACTGAAACACTTTCCTTATTACTAATAAATACATTTATTCGTTATTAAACATCCTCGGATGATATAGTTTGATGATATACAGTGATCTTTACAAACAAACATGCATATATACATCATTAAAACAGGTGCATTTCATGCTTAATTAGCATAAATTAGATTCTTGACAGTATCAGACTTCAAAACCGTAACTCATTCCTAGTGAGAGATTCTATAGATGCTTCAGATCTTCTGTGCGCCAATTTTAAGGGCATCCATCGAACTAAATATTCAGAGAAGCTTTCAGAGAAGACTTCGGTCGTCAACATTAACCGGGACGATTATAGCCAGCACTTCGCGGCATTCATAGCACCGTCTGGTTTCAGATATACAGTAACGCGTTGGATGCAACTGTCACATTAGTACTAGAACCACAAGCAATAGATGGCATGTTATGCTGTAAACATTGAAATTACTACAATGGGCTCAAGAATTAGGTCTTTAAAGGCATTTCAGCTGAGTTATCCCCAACTTGAGACTGTAAATACGAATTCCTTAGGTGACTTAAAATGAGGTATTCAAAAGCTGGACCATTCATCTAAGAATGAAGTATTAACACTAGTGGTAAGTATTTAAGTTAACTGCAAATACCTTCCTTGAAAATAAACAACACCTGAACCCGAAAAATAATTCAGAAATTTTTTTTCTAAAAATTTAATTCATACATATTTTTCTAATGGTGATTTTATTCGTATTCAGAATAATTAATATTACAAAGATTTTTAGAGTCGGATCATTTTTCTTAGAATTAAACATTATTACTAGCGCTGAAAATTTCGATTGTTTTGGACTGCTTTCAAAATAATGCATTAGTTGCGGGGGGGGGATAAAAATCTCTAATTTTTTTTAGGAAATCATATTTTAGAAGTTAAATTAAACCTGAGATAATTTAATCTTTTAATCGGTATTCGTCCTCATGGAGATTTTCATAATTACAATTATTAATGTTAATTCCGTGAAACAAGAAACAGGTATTTCAAAAAAGTCTAGTTTTATAAAATCTAATTTTATAATTACCTAGTTTTATAATATCTAGTTTTATAATTATCAACGTGCTCGTTTTTATTTCTTAGCAATTTTCCTCGTGACTTAGTTCATTTTAATTATATTAGCTTCTCATTTTGTAGCAACTTTAAGACTATTTGGAGAGATAACTCGTTATTTTGAATCTCGAAAAACACCGGAGCTGACTCCCCCCCCCCCCTCTTCACGCTTCGGCATAATGTAAGCGGGGGATATCTTGTCCGGGCGCATTAAAACTCCACCAAACTCGTTCATATAGCCATTCATCAATGGAATTGAATTTCGAATTTAAAATTCTCCAGTCTTCAAATAGAGACATTATCGCTAATCCACCTGCATTTATATTCCTTATGGAGAAAAACAGTTTGTTCGTTATTTCATATATTATTCAAGAACAATTAGATACTCTTTGCCAAAAGAAAATTGATTTCATTAATACCAATTTAGCTCATTCACTTGGTCATTCTTCAATTGAATTGAATTTCGAACTTAAAACCCTCCAGTCCCCAAATAGAGGCATTATCACCAATTCACCTTGGTTCATATTCCTTATGAAGAAAACTAGTTCGTTCGTCTTTTAATATATTATCATTCACGACAATTACATACTTTTTATCAAAGGAAAATTGATTTCATTAATACCAGTTTTACTCGTTCACATGGTCATTCTTCAATGAAAATGAATTTAGAACTTACAACTCTCCAGTCCCCAAATAGAGACATTATCGCCAATCTGCCTAATTTCATATTCCTTTTGGCGTAAACTAGTTCGTTAGTTGTTTCATATATTATTATTCAAGAAGAATTTTGCCAATGGAAAAATAATTTCATTAATACCAATTTTACTCGTTCACATGATCATTCTTCAATGGAATTGAATTTCGAATTTAAAATCCTCCAGTCCCCAAATACAGAATTATTACCAATCCATCTCGATTAATATTCTTTTTGGACAAAACTAGTTTGTTCGTTGTTTCACGTATTATAATTCTCGACAATTAGATACTTTTTCACCAAAGGAAAATTGATTTCATAAATACCAATTTAAGTGCTTATCAAACAAAAAAAAGCCTCATTTGATATATTTATAAACATTAGACAAGGACAAAAAATCGTTTCTGGATTGCTAATGTCATCATAATTGCATTGCTCTTAAATGATACAAGGAAATTATTTTAAAAAACTGACTCTTTCATCTACACTGAAAAAAATCTATTAACTGTAAAAAGTTATCAGACAACAAAGAAAATATGACTCCTGTATAGTTTTCTTTCTCTACTGTTAGTAAGATTAATCATAATACATAGCTATCTATTATTAATAATATTTTGCGTCAGATATTTCTCTTTATTTCTTATAGCATTGTGCATAATAAGCGGCAGCATCTGGTACAATTCCTTGACGTCTCTTTTTTTTATTTCATAATTTCCCAAAGTATTATTATAACAAATCTTACTTAGAAAAAAGGGGGTTTTTTTCAGGAAAGGCAAGAAATTGATATTGAAAAAGTTACTTGAGTGAAAGTTATGAGATGAATTAAGTTATATTTCATAACATATTTTAACACACTCAAAGAAATTTGATAAATATATATATATGGCAGCAGCTCACGGAGTAATTTTAATATGTAAGATAAAAAATATTCTCAAGAAAATATCTGTTGACAGTAGAATATATATGAATATTGCCATAATGCAAGTGTGATTTGGTGTGCAATGCTTAATGTAATTTTTCTACATAGATAGCGTAACTAAGTAATTGTACATAAGTGATAATGTAAGGTCCGCCAACTTCGGCAACCCTGCTAAAGTCACTCAGCAACTCTTTTTGTGGAGATACTCAAGAACGCAGAGGGAAAAGGGTTGAGTGAGGAAAGAAATAAACCAGAGATAGTAGATGAGAGGTGAATTGAGGAACAAGGAGGAATGTGAAGAGGTGAATCCGAGGGGAGAAATACCAGTCATTCCGGGACTGACGAACGAAGAATGAGGTAGTCGGATTCGGAAATGAAACATACGAAGCGAGAGAAAAGAGAGGAGTCAATATGAGGCAAAGACTGACAAAAGCGAAAGATGATGAGATAGTATTGTGTGTTTCGTATTTTTCTATGTGAATACTGTGTTCCGTATCTACATATTAATAAAATTTGGAACTAAAACTGGATGTGATCACTGTCTCTATTGCTCATATGAAAGAAACCCTATGTCATACAGATACTCTCTCGTACTTCCCATCCGCGTACTCTCTCATATTTGAAATTTGTGACGACTGAAAGGTCGTAAGTAAGAGTGAGAGGGAGAAGAAAACATTCGTGTTTGGTCTCGGCTGAAAGGTACTGAAAGAACTAAATGATTATTTTACGTTTACAATCTACCAATAAACAGTATCTTTTACTGCATATCACTACTGAATTAAAAGAAATATTTGGGAGAAAAAGTTTGTTCATTAGAGCTTTTAGATATCAACATCGAACCATAAACAGATAATAATTATTCATAATTTGCTTTTAAACTTTCCTTCTCATACATAGAAATGACACGTTTACAGAAAAATTACTCTTATTTCCATGAATTCCAGATCTCCTCCTACAATGTCATCCACTCTAATTTTGAGGTGGAAGAAGTAAAACAATTTAGAATTCTTCAAGAATAAATTATTCTGACTCCTTAAGCATTTCATGCATCACAGTATCGTGTAATTGCGATTTTAATTTAAGAGAGATTTCAGCTCTAAATTTTATAATTATGCTTGGAATACACCGCCACAATACATATAAAAAGAGTAATTACAGGTTCCTTACTAAACACAGCAATGTAAGATTAATTAAACTGAACTACTTTTGAAATCTTAATTACATCTGCAACTTTCTGCCTGAAGTGGCGTTGATGAATATATATCACCTTATTCAATTAATATTTTACTAACATTTTAATTTGAAATAAAGTTGATGTATATATCGTCTTATTCAATTAATATTTTGATAATATTTTAGTGTTACTTAACATTAATATTTAACAAATTAATATTCCTCTCTACTATATTTTATTAGAAACATTTTCAAATCGGTTTAAAATATATATTATAATATGAAGTGTGAATTGTGAATACAATATTTAGAATTGAAATTATTCCCATATGTTAGTTTCTTTAAAAAGGAATGGGACAAAATATTTTAGCTCTTTCAAAACACAAGGTGGTTATAATTAAAGTTTCACTTTAAAATGCTCATAAAAAGAAAACTACTGAACTAAATGTTAACAAACTTGGTAATAATTTAAAAGAGATTTTGGAAATTTCTTTTTCACCAAAAAAAAAAAATTCAAAAACTCACCACCAACGAAAAATTGCGCTGTATTGCAAAATCGTTAAATAAAATAGAACATGTGGACATTGGTTTAAAACTGATCATATTACAAATTGAGCATTGAAGCATGTTACACAGCATATTCAAAGCGGTATCCACCATTTTCTGATAGCAAATTTAAATGCATTACTCCATTTTCAACATAAGCTCCTAGAATACCAGGAGCCATACACTCATGTCGGTGCATTGCATCATTCAATTCTGCCACATTATTTAGATTATCACACTAAACAGTGCTTTTGAGATAACTTCATAGCCAGAAGTCACAGAGGTTGAAATCTGGTGACCGAGGAGGTCAAGAAGTGGGGTAGTTTCGGCCGGTAATACGTTCATTCATTAAATATTGCTTAATTAGCTGTTTTATAAATGAGTATTGGAATGAAAATTGTTAAGTATAAATTGTTCTAAATATTATCTTAAAAACATGTTTTTTTTCATGAAGTTTAATTAGTAAATAATTTTATACGTTAATGCTAATAATTATTTGCAAAATAATTTCAATGCAGTTTCTTTTATAGAGACTATCAAATGAAATCATATTCTAAAAACTCGCCAACATCTTTCGAACAAAACAAAAACATACTGATACCAGAAACCACAGGTTATCTAAACAGGAAATGTCACAAAAAAACCACTTCAAACTGAGTTTTATATTCATTTGTTTTTAAATAATGAAAATTCAATTGTATTGCAATATTGAAACCATGCAAGATTTTACAATTTAATTAGGGCTGAAAGGTTAATGGAGTTTGTCACCCATTTTTACGTGCCTGTTAAGTTGTATACAAAAAGTATAAAACGAATAAACAATAACAGATGCATGAATGCTGAAACTATATTGAAAAACATTAAACAGTGGCGTATATTTTTTAAAAGTATATACTTACTAGGAATTACTTCAAGGTACGTAAACTGGTAATCGAAGCCATCAGTGTTTGCCCCAAAGCAAACGTATTTTCCAGCATCTTCTAACTGTGCGTTTTCAATCATCAGTTTATGGTAGTACACATCATCTTTTAAAACATAATCCAGCAAAAAGGGTTTGGTTATAACGTTAAAGTACTCTCCCTTCATGGAAATTGCATACTTTCTCGGATCAGTATTAGTATCATCTACGTGGACCTGTTTGAGCCACTAAAAATAGGAATAACGAATTAATTAATTTAATATGCATAACAATATAAATCAAATTAATTATAACAAATTTAATATTACCTAATTATTACCGTAATATTACCTAAAAACCTATTAAAAAGAATTTCAAACCCTTACTTATTGATAAATTGCATTGTTAAAAGAGAAAATCATCATTATCTAATATTTTTGCTTTTCTTTTTCAGTAAATGATTATTTTTTCCAGGTTAATTTAGTTTAGAAACATTAACGTTTCTTTTTGAAACAACGATAGGACTATAATAGGATGTACAATGTAATCGTGTACAGTAGTCAAACGACTTAGAATGTACTTGGAAGTCTGCTAGAGTACTAGGAAGCATAATTGGAATATCACGATCTCGTGCACACATACTTTAAAGAATATTTTTTTTACTGTATATTTTATTATAGATTAAAAACACATTTGAAATACACTTTTCATGAAAATTAACTTTAAAATCCAAAAAAAAAAATCATAGAAAATTCAGGTCACTCAAAATGTGAAATTATTTCTTGCAACTAAAATTATCAAACTGTT
>JAOUZG010040121.1:5568499-5630682 GCA_026289955.1 Argiope argentata
AATACTAACAATTATCGAATTATTAATAATCGAATACTAACAATTATCGAATTATTAATAATCGAATATTAACAATTATCGAATTATTAATAATCCAATATTAATAATAAAATATTAATTGGTCATCAAAATAATCCATACACCAAACAGTTAAATCTAAAAGGGCATATTGTAGCGTGTAGTTTTCTTCTTCCCACAGTTGGGTAAAATGAAAAATTATTTCACGCAAGCATTTAACAATTATGAAGAATGGAAACAAATTATGAGATTATATAATGATGTTGAAAATTAACCGTGATTCTGCCGGCCTCCTGACACAGAAGTAGCGTGTCTTCCTTGTGATTTGGGCGTCCCAGTTTCGAGTCCTGGTTAGGGCATGGTTGTTCTTCTGTGTACTACCTGTGGCGTGAATGTGCCCCCCCTGTAAAAAGAGACTGTCCATGTGATGAGCGTGTAGCTAAGTCTTACTCTTGGCCCAAATTGGCACTACTTCAAAAACAAGAAACACTCATTCAACTTAAAATTGCTGATGGCTGTCAGTGTGCTGGTCCATGGCAAGTGCCATTAGTGACAACAACAACGGTGATTCTTTCTAAATATTACCGTTGAATACACAAGTATATAAGCAGCAAATAAATGGGCATCTAGAATTTAATAAGAAGTTAAAATTTCATTACTGTCGATGGAGCCTGTTTTTGTAATCACATTCATAAAAGTATCTTAGCCCTCATTTTAAAATTAAGTTATTGAGTTGATTATTTTTTTTATTAGTCGCCTTTTAAAAATATATTTAGCAAGCCAAAAAATGCAAAATTTGTAATCATTATACAAATAAGAAAAAATTTCTTGGGGAGTGAATATAAATATTGATATTAAAACTCCGATATCTTTATTTCCCCCCACTAAATACAGTATTCGACAAGCTCATGACCAAATGACAACCACCTTTTTTTCCGGAGTTACGCCTTGCTGAATATTATATATGTAAATACAAGGCGATTCATATTGAATGGAACAAAATTGAACTCCTGTGTTTGATGTAATCTCTTGAACAAAATTTCCGTTAGATTCTCTGTTTATTTATTTACAAAATTATCTACTTCATTTTAAATTTAAAATATTTTATGTTCAAGAGATTGCATTAGTCTTAGAAACAATATCATGCAACTCAAAACAATCATCATATAAGGTGATCTAGTATATATTTAATGCCTCTGCCAATCACCCTCCCGGTATTGCGGTACAGAGGCCTAAGAGGTGCCATCTCAGGTGACGGCTTCATCATCCGACAGCGGTTTGAAATTACAAGGCTCGTCCCCAAAAAGCCCTAGTATTGCTTTAAACTCGGGACAAAAATTCACTGAACTGTAAATAATGTATCTAAGCATTGATTTTAAAAAGTTCGAAGACTCCTATCCATAAGAATCATGTTTTAAACTTTACCCTATTATTTAATTTTTTCGCAATACTGATTATGTTAACATTACCCTAATACTGATAATGTTAAATTCTATTTGAGTGTGAACAAAATATCCGTTAGATTCTCAGATTTATTTACAAAATTATCCGCTTCATTTTAAATTTAAAATATTTTATGTTCAAGGGGTTTACTTTGGTGCTAGAAACAATATCACGCAATTTACCAATTACGAAATTAAATGGCAGAATTTTTGAAAAATGAAGGGAAAAAAATCGAATATGACGTACCAGATTACGATGAGAATCAGGATATTCAAGGCCGTTGAAAAACTTCTTTTCCTGATGTCACTTCAACATCCTCCCCAAAATCAATACCGAAAACATGCAAAGGATTCGGTGCGAAGGAGTAAAAGCAATTTTAATCAGTAACAACGCCAGACAGGGCAAAATGCCTGTGCAGTAGAAAATTACTTGCTGGAAGGTTTTCTCTTCTAATCAAACTCTGATGTAGAAAAGATAATATAAAAGAATTCTTCATGTTGCATATAATTCCAGAATTTGCGAAAGAAGCTAAAGACAGCTGACGGAATTTTTCTGAAAAGTTGTAATAATTATCAGAATAATATTATTAAAATGAATGGGCCATTAACTAAGTCTTAACAGCGAGGTAATTAAAATTAGGAAATCAATTTATTTGAAAACTCCTGTTACATGCTTTCAGAGTAATTTAATTTAGTCCGATAAATATCTCGTTTTGAAGCTAAGTAAACACATTTTTTCGGGACTGACTATATATTAATTATGTGACGTCTGCCAATGTCATTATTCATCATTGATTGAAAAGATTTTCAAACTAGAAGGGACTGACAGCATAACCAAATTTTTAGGTGAAAAAGATAGCAAATATGACCTGCTGTGAAAACTTTGAGAAAAAATGAGTTAAAAAGTTTTAGAAAAGTATGTATTAAGTCTGAGTTCAGGAAGGTTCACTTCAACAGGAATTTGCGATTGTAGAAATTTCAAAAACATGTGATATATCTTATATACTATTATTCTTTTCTGGCTCATAAGTATTGTCAAATTCATACATTCATGCCATTTTCTTTTGAAATTTGTGAAGGCGGTAAAAAGATATAAAATTGATTGTACTGAAATTTAATTATTTGGAAAAACAATGTTAACAGTTCTGCTGATGTTTATATTTGGACATTATACCTGAAATCTAGACTTTGTTGTATATTCATACCTTCCTTAAAGAGACAACTTTCTTTTACTGTACGCGTTCTTAAACACTCCTACGAGTCAAAATATATGTGACTAACCCGAGACAGACCTAATTCTTTAAAATTTTTATTGACAGGATTAGTTAATTTATGTTTTTACTTCTCATTTCGATGAATTCATCCTTTCTTAAAGAGACAACTATATGTGATTAATGTGAGAAAGGTCTTTTTTTTTAAATTTTCATTTACAGTATTAGTTTATTTATATTTATATATCATTTGGATGAAGTACGAGATAAATTTTGATGCGAGCTTTCTATTCTTGAAGCACAACCAATTGATGGGGAGACACCTGAAGTGACAGCCCCTCACTAAGCTTCCACACCACACAATTGATGGAGGGCATTTGATCCACAATGTGGAATCTATTTTATGCCACATCTGTAAACAAGTCGATTCTTTAGCAAAATCGAGTTTCGAATGAGATATTTTCCATGTCGAAATCTTATTAGTAGGCCATTACAACTCTTTTTTTCAACGGGGTTATGAAGGGCCTCGGTAATCTGGAAACAAGGTCTCGTTTCGTAATCGGATGGTTTCCGGTTTGAGACCTGATTCCACCAAAGAATTGCAAGCTGGCCTGGTGCACGTTAAATCCGCCGGTTCCAAATGCTCTCATGCAGATGTTGTTTGGAAATTTGAAGAGAGGGGATACCAGCATAGGTGTCATCCTCGTCGTCTGACCACAGTTCAAAATTTTGAGGTCTGTCCGGAAATATTCCTAATATTATTTTCAAACGAGATGTTAATGTAACTGAACTACACGAGATTAGGGAATACTTTATATTAAATGCATCGATCCGAGAAGAGAGCATATTATATAATTTCTAACGCGATTTTGTCTCTTATTTGACTGCTCATAGTAATATAGAATACGAAATAAAGATAGGTATAAATCATATGAATTCAGTTTTGTATTTAGCTGTTGTTACTAATGGCACTGGCCATGGACAAGCCCGCTGATGCATCAGCAGATTTAAGCCAACTAGAGTCAAGAGTACGACATTAACTATACGCTCTTCACATTCACTTGCACATCCCCTTTTACGGGGGGGGCATTCAAACGCCTCACAGATAAAAAACAGAACAACCATGCCCTAACCGGGACACAAAACCGGGAAGCTCAGATCACGAGGAAGACTCGCTACCTCAGTGCCAGAACGCCGGCTCGTATTTAGTTAAAAACACTATAAAAACTGCAATTTTCTATCGTCCCTTCATAATTTAAACAGCCCTGCGTAAAGTTATTAATATTCTCACTAAGTTGATTATTTTATATCATTCTTTTTCCAATTGACTCCAAAAGCATTAAAGGTTGCTTGCACTCTTTATTCAGAAGAGGTAACAATTAAAGGAGATCCGGGTAAAATGTAGAACATAACAGGTAATCTTTTATGATAAATTCAGCTTTTAGGTTAATGTAAATTCAGCTTTTAGGTAATTGTTTTGCTTGACATGCATTACTAAAAGTGCTTTTTCTTGTCTTGTACCTAATTGGATAAATGTTTACTTTAAGATAATCAATATTATTTCACTGTTGCTGAAGTCATAAGATAATGCAAAAGTGTCATCTTGTCCCAGGAATGCGATGAGAGGATTTTGTCCGCTGGGCAAGATTCTAATTAAAAAATTCTGGACAATTCTAATTAAACTTGAATATATTTTTATTTTCAGAAGAAAATATACTAATTAATTATACATAGTGAAATAAAGTTTTCTTGAATAGCTCATAGTGAAAGGATTATTGTGTTTAAAAATCCAGCTCTTCCCTAATTTAGATAACAATAGAACAGATTGATTTAATAGAGATCTTTTTATTACCAATAATTGAATATTAATTTGCCTTTTTAAATTTAAGCATTATTCTATACAGAGCTTTTACAATATTATCATGTCAGAATGTGTTTTGGGGATGAGGGTTTAGGCGTCAACAAAAATCCGTAGGCGGAAAATAAAAATTCTATTATCTGCACGAGCATCTCAAAAAATCAGCTTTTAATAACGTGTTGCCGTTGCAAAGGTGCATTTACAAAAGCTCTGATTTAAAAAATTAAGTTAAGTAGATATAACATAGAAAATGTTATTTTGAGCACGTGCTTATATGAAATGAAATAAATAGAAAACATGATATTTTTTTCACAATAAATGAGAGACAAAGTTTTATGGATCGTTTGCAGAACTAAAGTTACTAATTCAATGAAACAAGTAAAGTGAATACAAATATAATTTACCTTGCACGAACACGTGGCGCATGGCCGTTCAGGAAATTTTGTTCTGATATGATACATTGAAATAGGCATGGCAGATTTCATTTTAATCTTTTATTTTCACCTAATTTCTTGATGGAATGTGAAAACAGATGGCATAAAATGCAAGAGATACTCTGTGTTTTAAAGGTTTCAACTGACGTCATAAGTAGCTAGATTCTTTGGGGCGCTGTCCTTGTTTTTCAAGAATTTTCCGTCTCTAAGTAATTTTTTTTCTTCTTTTTTTTAAACCAAAATCTTTATTTTTATTGCAATTAATATTCTTTCCCTTTTGAAGTACAAAATTATTTATAAAGCCTAAAAAGCTGAAACATTATATATGCCTATGAACTTTAAAATATGAAACGAAACAATTCGAAAATCAAGAAGAAAATTACATGAAATAATAAAAAATGCATAACAAATGCGATACTGTTAGCAGTAAAAGTACTTGATGTAAAATAATGAGGATGTCAATTCATTCCGATCATTTTGTACAGATTGGAAACATTAAAAGCCATTGATTTCTTGGATAAGATTAAAAAATAAGATATAAATTAATTGAAATTTTAATAAGTATGTTGTCTATGATAGCTATGTATAGCAAAGAATAAGCAAATGATTTCATTGTTGGTTGCCAAATTCAAAAATTAAAGAAATACAGAAATGAACCTATCGAAACTAGTAACTAGATGTGTTCTCTCTAAATTAATTATCTCCCTCCTCCCAAAGACGCACATAATTTGCTACTATCCTTCTATCAAAGATACTTTCGTGAGTTAATAGAAGAAGCATTCTTCAGCCACCAGAGTAAAAAAAGAATAAAAAAATACAGTGCTTAATATAAAAAACTTCGGAATATTGTTTTTCCTAATGAAAGGAATAAGAATTTCCCGTAAGCACAAATGACAATTCTACCAGTCTCGATATCAAGTATCGAAATAATATACATACATTTAAAGTCTCAATATCATGCATCAAAATAATACACATATATCATGTATCGAAATAATATACATATATTTAAGAAAAATTAAGCAGAAAAAAGTCTGACACAAAACATTAAATCTGATGAATAATAAATGCATGATTTAATGTCAGATAATGATTTCTAAAATTGATCGAGCATTAAATCTATAATTCCTTTTTTATTCAACCCAAATACGATACATTTTATATCTAAGTAGGGGGAGGACAATGAAATCTCTTTCTCGTGATGTGCTCAAAGTATAATTTATATTAATTTCCTTAAAAAAATTGTAAATTATATATATTTTTAATTTATAAATTGTTTTATATCAATAATATTCATTTTATAAATTTTCTTTTACTAGGGGTACAAGTTTGTTAATAACTTTAACTATAAATTTAATAGTTAGTTTTTGCCAAGTCTATGATTTCTTCTGCGAGTTATTGAGAGATATTGCGTCATAAAACAATCTCATTGAAACAAATATCCTTCATATTTAAGGTTGATATTTGGTCTATTTACATCAAGAATGAATGATTAATATTAAGCTCCTCACCCCATCAGAATATACCTCAACGTGAGTTTTCTCCCGAAGTTATTGCTTTACTTGGTGACTAATGTACCAAAAAGGGCTCATATCTGATAGAGACACCAAAAGTCACAAAATGAAAGATTTAATTTCGTATAATTTAATCGAGTTTTTTTGCCAAGTCTATGATTTCTTCTGCGAGTTATTGAGAGATATTGCGTCAGATAAGAAATAACATTGAATCAAATATCCTTCATATTTAAGGTTGATATCTGGTCTATTTGCATCAAAAATGAATGACTAATATTAAGTTCCCCACCCCATCAGAATATGCCTCAACGTGAGTTTTCCCCCGAAGTTATCGCTTTACTTGGTGACTGATGTGTAAAAAATGTTCATGTCTGATAAAGACACAAAATAAAAGATTTAATTTCGTATAATTTTTTTCAGTTTTTTCGCCAAGTCTATGATTTCATTAGTGAGTTATTGAGAGTTTGTGTCACATAAGAAATAACATTGAATCAAATATCATTCATATTTAAAGGTTGAAATTTGGTCTACTTTCATCAAGAATGAATGAAAACTAAATGTTAAATGTATAATTACAGTTATTAACAAACTTGTACCTCTAGTAATGACTAATATTAAGTTTTCCACCACATCAGAATATGCCGCAAAGTGAGTTTTTCCCCGAAGTTTATTTGGTGACTGATTATGTGCTCATGTCTGATAGAGACACAAAAAGAGACAAAATGAAAGATTTAATTTCGTGAGATTTAATTTTGAAAGCGATAATATTACTTGACTTTCTAAAATATGACAAATTATTTTGCTTGATTTTGTTAAAATAAAAGACATTTCTTCGTCATTATTGAAATGCATGCTGCGAGATTTTCTTATATGTAGAATTCGAAGACCCGTTAAAATGAAAAACTCATTTGGAAAAATCTAACGATTTTTCAATCATTACTGAGTTTATTTAATAATTCTAATAATATTCAGTTACCAAAAATCGGTAGTAGTGGGAATATAGTCCACAAAAAATAAATAAACAAAAACCACTTAAAATTAAGCAATAATTTTTTTTTCTACTGATAGAAACTAAAGCTCGAAGATTATTAAAAACTTTTCAGTCCATCTCTTCCGATTTATCTCTTAAATGATTACTGAGAGTCATCCAACTCATTTGATCGCGAATCAAAAGTATAAATTGCGTCGCAAAATAGCCCAACCCAAATGTTGTTTTCAAATGGAATATAAATATATAAAAACTAGGATAAATTCAAATAATTCTTGAAGATTAGAGTGTCTAATTCTCAATAATTTTTCGGTAAACATAAAAGACTAACGGCCTCAACTTTTTATGATACAAACATCAGTAATAAAAAAATAAAGTGTAAAATATTAATGCACCTCACTTGTAATGCGATAGATTTTTAGTTTCTACACTGTGCATACCATATCATTTTTTCCAATATCTTTACCGTACAGCATTTTCATTTACTGTACTCAGTTTTCTATATTATTTGGTTAAAAATTTAATATAAGGTAATTAATTTTGTATGGGTTTTTTTTTAAAACAAAGCACATTGTTACTGTTCAAATAATAAAATACAAATCATAGCGAGAAGATGGCCAGATCGATATTTTTGCATCCTATTACATGCACTGATCGAAGAAATTAATAGGTTTCTATGTCTTCATTTTTCAGGAAATTCGTTGCATCCCAGAATAGCATTTTAGAAACCTCGATTCATTTAATTTTATGTGCCTAGAATGAGAATGTCTAGAATTATTATTTCCCCTTTTGAGAAGGAATGTGAAAAAATTTTCACATTGCACATAATCCTACTAGGCAGCTTTAATATGTTAACCCCTTGACCGGTTTGCCCGTACGCCGTACGTGCATTGATTTATAGAATTTTGATAGTTGTATACAAATAATAAATCATTCATAACAATTATAATAGTAAAATGACTTCGAATGACTTCTTTCCATTTGAATCAAAATAAAAAAATATTCCTAAAATAGAACGTGTCATCTTGTTAGATAGTAAGGAAAATGAACTAATTAAGGGATTAAGTTCAATTTTTAGAAAATAGCTATTTTTATCTAACTTTATAAAAACATATTGCCGTCAAAATTAGAGTTTATATTTAAAAGGAGAAAAAAAAAACTGTTATAATTCTTAAACAATACAAAATTCCAATCCCTTTTCTCCTTCAAAGTTCTGAAACCTCATATTTTTAATGACCTGAATTTAAAATCTGTAGCAGCAGTTTTCAAAGAATAAATATAGCAAATGAGAATAAGAAATATTTCATTTCGAATCACAATCAACAGCATTAATTCCAGCATTTTGAATGCAAAATAATAATAAATAAATAAATAAATAATACGTAATTTTAAACGAATAGTTTTAAAGGATTACTACAATCTTAAGATTTATTTTAAATACTTAAACACAAAGTTTTTCCATTTTCAAAATTCGGACCACTATTATCCCTAAACAAATTTGAAAACCTAAAAAGGAAACACTATAAATAATCTGAAATTTTAAAATGTATATCATTTTAATTTGATTATTATCTATAACATGGATTTCATAAATAAAATGAAAACAAAAAATTAAATTACAAAGAAAATGTTATAAAGAAGAAGAAAAACCAAAGGGCTGAAAAAGCTTGGGGCCTTTAGGTATTTACTTACTTTACCTACTTGATAGTCCGGCTCTATTTGAAATCTGTGATCTATAGAATAATAATTTGGAATATATCATACTTACTATAACGACTTATGTTTCTGCATTTTAGATTTGAATACAAATAATGGTCTCCCCGAAAAGAAAAAAAAAAAAAAAGACAAGAAAAAAAACATACTAAATTTTGATTAACTGTGTACCATCTATGCAAAAAAAATTATATTAAAATCTTTAAAACAGTCAAACATAGCATAAATTATTAGTTTAATCACATATTAAAATCTTGTAACGCAGTACTGTTAATTAAATTCTAGGAGCATGCGTTAAGTAGGGAATATATTAGTTTATAAATAAAAATACAGATGGCGTCACATACCTCAATATGAGGAGGAGATGCGCTTTCTACTCCACATTCCATAACCGCCCGCTGACCTTCTTGAACTGTTGTGTTGTAACCTGTAATGAGGGGTTTCCCCTTGATTTTGCGACCGGGCTCTGAAATTAGAATAATTCATTGCTACATAGAATTTATCTATTTTTCAAATGAAAGCTTTGAGCATTAAAAAGAATAATTACCTACTGATAAAAAAAATTTATAAATTAAATTTATTTGATTAATGAAAATACTTTATTAAATATCGGCAGATATGTATTATTTCAATAACCATTTAAGAGACATGAATAATTATATATCGGTTCATTTAGAAAAAGACATATTTAAGGAATTTTTAATTGAATAAACGTTGATAATTTATTTTGATTTAAGGTATAATTTTTATAATTTTGTAAAATTATATAAGTTATTTATTTACAATATATATACATAATGACTTAAGTTCTCGATGATTAATCATAACTATTAATTAATTATTATCTTAATTACAAATAAAAACATTTAATTATTATAATAGTTTATAAAGCATCCATAATCTTCAAACAATTGTAACATTAAGAGTTTTTATTTCACTGGAATTATCATGTTGTACATAATGTTATTAGTCAAGTGAATAATTCATGTTCAGTAATTAATAAATAATTAGTTATAATTTGATTTAATTTAAGTAGGTGTTAATATTTCAGTGGGAGTATACATTGCAATCTTAATAGTTTAAAATTCATAAATCGGTATTTTATACAAATTTATATACGTTGTTGTTGTTACTAATGGCACTTGCCGTAGATAAGCCCGCTGATAGATCAGCGGATTTAAGCCGAAATAAGCGTCTCTTGTTTGAAGTAGCGCCAACTAGGGCCAAGAGTACGACTTTAGTTACACACTCTTCACATTTACTTCCACATCCCCTTTTTAAAGGGAGGGGCTCATTCGCATGCTTCATAGATAAAACACAGAAGAACAACCATGCCCTAACCGGGACTCGAACCTGGGAATTCCTGATAACGAGGAAGACGCGCTGCCTCTTTGCCAGGACTCTGGCTACAAATTTATATATTTAATAACATATGTATTAACATTCTTTAATCATGTTAACCCTTAAGCGCCTAACTTAGGTAAGTACCTAGTTTTGTATTATCAGAAATTCGCCCGCATTCACATAAAATGTTGAGACTCATTGAAAATAAATTTAAATTTAATACATTTTAACTAAATAGTGAGCAAATTGCTAAAAAACCTAAAGTTCGAACTGGTTCTTTCGAATTTATATTAGGTTGGGGGAAAAGAAATCCATTATTATTTTACAGCCATCTACTGAGAAAATAATAGATTTATCTTTCCATTATTTTCAAAAATTCCACATGGAAAGAAAATAATGGGAAGAAACTCATTATTTTCTCGGTAGAAGACCGTAAAATAATAATGGATTTCTTTTTCGTCGGCCTAATATTAAGTGACAATTAATTTATGCGTCTTCTGAGATTTACATTCCCTCCTCCCTCTGCGGTTTATATCCCAGTTTTCCTGGAATCTTTAAAAGCATTAATCCCGATTAATACTGTACTTTCATAATTTGTGGCATTGTATTACTGATAAGCTAAAATGCTCTCCCCTCTCATGCAGTTAACATACAAAACTGTGGAATATGTGAACGCTCTTATGAGTATGCAATTTCATTACATTAATTGCATTAATACTATATGAAAGCACGGAGAAAAAAAGGTTAACTTTATAATTGTTATTACTTACTCAGTAGATTTCGTTTAAAACTAAAAACCATGAACAGGAATTGTTATCCTTTTTCTTAACGATGGTAGAAGTGCTGTACTAGTAGGAATATTAAATACTAGTAGGAAAAAATGCTATTATAATTGGGAAAAATTCCTCTGTTTTTAGGAGTTTTTCTACAAGTACTGTATTAGTACTGCATAAATGCTGTATTAGAAGAAAAAATATCTCCTCTTTAAGAAAGAAGCAGTACAGATGCAGTACCAAGATTAAGAGATTTTCCACGAATACTGCGCTATTGCTGAACAAATGTTGCACTAGTAGGAATTTTAAGTACTAGTAAGAAAAGATCCTGTACTAGTAGGAATTTTAAGTACTAGCAGAAAAATTTCTGTATTAGGACTTTTAATTACTAATAGGAAAATATTCTGTACTAGTAAGAATTTTAAACACCAGCAGGAAAAATGCTGTACTTGTAGGAAAAAAACCTGTATGCTTTAAAGAGAGTTTTTCTATTAATACTCTATTAGGGTAGTACAAATGCTGTGCTAGTAAGAAAAAAATCTTTCTGCTTTAAGGAAGTTTTTTTCTCCATAGGAGCGGTACCGATGTAGTATCAATATGAATTTTCTCTCTGTATTAAGTATGAGTCTTTCTTACGGTTAATACAGATGCAATATCAATAAGAATTTTCATTCTTAATTTTAAATGGTGGTTCAGATACTGTAACAACAAGAATGTTCCCTTTGTTTTTAAGGGATAAATATGCTATGCTAATAAGCTATTATTCTCATTTCAGCCCTTAAAGAATCGGTTTCTTCTAACTTTTCTGTTCGATCAGATCGTCCTTGAGTTACAGACAGACTTATTGACACGGACGGGGGGATCAGAATAATTAAAATTCATTGGCGATCAAAACAACAATGATACTTACTTTACAATTGTTATAAAAACATGGGATAGTGTTTTCTTATTTCATTGAAAAAATCACCTACTAATTTAAAAATGTATCGAATTGAAAGCAAACAATGATTTCTGTCATCGGATTGTCACTTACAGTTACAAACAAAGCCAGTCTTTAAAAACCCTGAAATTCTAATCGGCATTTTAACTAATGAAATGAGGCCAAAATCCCTATTAAAAGTCTGAATTTCAAACATGAAGAAAAAAATGTACGTCCTTACATAGAAATTCCAGTTAACGTGATTAAAATTATTTTTGAAAAGTAGATAACAATGCAAATATAAAATGACAGCATTACTACAGAAACATCGTTTACATTTCCAGCACAAAAAGAAAAGACAGAAAACTGAAAGAAAACAATCATACAAATAAATGTTTCTCGTATAAAATAATATTATATAATAAGCGAACGGGTTTTCTTCAGAAAGTATTGATCATTCTGCATTTTTTTTAAAAAAAGGAGAATTTCAGAACAAAGAAGCACTTGAATTTCTTTACATTAGAAAGTAATGAGTACCAAGATGTATTCGAAGCATCCGTTCTACAATTAGATTAAAGGGATCAATATGTCACTAGTCTCGACTTTAATAAGCTCGATCTGACAAGCCGCATTTTTCTGGAATTCTTGTAAAGAAAAATGATTGCCTTATTTATGAGGGTTCTTTTATTTTGAAAAGTTGGTCCCATTAATTTCACTTTAAAGCGCATGAATACTTCGCTTTGACAATCACCTCGTTTTACTTTAATGCGAAAAGAAATTTTTTTAACCTGTCAAGAAAATAAATTTATAGGTGGATGTGTTTAGCAAATGAAATATCTTTCTGGAAAATTTAAAGGAGATAAAAATACGCGTCCTGTACCTTTTTTTATGTTTCATTTTAATAGTATTAGCTTAAAACTCTTATTCCTTTTAATGTATTTTCATTTCAGTAAAAAAAAAGTATTATTCCGTTTTTGTCAGAACAATTCACTCCAACATCAAAGTTAGGAAATAGATAAAATTAAGCAGTAGATGACGACAGCGAAAAGAATTTTTTCAGTGTTAAATTTGCCAAGAGAATTATGTTCATAAATGAATGCTTTCTATAAATTTAAGATTTTCATGCAAATTCAAAAAGAATAAAAGCCTGAAAATTTTGAAATGTTAAAGCACGATTTTTAAATAATATATTAATTTGTCTAATATAACAGACTACGTTTCTTATTTCTTTTATTGCATTCCGATTTCCCTAAAAAAAAACTTTGCACCCCCCCCCCCTTCCCCAGAAAACAAGGGTTCTACAAAATTTTGACGCATTATGGAAAAAAAACCGATAAAATAAGTTAATCAAGTAATAATTAACGACAACAAATATTCTGGTGGAATAGCTTAACTTGCTAAAAGATAATTCGTAGTTAAAAATATCTACTAAATCAAATATTTTCTTCAGAACTAGAATAATAAAACTAAACATTTTTTTAGTATCATTATTGAGTATCATTTTTTTAGTATTATTATTCAGTATCATTATTCAAAATTATTTTTAGTATCATTATTCAGTATCATTGTATATATATTATTCCAATACTTTAACTAAATTCGTGTCAATATTCGGTCAAATAATTCTCTTTAGATACCAAAGAGGGGAAATGAATAAGAATTCGAAATATTAGTTTACGACAACTTAAATAACAGCCTTTGATAAGTATTTTTCTAAAAAAAGTTATTCGTACATGGAAAGGGTCGTGTTTGCATCAAAATATGTTTCGTATTAAAAAAATCTAGTTAATATTGAACACTTTATAGACGCAAGCATTCTCAGTCCCGATGATTTATTTATTCTAAGCCATTGATGTTCACCGACCGGCTCTTATCAGTAACGCAGTTTAGTAACTTGTGTTTTGCCTAGCAACAAGCTCCAGGCTGCAAAACAAAAGCATAATTTCACCACGTTGTCTAGAAATAAGCTTTATATCGAAAGATGGAACGAGAATATTATATATTAGGAAAACCGCGAACAGCGAAAGTTATTTCCGCAGTCGTCGATGAAATCATAGGCAGAGCTTAAAAGAAAGAAGGGAAATAAACAAGAGCTTAAGAGAAATCAGAAGCGTCGCAATCAATATAATTGATGATGGAAGAGAAGATAAGAGATCTTTCACACGTACCAGAACTGACACTAGCAAAAAGAACTTGCATTCCAGCGGTAAAGAAAGGAATGCAGAGAGAAAGAGAGAAAAAAAATGATACAACTAATGGAAAATAGAATAGTTTAGTAATGATCTTTAACAGAGAATAGTGTTTTATATAGGACGGTTAAGCATAAAAGGAGATGCAACTTTCTAAAATTATATACATATGTATGCAATAAAAATTAAGAAATAATATTTTGAAATTTAGTTCTTTTCGCAAAATATAAAGAAATATATAGAAAAAGGATGCAAAAAGCATAATGTAGCAAAGACGTTTTAACAAAATTACGTTTTAACTTAGTATTTATTCCGAAAAAGTAAAATGAAGTTTTCTACAGAGTTAGTAACGTTATAAAGATATTAATACGACATAACAGTTTGAGATACAACTTATTTCATAAACATTTACATACTGAGAGTACAGATTCAGATATGATATTTGAACATAATTCATGATTTACAGAAAATGGTTTACAGCGCATTCCCGAAAAAAAGGAATGCTGCATTATAAAATTGGAGATAGTTATGCAATAATTAAGATTAAACTTAAAGAATTTTGAGGAATTGCTTCAATCATAAAGCATTACAGGAAAAATTCTACCGTTTCATATTTCCAAGATCGATTACTTTTTACATAGAGTTACAGTTATTCCACAAAAATAGAGTTAAAGTTTTCTACAGAAGTAGTTACATGTTTAAGGCACAATTCCGATATTATACTTTGAGATACAGCTCATGTTATAAAACTTTTCATATTGAAAAATATAGGTACATATGTGATATTTTAATAGATTATTATTTACACGAAATGGTTAGTTGCGTATTCCAGAAAAAACAGGTATGATACACTCTAATTTCGGATGCAGCTATGCAATAAGGATCCAACTTAAAAATTATTTTAAGATGTAGCTTCTGCAACAAAACATTATAGAACAATTTCTATTCATATTCCAAAATCAACCATTACGTTATACTAACCTATTATGCAGCTGATATCAGCACATTATAGAAAAATTTCTATTCATATCCCAGATTCAACCATTACTTTATACTAACCTATTCTGCAGCTGATAACAGCACATAATAGAAAAATTTCTATTCATATCCCAGATTCAACCATTACTTTATACTAAACTATTATGCAACTGATAACAGCACATTATGCAGTGCATATGAGGACAAACAACATTCATTTCAATACGTTTTTCAGTAACGAATCCGAGATCCATGAAATAGTTATTGATTCCTTTGTTTATTGATTATCCGATTACGTTCAATTAAGGAATATATAAAGGTTTTAATCCAACAATAATTGATTGTTTATTTTTCAGCACAAGCATCAGAAATGCAAGGAAAATCAGTTTAAAATATCAACTCAGATCTTCAATTCCTAACTCAAATGAAATAAATTTATTGTTGTTGTTGTTACTAATGGCACTTGCCATGGACAAACGCTCTGACGGCCGTCAGCGATTTTAAGCCGATTGAGTGCCTCTTGTTCTTCAGAAGTGCCAACTAGGGCCAAGAGTAAGACTTAGCTACTTCATGCGTTACATTCGCTTTCACAACCCCTTTTTACAGGGAGGGGGGATTCATACATCTAACAGAACACAGAAGAACAACCATACTTGAACTGAAACTCGAACCGGAGACGCCTAGATCACGGGGAAGATTCACTACCCCTAAGTCAGGACGCCGTCAAATTTATTGTATAGTATTGTACTTATCTTTAATAATGTAACCAGAAATATTCCAATTTTATAAGAAAAAATAATCCAAAGAAAATGAATTATGATTACAAAAAAAGATATTCTTGTCATAGTATGAAAAGGCGCAAGCATAGAACTATAATAAAATTTAAAAATCTGTGTTTATTGTATACTTACTACTACACATTCACCAGTAATAATATTGTGCATTTTTCATTGATAACATTATTATGATGTAAAATTATCAAATGCATTCATCACTTCTAAGCATGGAAGAAATAATTCAATAGAGAAAACGACAACTTAAAAAATCGATAACCTTTTATTTTTATTTGCCAGGGACATATCACTAAAGTTCTACTGCCGATATGCATGTGTAAACTAAAAAAAATGTGTGTATAATTACTCAGATAAAGAATAAATAGAAAGAAAAACCCTATCGATGATAAAAATGTATATTTTTCATTGATAACATTATTAGGATGTTAAATTATCAAATGCGTTACTTCTAAGTCTGGAAGAGATAATTTAACATGGAAAACGTTAAAAATTCGATAACCTTTTATTTTTATTTTCCAGGGACATATCACTAAAGTTCTACTGCCGATATGCATGTGTAAATTAAAAAAAATGTGTGTATAATAACTCAGATAAAGAATAAATAGAATGAAAAAAAAACTTATCAGTGATAAAATTGAGTATTTTTTATTCATAACATCTTTAAGATGTTAAATTATCAAATGCATTACTTCTAAGTCTGGAAGAGATAGTTTAACATGGAAAACGTTAAATGAAATTGTTAAAAGTTCGGTAACCTTTTATTTTTATTTACCAGAGACATATCACTAAAGTTCTGCTGCCATTATTCTTATATAAACAAAAAAAATGTGCATAACAGCTTAGATAAAGAACAAATAGAAAGAGAAACCCTAACGCAATGTTTATACAAAACAAGTCATAAGTTTTATAGAAAATTAAAAATTAATCGTTATTCTTAAAGACTTAAAACTGCTTTAAATGGATAATTTTTTTTCATCATTTTCTAAAGTTAAAAAAAAATTATCTAGAAACTTCAACAATTTTTTTATCATTATTTTCACATGCAGGATCACATTTAATTGCTTTTAATACATTTGCTACAATTTATGAAACCCATTATTTATTTCACTTCAAATATATTCAATATGCACATTTTTTTTTAATTTTGTCGAAAACAATAAAACAAATGCTATAATTATCATCTAAGCGTCAAGGAAATACCACGTCATTAGCATACTGAAAATTCACACTTTTTTATATTTCTTAATTTACTTTTCTTAGTAGCAGTTAATTTATTTGATCATTATAAATCTGGGTTTTTTAAGAAAAGGGTTTTTTTTTTTTGTTTCGCTCATCATAAATCATTTTAAATGCCTACGGCAACGGCCATAGAATAACTTAGTAACTCATCTAAATAATTGAATATTTGGACATTAATAAGAGTCATTTAAGTAGAAATTAAAATTTGTTTTTAAAATGGAATTTAATCCATTATTTTTTCCTCAAAAAGTTATAAAAAATTAAAACGCCTTTCTCCGTAAAAGTGAATTCCCTGGTATAAATTTATTCAAAGTTTTATTTTAAAAAAACAACTTTTCCACAAAAAAAGGGAACTTTTAGTTTCTGGCCAAAAGCATAGCAGACTTCATTAAAATTGTTTTAATTTTTTGAAATAGATTTCAGAAATTTTGAAAAAAGTTACTCGGGGATATGTTTATTTAGTTAGTTTTTAGTTAGTTTTTTTAAGCTGATAGACACCTTATATTTATAACAAGGTAAACTAAGATGAAGCTGAAATTTTATTAATATATAAAGAATATTTTAATTACAGTTCATGTGTAACATAGCACATTCTTAAAATTACCACTGACAATGATACATTGATCAAAAAGCACTAAAAATATGTAAATGTCTTCAGTCAAAAAATTTTGAACTGCTGATGGATCCAATTTCTCATACCCCTCAGTCACAGGTAACCGTTGACCTAATAGGGGCCTTTTAAGGGTGAGAAAATATAGCAATCTCATTGGAAGGTATACGAGATGTATGGAGGAAGTCTGAGAAATTTCTCATCGATTTACGCGCGAAAATCTTAATCGCATGTGATGTTCCCCAAGAGCATCGCGAATTGTACATTCAACAATTTTTACACATTTCGGATGGCATGTTTATACCGTTATTCTATCATGTTCCAATTGATAGCCGTAATTTTTTCTTCCCGATGATACCAGTTAATGAGTAGAGTCATAAGTCGCCAAAAAAAAAGGCTGAACATTATTTTTCTTGCTTTCTCGCCAAGGGTATCCTTTTTTCTCAGGGGGAAGGGACGTAAGAATAAGGGATGGAGCCCTTTCATCCTCCATCAGCAAAGGCGTTAACCCATTACAATTACATACAAAGCTGGTACAGGAAAACTTTTTTTTTCTGATCATATTTTTTATATTAATGTTCTGATATCGAAGCTACATAAACAAGAAGTAACGCGTTAAGGACCGTTCACGAGTTTTCTCGTGTTTCACGTCCCATCTGTTGCGGACCGCTCACGAGTTTTTCTCGTTTTTCGCTTTCTGTCTGTTACGGACTGTCCAAAACGTGCAGGTTCAGGCTTATGTCTTACAGATTCCTTTGAAGCCCTTAATGTGTTAATTAGATCCTGACTTAAATAATGAGATAAAATGCTCGTAAACTGATCAAAAAGCCTACTATATTGAATCCCACATTTCATCAACTCAAAGACATTTGAGCTACTGTGTTAAAAAATGTATACTTGTTTTAAATGATTTTTAGTTTCAAAGAAATTCTTTCATCATTGTTTTAAAATAATATTGAATCATAATCCTATTTACATCATTAAAGAAATATTAAACGATTCATCTGCAATAATCTCTGTTATAATTTCTACATGTCATGTTCATCGACAAGTGAATAGAGTGAAACCACGATTATTAGAATGTTGAATTTTCGATTAATAGAACGCCCTCAATGAGAATTTGTAAACCTCTGTCAGCAACAATTTCTCTATTTTTCCAAGATTTTAAGTTAATTAACTGGAGAATGTTCACCTAAGTACGCGCATGGCTTAGAGAATAAAAACTTCAATTTTTTGAAACGAAGCCCCAAAAAAATGATAAATTGTAGTAAAATTTTAGCAATTGCCTTCTTAATTCGATTGCATTAATAATGATGCAGATTTACGTTGAAATCCTTTCAGATTTCTCTTTCAATGCTGACAAAGTACATACAATTCCATCATTAATCAACACATTTTTGCTACCTCTTACTCACTAAAACATCTCCATTAATTTTCGTTTAATTCTGATAAATTCAGTCACCCTCTATAAGGAAAACTTAAATTTCATCATTGGTTTTTACAGAACCTACAGTCACTCCTTTGAAACTATTCTATCGAAAAGTATTTCAAAATTGTTCATAAAAGCCTTTTGAGAACTTTTAGCGAAAGATTTCGAATCTTATAAAATACTTTGTCAATTGAAATTCTGGAGCGTACAGAATATCAGCATATCTTTTTAAAAGGACAACATACATTTTAAATCATTTTTCTATTTTCAAAACCTAAAAATACATCAAAAATATATACAATTTCTTAATTTTATTTAAGAAAAATCTGGGGCTGCGGTGGCCTGAGGTAGGATCTCGACTCGTGAACCGTAGGGTTTCAGGTTAAAGATTTAATTCCACCGAACGATCCAAAATAGTCCTAGTGTTGCTTTACAACGAGAAATTAATATAACTGAACTTAAGAAAATTTTTATATTTATATGAATTACCCATCAACATCAAGTCGCTTTCTAAGAAATAGCTATCATTAAGCTTTCGCATATGATGCCATTTTCGGCAATATATAAACTATAATTATTTCCATTCTATTTTAATTCTGTAACTATTTCAAACATTTTTTTAATATGAATCCGATTTGAGTACCACTTGTTATAATCTAATTAACAGTGCAAGCAATGCATAAAAGATCTTAAAGACATTATTTAATTATTTATTTTTTATTAAATGCGTTGTGCCCAACTCCGCATTGTGGTTTGCAAAATCCAAGAACGACGCTGTCTCAAAATACATCCGTTTTTCTCCGAAACAACTTATAAATAAACAAAAGAAGCTTCAAAGTCTGGCTAGCAATTCTTATCTCCGAATAACATATTAATTAGGATTGAAAAATAAAATCCTACTTTGAATTTGACACAGAATATATCTTTCTATAAATAAAATTCAAAACATCAGATATGAAGGAATCAAGAATGAAACTTTGAATTATTTCGTTTAGATTATAAACAATTAATAACTTAAACGTGAGAAGAAATATGAATTCAATTTTTAATTTGTGTTTCAAAGACTTCAAATTTTTTTTATTAAATACAAAATAAACCCACACTCAACTAAGCAGTCAAGGTTTTTAGAAAAAAAAATAACGTTCTCCTCCAATGAAAGATAAAACCGGAAATCAAACGCATGAAATAAAATACTAAAATAATCAAAACGTTCGGCAGATGTTTTGATTCAAATTCATTTCACATTGACAGGAAGAAAAGAAACATTGATTTAAATAATTGCATTTAGCAAAGGGATTCATTATCACAGGAACAGAAAAGAGAAACATTGATTCCACGTTATTCAAATACTAAATAATTGTGGTTGGGAGGAGTTCATTACCATACAGACAGAATACGTAAATATTGATTTAGTATAATCCAAACATCAAATAAATGTGGTTAGCGAAATGATTCACAATCTCAAGAACAGTAAAAAAGAAACAATGATTCATTATAATTCAAACATCAAATAACTGTGGTTGGCGGGGAGATCAATATATATACATTGCAGGATTATTTTATACTCACCATCCACTTCTAAAACGAAGGAATGGCTGGCCTTTCCCAGTTGATTTGAAGCGACGCAGGTATAGTTTCCAGCGTCTGTTGAAATAGTCTTGGTAAACTTAAGAGCCCATCGTCCCAGACGAAATTGGTTGGAAATCGGAGTTCCGTCCTTGTACCACATTATTTCCGGCTTGGGGTATCCCGTTGCAACGCACTGCAGCATAAAAGTTGCCCCCAAAGGCTTGAAAATGGGGGATTTTTCTTCTGTTACATACAGAATCTGGGGCTTCGCTGAAATTAAGATGGAAAAAATAAAGAAGAAACCTCTTTTACAAATAGAATAAAAGGTATTTAAAATACAATTCCTTTTTATAAATATTATGGAGTTTTGAAAATAAATTTCTCAAAGGCATTTCCAGATAGCGATATTTGCATGGAATAAAATGTTAATTATATTAATCTATTGACGTATTGGATTTATAACGTATTAAGTTTTCTTAAGAAATCAAAAAGAGTACAACTCTCAAGAAAGCCCAAGAGAAGAAAATTTCTTCGTTTTAAGTATGCATATATTTTGAATGAGGAAAATAGTCTAAAAGAATTGAAGAAATTAAGTATATTTTATGTTTTTAATAAGTCCATTGCTAAACAAACTCCAGTGACCAAATTTTTATGAACTGCTCCAGTCCATTTAATCAAAATTTAGATAAAAATATGTTTATCAACTCTTTAGCATCCAAACACTGTTCAAAATGCAATTTCTTTAATCTTCAGACTTTCTGATTGTCTCTCCGGGAGATATGAACTCTTACAAGCTCGATGGCAGTTACTTTCCGTAGACCGAAGTAATAAATCCGCCATCATTCTACTCTGAATAATTCCCCTTTTTTTCTCCCAACGACTTGCTTTTACTTCGACCCTAAGAGTTGCATTTTAATACATTGATATTTTTTAGTGTGAAGAAAGTTTTATATTCAATTTCCAAAACATTTAAATTGAAATAGAAACTGGCCTTAATATATTCAAAAACATTATTTTTCATCTTATTTTCAAAAGATTTTTAAAATATTAAATTAATTTTTGGGAGTTAAATTAAATACGTCATATTATCATGTAATTATTTTTTACATTATATGACATACATAGTGTATATTAATGATATTAGGACATTTTTTTACTTAGCTTTTTTACTTACTTAGTATTTTTATACTTAGATGTCGATGCAACTCAGTAATTGACCAAATGATGTTTCAATGATGACCAAATGATGTTTCATTTAATATTGAAATATAAACATCCGTAGATTTAAAAAAATGTGAAACCCTGAAAGTCATTTCGAAAACACTGCATTATCAGCTAAATGTATTGTTATTATATTCAGTATAACATTTTCTTAAATATAAACTGCTATGCTGGTTGAAATTTTTTGAATATAAAATATTTGATTTTTCAAAGAATTTTTTAGACTTCATTAAATTGCTAAGGAAATTTTCACAGTGTTTTCAAAACCTTACGTACTGTTTTTAAATAATTAAACTAAATAAATATGCATTCCAAAAATATCTTTATTTTGCAACTCATTTTTACTTTTTTTAAAAATTGTCAAAGCTAGAGACTACATTACGTCAAGTAGTATATATCCCGTCTATCAAAGCAATTCGATAAACGAGATAACTCGTTTTAAGACTTCATTTAATACTGATATACAAAAAATTGTTCAATAAAATTCGGGTAGGAAATTACTCGGGGAAATATATTTCGCATATTCAACTTTTCAGCCTTAACATTCTACTTAACTTAATAAATATTTCTTTTTACTATAAACCGTCCTACTAAATTTTTTCAAGCTGAATTTCCAATTTTAAAATGTTATTTTAAATTTTTTATAGTACTGTTAAGACAAGATTTTATTACAATGAAATAAAATTAAATGTTGAAAGAAAGTAACATTAAGTTTTCACAAATTTGCGCATGAGTGAATCACGCTTAAAATTTCACTAAATCATTTTTCTATCGGTAAAATATATTAGGACAAATACCTACACAAATTTTTTTTATTAAATTTACAAAATAAAAATCCGTTGCCAATCTTGAATAATATACCATAAATTATCGTTTAAATTTTTTGTACATCAGAAAAGAGACGAAATGATTTTAAAACTTCATTTTATAATAAAATAAATGAAATTTAAGAAAATGTTTCAAACGATCAGCCAAAACATATTTTCAGCAACTATCATCTTCGCTTGACACCGCTGTCGCTTTCACCAGTAACTGTTTAGATCGTTTTTATTCCATCATCGGTGAATTCTAATTTACTTTCATTTATTATGTAGAAATAGGAATTTAAATTAAAAAGATTACTTCGACAAAACGAAAGACTATTCACAGTACGTGAAGTAAGAAATTCAGAATAGCACTCGTACAAGGAAACGCGAGTTTATATAACTTATCTTACACAACGAAGGATGGAAAACTTCCACCTTTTGGAGGTATTTTAATGCCATTTGAAAGCCATAGTTTGTACTTGGCAAAAATTCTCACCGTCTTTTGACTAGAGAATAAGATGCTGAGAATATAAAACGAACTTTCATCCACAGTAACAAGAGTCGCTCCACTCTTTTGTAAAAATTGCGATGTGAATAGGCCATAGTGCAATAATTTGTCTTAATATCATTACAATAGTCTTAATACTCAAGAGCTTATCCGAAAAATAAATAGCGGGTCTGTATCCTTGTATGTTACTCACAGTTCTCAGAAAGCTCCAGAAAGAGTTCTATAAATAGCCATAAAATATTACCAATTTGAAATAACGCAAGGAAACAAAAATCCCTTCAAAACACAAAATATGTGCAAACAACCCATTGAAGAGTAAATCCCTCCCCAATCTTACCACCTTAAGCACAGGAAAAACTGAAAACGCCGTGATCGTCCGAGATAAAACGGACTTCCTGAAGAGCATAACACAGTAACCTATCACCAAAGTAACAAAAGGAGGCGCCAGAAAGTGCCACTCTAAGACGTTACAGAAAGAATCACGAAGCCTCCCAAACCACCCGGCAGGAAGCGAGAGGTTTAAAAACGCGTGATAATCCTATATCCAGTTTTGTTTCCTTTAGCGTACAAGAATCGCCGTCTCTACGCCGCATTATCAAAAAAAAAGGTAATGGTCGCAATGTTCAAGTGGAGATTGCACGTGCTGCAAATATATCCATTTCCTGATTAATGATCTGTAATGTGGTTGTGCAGTTTCACAGTGTCTATCGCACAACACGTCTGTCCTCCCCGGAGTTGATCATGGGAGATCATTGAGATGGTAAATTCTCATCAGTATTACTCGCCAACTGATTGATTATACATTCGCATGACAATAGTTTTGGATTCCAACCAGTACGATTGTCTGTATCATGGAGTGACAATCCACGCTGTCGATAGCAAATGATTCTACTTCAACCGAATTTCTCTATGATTATTCAATGCATAACACGATGTCCTGGGCAAACTCCAAACCTTACAAATCTCTTGCCAAATAAAAACTCCCCTTCACAATTTTTCTTTTATGTTGTGCTTCAGATGTCATTTCTTCCTTACGTCATCGAAATGCGTTGAAAGACTAATCATTTACATATCCCAAACTCTTTCCTTTTATATGATTTTGACGTTAGTCAGATTATTTCGTTCTGGTGTTACAATTTTAAAGGTCAGCAGCGTACATAACAGGGAATTTGCTGTATCTAAAGAAACTATACTGGAGTATTTCAACAAGAATTAGCTGGGATTCGAAGCCAAACAATATCTTAGTGTACCTTCATTGATTCCTTTGCTACTGAATCATCATGCTTCTGATAGTCCTTAAACAAAAATGCCGTTCATAGCATATAATGTAGTAACCTATAATTACTGATTGAATGAATGATAGGTCGATAGATATATTTTAAGAAGACGATAGATATATTTTAAATATATCGTGATAATTGATTTTTTTAAAAAAAAATATTTATATTTATTGAATATGCTTCTTTCGGATTCGAATTTGGATATAATTGTTGAATCCTTTTCAAAAAGTGAGCAACCTTTAGAAAATATCTCTCCCTCCACTTCGTAAGTGCTAACTGAGCAGCCACCTCGCACGAATCTTTAGAAGAAGAGGACAATTTATCAGAAATTTCTAGATCCCTATAAGCTGATAAAAACTCAAAGAATTTACCGGTTTTCATTTTATTGTTTTGTGAGTCATAACGAAAATTTAGTTTAACGAATTTTATTAAATAGTTCTGAATTCTGTTATAATTGGGTACATTCTGTGAACTATTAATGTCTACTCTGAGACTGAATAAAAACGTACTATTTTCCTGGCTGCAACTCTTCGCTACCAATATGCAAAGAGACAATTTTTAAATACTACTTCACCCATGCTGCATTAATCAATAATGGGTAAGTTACTTAATTGTTTTGAGTTCATAGAATTATAATTTTTTTGTTTATGTACTGAAGATTCAAAGAATTATTCTACTGAAATGCAAGTTCATAATATTTTTATCGCAAAAAGGTCATTTTAATTATCTTAACTTTGGACAATTGAGCGTATAGTAGAATTTATGAAATTGTTGAATAAACATTGCTGTATAAATGTCATCATTTACTAAATGAACTAATTTAAAATGTTGGCTTGTTTATTAGTTATATGTAAACGACTTGCAGTAAAACATAGTAGTATCATATAGCTCATTTTTCATAATTTATTGGGAAAAAGCGTCATATTCTTCTGTGGCGCAAGCTGTCTAGAATTTCAGTCCTTATAAGCCAGACTTCATTCAGAGGGAAATTTGACCTAAAATGAATTCATGATACATTTTTACAAATATGGCTACGTAAATTAAACATGGCTATTTATTTATGTAAGAAGTTGCGGAAAAGGCACATTTGAAAAAGCTCAATTCGTCATTCGACTAAGTTATTGTAGTTTTAATGGTCGATTCATTTCTGTTAATGTCTGTTAAAAAGCACCTTTGCAATGTTGCAGATATTAGGTAGTTTCACTTCTATACTTTAACTTATTTGAACGAATGGGCGTATGACTGTATCTCAATTTAATTGTAAATTCCTCCGGGACTTAGCTAAAGCTCATTTCAAATCTCTTGAACTCCAACAAATTTTCTTTTTAGCTAAATAAAATTGTTTTTCGCGCAATAAAACAATCGGTTCTCGTTTTAGAAATTAAATACATCCTAAAATCCAAATTTTCTTGTTAATTTCTTCATCTCTGATAATACTAATGATGAATGTATAAGATTTTGTTTTCTACAAGACGGACCATTTGACCCAATGCTATCAAATTTGTCAAAAAAGTAATTTTAAAGGGGGGTTGTAACTTCTCGGTTATTTTTTTAAATGTCAAAGAGAATTTTTATTATAAAACTGGATTTCGCACATTTTGTGACTTTTAAAATATCGAGATACTAAAAATTTCTAACGCCGATTTCATAGTCAAGGAGATTTTTGCCTAGTGTATGCTTGTTGAATATTAAGGAAATTTAAAAATAGATTATATTCTGAAATTTAAACCTCTTCGTTATTTCAAATATTTAATCGAGCGACTCAAAACATTGTTGAAAGATTCTTTTTTGCTTCGGATTAGAAGGAATAAGTTATCTTAAAGAAAATTAGAAACATCATAATTTAAATTGCATCTTGATTGTATTAGGATGGTTTATATACACAATGAATAAATGGATTTAAAAAAGTTTAAATAATTTATATCTCGTAATAGAAGGGTATTTTAAGCTTGAATCGGCATTCTAGCCCTATTTAATTAGTCAAAGCATTCTACTCGTACTATTTAGTCATTTTCAAAATAAATGCTCTTTTAAATCGGTTAAAAGTGAAAGTTGTTTGTAATGAATCGAATTGCACTTCTTAAATTATACTTAAATTGGCTAAAGCAGGCGATTAAAATATGTAAGCAAATTCTTGAATTTTATTACACCTTATAAACGTTGCTACTATTTTTAATTTCGAATAAATTAAATGCACGCAAATAAAATTATCACTGAATAGTTCGTTAAATTTTTGTAAAGTTAACCTTTCATCGTAATTTCTGGAGTTGGCGAGGAAAATTTGCTATTTCTACAAATGAATTTTGATAGAAATTCAATTTCAAATTTTTTGTAAAAATGAACCGTTCGAATTATTCCATTTCTCGAAAATCGCTGTTTGCCAAAATTGACAACTTCAGGTCTAAATATTTGTCTCAAGCGTGTTATATTCTGTGTGTAATGCTCCTCGCAATTCATAAGTTTGTCTTGAATAGACAGTTTCTTAATTGTGTCGAAGTGTAGCATATAAATTTCTATAATTCAAGCTTCTAATCCGAAATAATAAATTGAATGCCATAAGACGTTACCGAGAACAGGTGGTTGAACATGGCTTTGGAGCAGTGGGTCACCAATGACCGGCGCACCCTGAATTTTTGATATGTATACTTTGAACAAATGCCAATACTTATAAATTCTTGATGATTCATTGTAGTTACAATATGAATACGATGATAAAACATATAAAAGTAGGTTTGTTTATACTTAAAACATAGGCTCACAATTTTAATTTCACATGGTATTTTTCTTCGACATCTCATGTGATGAAATGTAAATTTAAGCGTGTTCACAAGGTAATGAAATTTAAAGCCTGAGAATCACGGTCGATTCTTATGAAATAAAATCTTAGTTTTAGGTAGTATTTCAGATTTATATTTTTTGCATAATAAAGCTTTTGTACTACCATTGAAAACCCTGAAACTTTCTCGATTTTCAGTGTTTTATGAAACAATATTTAAAATGTATTTGTAAGACAATCTTTCTATAGTAATATTAATGACAGCGAAAAAAGGCAAGTTCCCTCAAGCTCGCGTGTTCTATGTAATGAGGCATTCGCATATTTTAGCGATTCTATCACGTATGTGACGTAGACGGTGCATCATCGTTTGACGCAGTTCATCTAATTCTGACCCCTTTGCCACAGAAATCATTATTTCTGTGATTATAAAGCAGCTCAAGGATAGAATTTTTGTTGCTGTCAATTCCACTAATATTCTTGGTTGCCTAGATTAATGAAATTAGAACCTCGCTCAACGACTATTCCCTCATCCGCGATATGAAATACTCGGGTGAGGGAAAAAAAATTTCACAGAAATCTATAGAAAGTAGAACGCATTCCATTTCGAAAAGAAATAATTTAACTTATTATTTAACTTGCATCAAGGTAACAAATTTCTCTTTCAGGTCATTTTGCAAGTTACCACATCATAGTCGAAGTTGTCTCGACACCTGCAACTTTATGCCAGTCTGTATGTATATTTTGAAGCTATCGTTAATGCAACGTCATTCTTTCAACTTGAAATTTAGTTACTAGTTCTAATATGGTTTCAGAAAAGAACAGTTACTATAGTGTTATGCTGTTTTTGGATGAAGGACGATATTTTCTCCTGAATTTAACAATGCCGCATCGCATTGGGCTTACCAGATAAGGCCTACATAATTATGATGCCCAAGCTACTTGGAGGCTACTCTTGTAGAATATTCGGATATTATGAATTCTTCTCTATTCCTTCAGAATATTAGAATTAGATTTTAATGTCTCCCACGAATTTGCTAGTTGTTAATGCATTTTAAAGGAAGTATCGAATTTAGAGATCAAATACCCGCTCAAAAACTAATAAATGGCAGACCAATAACCTGGTACGTGCATTCTCGCAAAATAAAAGTGGAGGTTGAATATTTTTCTGGTGCAATCTTTTAAAGGTTTCAGAAATTTTCCAAAATGAATGTCTCAAACTAGTTGGTTTTCAGTAACTTTTGCGATTGTAAATTTAGAGATCTCGTTCTCTGAATACTGACCTTGTCGAAAGGCATTCAATTAGTTCAGCTGTAGCTTTATTTCGAAGTTATTGAGGACTACTTAATCGAACTCGTTGACGATTCTTGAAATTTCTTTCTAATAACGTTTACTTATTTCAGTCGGTAGAAAAGTAATCACATTTTTGACTTCGGACTGTTATTCAAACTTCTGTTTATGAATTGATATGGCAAATTTTGTATTGGGAATTACAAATTAAATTCTTAAAGTAAGGAAATTTAAGTCAAAATCTTCAACTACTCAATCAAGAGGCGCGCCTGTTTCGAATGAAAATTAGTTTTTTTCATTAATTTTTGATCAAGTTTTTATCGAATCCGAGGTAAACAAAGATAAGGAATTAATGGGTAGTTCCGAGATCGATGTTAAAAGATACATTAATTATATAAACGAAAGTTTTCTTCCGGACAGTCAAGTGAATTGGATGAAGTCGGAATAACGAACTTTTAAAGTGTTAAAGAGCTGTGAAGGAATATTGAATCAAAGGACAGAAGGATATAAGAAAATGAATGACTCTAATTTCATTATTCATTTTAAAGGATGTTCAGTGACGTCATTTTTTTTAAAATTAAGCCTGACTTACGCCTCGTTAATTCATATCTCGAAACCATATTTCGTACTGAAATTGCCGATTAGTACCCTTACCATTCTCCAGCTCTTTAAAGTAATTCTTTGTCTATGTTTAGATTTTTAATGTCAGGAAAGTTTCACATCAAATTCTTTTACTTTTCTATAGTCTGAGTAATTATTTATCTTTGTGTAATCTACCTTAATAGAATAAATCAATTATTTTGTACTTCTGTGTTTTAATTGTATGCTTTAAGGACTAACATTTAATTAGCATTATCTAGCTTCATTATTTAGTAATGTTTCTTTACTAAAATCGTTACTTTTTGCACAAGCTGTTGCATAAACTATCGGAACATTTATATCGATGTAATTTAACATTACCGGTTATAAACGAGCCATGTTAATTTCAAATTTTAATTAACTTGAATTTAGAAAATGAGCTCGTATCCGTTGGATACAAAACTTAAGGAAATAGTTAATATTGAGATCGAAAATTTGAAACGGTAAATTAAAGAAATGCCAAGGAAGAAATAAGCAATATTACGATATGTTTTTAGATGGAATCGTACAACCAAGAAACTAAATTTGAGAATCGAATAATTTTTGCGTTATTCGATACGAATAGCGCTTCTTCCAAAACTTTTTCTTCGCCCTATAGAATGAATCGAATTGTTTAGAAACATGATTGAGAATTGCTAGAACTCGGGTTTAGGTAATTTGGCACAAATTTCTGTGGAAATTTAATATTTAAAACCATAAAATGACCGATGAAGCGGTACAGAATACTAGTAATATTTGAAAGATTTATAAATTTTTTGAACAAATCGCAACGTTTCTATTTTGCTTCAACTCAACGTGTTAATCAGAACTAGAATAAAAACATCTAGATTCAGTATTTTTTGAATTCCACATTTAATTTTAGAGCACAATATTTGGTTTTCGCGGAGCAGTGAGGATACTGGCATGCTTTCTAGTATCGAGTTAAGACGGATTATGCGAATTAGGAAATTTCCTAGAGATGTGCATAACGAAAGACCTTATTTTATTTACGAGCGCGATTCAAGGAATGAAATTAACGAAGTTTGCTTTGGGCGTTGCAGGGGATGTGGTCTCATTTGTGCAATGTTTCATTAGGCAGTTAGAGGAATGACAGCTTTGCGGAATTATAAAACAGTTAATGGGATAAAGTATATAAGCTACTTCCCCGTGCGTTATGGTCAAGGTATAAATGTCTTGAAAAACTAGGCGTGATATCGAATGTTGCACATAATATTGATTATTGTAATTTGATGTTATCGGAGTATGTGAAAATATGTACGAGTTGACTGTGGATGGGGTTGGCAGTGTGGATACTTACCATGGATTGGAGGTAGGGCAGACGGCGTGGGTAATTCTTGTGTTTGTGTTGGGGTTTTGAGGCTGGTGGCGGAGGCGTGGGTAATTCTTGTGTTTGTGTTGGGGTTTTGAGGCTGGTGGCGGAGGCGTGGGTAATGCCTGTGTTTGTGTTTGGTTTTTGAGGCTGGAAGCGTGGGTAATGTCTGTGTGTGTATGTGGGGTTTTGAGGCTGGTGGCGTGGGTAATGTCTGTGTATGTTGGGGGTTTTGAGGCTGGTGGCGTGGGTAATGTCTGTCTGTGTGTGTATGTTGGGGGGTTTTGAGGCTGGTGGCGTGGGTAATGCCTCTGTGTGTGTGCTGGGGTTTTGAGGCTGGTGGCGGGGGTAATGCCTCTGTGTGTGTGTGCTGGGGTTTTGAGGCTGGTGGCATGGGTAATGTCTCTCTCTGTGTGTGTGCTGGGGTTTTGAGGTTGAGGCTGGTGGCGTGGGTAATGTCTCTGTGTGTGTGTGTGTGTGCTGGGGTTTTGAGGTTGAGGCTGGTGGCGTGGGTAATGTCTGTGTGTGTGTATGCTGGGGTGTTGAGGTTGAGGTTGAGGCTGGTGGCGTGGGTAATGTCTGTGTGTGTGTATGCTGGGGTTTTGAGGTTGAGGCTGGTGTGGGTAATGTCTTACTGTGTCTGTGTTGAGCTTTTGATGAAGTGGAAAATTCTGAAGAGGAAACGAGGTTACGTTGAGAATGATTAGAATGAAATTCCTTGCACAACTCTTTAATTTTATACTGATGACATAATTGCAATATAAAGTAGATATAGGCGGTGATAAACTTTCTTCTCTTGGATTCATACTTCAAAACGTTTCAAGCTCAACAAAATGATTAGGCAACCCAAAATAGGTTTAACTTAAACCAGGTCTTTCGTGATAATCCTAAAAATTCATTTTGTATTTGATTTTCTTAAATTTGACATCTATGTTTATATCTGACAAATCGTCTTTTTGGTTTGAAGTTTCCACTTTACATAAGAATAAACTTAGAGTTGAATATCACAAATCGATTGCTCAGGTGCTGTTCATTTTATATTTCTGGTAATCTCTCATAATTAGAACTGTATTCAAATTGACAATTGAAATGCATTATAATTCTAATGAATAATCGAAATTTTACATGGTATAATAAGGTACGGTAAATGGCAATTGCATTGTATACTGGTAAACGGAAAATGGATTCGAATTCGTATTGAGATGAAATTAGATACTTGATTTCCAGAGTCTTTGACTTACTGCATCGGTTTTAGGAGAGAGCTTGATATTTAAAAAAAATCTATTGGCTAATTCAAATAATGCAAATCTTTGAAATGCCCAATATATTAAACTTTCGATATTTTTTTTCGAATCGATTACTTATTCGTAGAATGGCAAATGGTTTGTGTAATGAAAATTAAATAATTTATTCCAAGATTTCTGATTCTCGTTTAAAAGTTGCCTTTTTAAATTTCAGCTTTCATGTCTTACCGTTTTAGACAGTATTAATTCCGTAAACTTAATCTTAAATTATAATGTAATTTGTTCTTCTAACCCCCCCATCTTCAAATTAAAATCGTTAATCTATAATATAAATAGTAATATTGATATCATTCTTTTCATTCTCTTTGTTGAGGTTACCATCTCGCCCTATGGAAAAATTCGTTCAATTCGTGCTCGCGCTTCAATTAATCCTTAAGTAGCTATTTTTCAGGTGCAATAAATTTTAATTTCTTACGAATAAAGCAAGTCTCTCTGAATTACTGAAGGTCCAGAAACTAGAGAATTTAGTTCGTCCATTTCAAAACTCGAAAACAGAAGTTTGAATGATCTTGTATATTGAATGCGCGTGACTTCTAATTACTTCCCTGTATTCAATTCTAAAGGTAATCGGCTTGATCAAAGATAGAAAAAGGTTTAGAAATGTAATCGAATGAAGCATTGGATATATAATCTTTCAATGCAGCTCTTTTGAACGTATAGGAAAATAGGCAATTTTCGTATTGAGGTTCTCTATTCTTTAATGTATAAAAAATAACTTATTCTTTCCATAAAACTTTAAAAAAAAAGTCAGTACAGTTTTAAGACAGTGATTGTCCCTTTCAAGAGCAAATTGCTTTATTAAAAAGTAAGCGTGGAATAATCTTCGTAATTTAGCCTTCCAAAATTTAAAACTGCATAGTTTTAAAAGCTAGAACCTAGCTAAAACTGTATAGTAGGAAAGCTAAAAAGCATTGGAATCTGAATATTTGATTTTGATTGAATACAGATGAATTAATAATATCGGGATATTCTACAAAGTGGCTTTCAAGAGACGAAAGTGTCATAATTACGTGGATTTTACTTGGTATAGTCTAATATAGGAAAGAGCCATGGATATTTCTTGTGCATTTACCGAAAATTATAGAGTGAATTTTTAATTTGTTTCAGGGGATAAAATAACATTGTATTGTATATTAAACTGTATCACTCGTACCAGGAAGTTTTGTGTTGGATTCATAGATTTCTTATCTCGTTTTAAAGAAATACCACTCTCCCAGAAATTATCAGCGAAAAATTCTGCAGTTGTTAAAGCAGTTCTCTGTAGACTCTAGATATTTGTAGAAGCAATGCAACAATTTTCTCCATATGTAGAGCAACTGCCATCTCAGTTGATAGAAGCTATTTGGATGGCTAGGGACTTTCTGTTCCGTACAGAAGTAATATCGGTAAGTTGTGCTATTTATAATTGTTATATCGAAATCAAGATTGGACGAAATAATTTATAAGTGTTAATTAGAGATATAAAATTGTACTCTTTTTTTATTTCAATAGTTTTTCATAGGATGGGTAACTTATTTGTGTCCATGCCATTTTGTTGGACAAAGGCAGGTCATCAATTAACAAGACTGTTTCAGCTCCATGGACACAGTATCCATCTGAACCAATGCTCGATACGAAGAATTATTTCATGACATCAGAGTACAAAAAAATTCAAGGACAAAGTAAGTTTGAAAATTACATTAATAAAACTGAAAGTGGCATGGCGTTTGGAAACCAATTTATTTCGATTGTTCTAGAAAGCAAGTCTCTTGGGGGCTGCAAAGAGAAGTAAAACTTAATTTCTAGAAAACATTTATGGAAATATGTAACTTTTTGAACTACCTCGAACGCAAGAACTACCGATATTGAATACATGTTATATTACGATGCCAATTTGCATGTCATTTGGGTAGTACATCGCCAGGAGCTCTCAAATCATTGGTCCCAAAATGTACCTGATAACAGAACAAAAATTATTCAGGATAATCGTTTTGTGTCTATGAGCTGAGAGAAACCCTTTCTAGAATGAATGTGTTATAAAAGGATCGAAAACCATTTTTTAAATTTGTGACTAATCAACTTCCTTCTTGGTAAGTTCCTTCTATTTTTCAAGCATCTAAATATGACACTCCATAAAATTTGAGATGCAACCGTCCAAAATTAAAATATAAGGTTCCTAAAATGAAATTTTATATTTCTGTCACCATGCATTTTGTGGGGCGCTTTTAAGAGTATTCTAGCATTTAGAGGATAAACTTATTGTTATATTTAGTATAATCGGCAATTATTCTTAGTCGGCAATTAATAAATTATATGCACGGCTTATTTTCCTATATACGCTTGTAAATCTTGGTAAAAGATTTGGATTTTTTAAACCAAATATTTGGATGAATTGTTTAAGAAATGTATTTAAAATATTAACATCTTAATTTTTAAAAGAAAAAATGAGCTGATGTGATCTTAAAGGTTATCCGTTTTAATCGGGAAATCTTAAATTTCTGATAATGAAATTCCAAGCAAATTTTTATCCAATTTCATAATTGTTGATGTATATAAAACCGCAAAAGTACAATTCATATATTCTAGCCTTTTATAGTATTCTTTAGATTTCATATCTAATGATTAATTTATTTTCAGATATTGAAAGGTTTTGATAATGATCATGGCAAACAAGATAATAGAAGCTTCAACAAGCACATATTAGCGTTCGGCTGATAGACCAAAAATTTGGATTTATGAAGCCGGAAATGATAGACTAAGCTTAATGTATCAACTTTGTACAAAAATTATCAGAATTTTAATCAACTGTACAGGTTATTTTTTAAATGAAAATGTTTTAAAACCTTGCATATTTCAGGAAAGTTACTTCTAAGTGACGAGGCTGGATTACGTTGATTTCTCATAGTCTGAGGTAGGGAGGAAACCATAGCCATTACTTGTCAGTTTTCAAAAGATGAACAGAAAAAACAATGAGGATTTCGGTTTTCAAGATGACAATACCAAACCATGACGAGAATATCAACTTATACGGCTCCAGCTCAAATTCTAAATATGGGGATGCATTGGCGGAAAAAATGGCGCTGAAGTAATTGGTGAATTAAAACTGTCAAATTGAATTAAACATTGTATAGAACATTTTGATTTTGAAATGGATATTTAAAATATTTCATTATTCATAGGTCAGACATCTGAAGACCATAATGGATGCATTTTTTCTTGGTTAAGAGTGCCGTCACCATCAGTAATACTTTCTCGGTTCCATATGCAAGCCTTCAATACTCGCAATTTCCTTAAGATAATTTGAAGTAAGTGCTTGAATCATTTTAATAAAGTTACCTGTATAGCATGCCATTCCGAAACTATCTTATTTGGGCCCTCTAGAAAGTATTCTGGGTACAGAAAAAACACATAAACCATGCTTTTCTGGAAAACGTATCAAGTTTTAGATTTCATGTTGTACTGGGAGATCAATTTATGTGGAACTAATTCGTTGCCCCAAGAATATGTTGGTCCACGTACGGTGAAAGCTTTTGGCATACGCCTATGAGAGATGAGCAAAAAATGTTTCTGCAATAATTGTATCATTTCACCACTCATGTTATTTTTGGTGCCAAACCACAAACGTATTGCAGGTTGATATTTAAAATTTTCAATCCTTCATTAACCGCAATTACAGCATACAATCAGTAAGTTGAACAAATTTGATTTTCAAGTATATAAATGGCTATCTAGGACATTCATTTGCAACCTTTCCTAAAATTTTGCTCATTTCTCAACATCGGGCATGTATTTTCTCAACTATGCAACGATACGTTTGATTTCCGAGCTTTTAAGCGGTGAACATTTAGAGTTTGACAAAATCTACCGTATTCCAAAATCTAAAGGACAATCGAACACTATTGGAGCATTCACTATTTACCGTTTCTAACTTTCATGGAGAATAAAAACGCGCATATTTCCTAAAATTCTTGAATAATTAAAATGCTTAATTTGAAAATTGAATTTGAATGCTAACTTGGAAGAAATTCTAGATGTAGATTCCTTTTCTATTGATATCAATTAAACATTTTTTCAGACTATTGAATTGGATTTATAGATCCAATTCAAATTCAGTCTTTTATATTCTGGCATTTTGACATTCTCGATGGTTTGATTGAACCTATTAATTAAATCTTTTCAGATGTCTACGTTTTAACCCAAATGATCTCGGAACAAGATACTGTTTGGAGCTTTCAACCTTGCTATTCGGACCTTTTCAATGGAACCAAGAATGGAGATCCAATTTATGCAGCTGAGTTTATCAATACATCTTTGAAATGCTTCTATTCCGAGAGCAAGATCCTGAATATTTATCATCCAGAATGTTATTCGAACGCAAAACTTGAAATGTGTAAAATATCCGATTCAAAACAAGTTTAGCAATTCATTCAATATTTCATCTTAAAATTGTCTGGAAACTTTTATTCGCATACCAACTTTTAAAATATTGGTCTTATCTTCCTTCAAATGTAATACTCATTTTTTAAAAATATGGATAGCTTAAAATTGGGTAGGGAATTGAATTTTGCTAGTAATCTAAACCAACTTTCCATCAAGACTGAATGTTAGATTTACATTTCAGTTAAAATTCGCTTTAAACTTTCTGTATGGTTATTAATCTCTTAGAGCTCAATAAGTTGACAAGTAGACCTCTCATTAGTCCAACGATATAGGCAGCAATCTCAATCGTTATGAAATATAATCAATTTCATTTGTATAGTGCATTACTTCATCAGTGTGAATCTTTCCGCCATTGGATTTGTTACGATTATTATTAATCGCTGATTACCATCGCAAAATTAGAAAAGTGTAAATATTTATTGTAAACTGATCTGTCTCCAGTTTTACCGATATATTTCTCAATTAGTTTTTCTGATATTATTTTGTACTGAATGGTCAATGCTCGAGGGAAAACTACTTCATGATCTTGTCCATTTCTAGAACTCGCTATGTAATCATAAAATGACTTATTTTATAATTCAATGTGTTCTTATGACCGTATGTATGCGATTCTAGGATAGTAAGGAATTTTGCATTTTATAATTCTCGTATCCGGCTTCCAAATACTTGTTTTAAATATTCAAAATTATCTTAAGCAAAAACATTGTTTATGATAAGCATAATTTCTTTTTAAATTTAGATACCTTGTAAAAGAATTTTGGTCTCAAGTAAACTCTAAAGTTATGAAATTTGCTATAATAATCGTCATAAGCATGTGCGGCTAGCTTAAAGAATAATAACTTTTAACTTAAGAATAGTAATTAATAGTAAAGAAAAATGTCTAGTGTTATGGAAGGTAAATCGAAACGTAGTGTTAGCACGCATGTTTATCTTGCATTGTTTGAAATTTTGAAGGAAAAAATTCAATAAATACTAAGCAATCTTAAATCGTGTATTTATACGCATGAAAGTTTTATATTTCAAAGAGATAATACTAGGTAATACTATAAATTTGATAAGACTTTGAAACTATATTCTAAAATAGTTATAAAATAAACTTTCGGTTTCTTTTCATTACCTTTCATACGTCAATTCCTAATGCATCGCATTAATTGCTTCTAAAACCAAACTTGGATATAACGTCAATGGTTATTTAAATCTAATATTTTTAATTCTTTACCGTATTCTGTGTAGATAAATTAAATCTTTTCATTGCATCCATTTGCAATTTTTTGAATTAACTTATTTGTTAAATTTAAAATAAAATGGTAAATTACAGTAAGATTAATAGTTAATTTAAAATTCCAAATATCTCAATACTTAAACTTTACATAAAATTAAAGTTTACATTCGCGGATAAAGCATACTTTGATTGGCTCGGCCGGCCAGCCAATCAAAATATCCTTTAATTCTCAGAAGGCATTTGATCATCGTGTCTGATCACCACGGTGATCAGTATGCTTTTAGAGAAAATTGAATGTTTTTTAATGATTAGTATAAAATGTGCATAAAATTCTACTCGAATGTTTTGTTGAGGTAAAAAGTGAATGGATGCGATGAATGTTAAATAATCGAATTGTAGGGCCGATCGCTTTTCTCTTACCAATAACAAGAAGTCTAGGGTTTTGAATTATTAGCTTTTCAGTAATGATAAATTTTCTAAAGATCTTTTTAATTTAATAAAATATTTAAACTTTAGCATCGAAATAAAAAAAATTATAATAGAATTTTCAACTGTAATTTTGCAACTGCATTAACTTGTGTAAATGTTTTTTCCTAGTTATAGGAATTTATACTACTTAAATTATTCCAACTCTGGTCTGTTAATTTAATATTAAACAATGCTTTATTTATGATATTGAAATTCTTTTTGTGCCAATTTAATTTATGTAATAAGCCTTTGCTGTTTTCATATCTGTGCAGGATTCTTCATGCGTTTATGTTGTATTTTTTTGTGTAATCTTGCAAATAACCTGTTCTTGTATATCAAATATGTAAATAAAATTATGTACTTTTAATTCAATTTTGTTTTTAATTTTTGAATATTTACTAACAACAAAAAATTTAGATTTGTGACGTCTCGTAAATCCTAAATTGAATTTACGAATGCTTTAGTTTAAGACAGTGCATACATTTAAGTCGTTAAAATATTGAACTGATTCAAATGAAAAGGAGAAATGAATAAGATGAATTAATAGTTATTTGTATATATCCTTTACCTAAAATCGTTTTAATTCAAAATAAAAATTATTACAATATGTTTATTGATACGAATGCGGATATGACAGATTAGAAAGATGGCCACGCTTTAGAAATATAGAATTTGGTGAATCGTAGTTTTCTCTGAAATTTCTATGCAAGACAATGTTGAAAGAACCAATGACCTTAATTGGGATTTCTCTTAATTCTAGTTTAAAGTCAAATTAACTTTCTATATTTCTCTCAGATTGCAAGTGGATCAATTTGAAAGGTTCTTTAATTGGTTCATTCAACTTGTTTCATTCACCATTTTTCAATGTTTTGAGACAATGGTGCAATAACCTATTGTAGATTGCTTCATTTTCCTTATCGAAAAAAAAATTAAGCCTTTTATTAGAGGATTATTTATAATTCTTGGGTATTAAATTTGGAAAAACATTTTCTTAAATATTTTGTTCATCCCCTCTCAATTGTATTATAAAATAGAAAATAATCGTTGAAATTATAATTAATAACTCGCTAAACAATTTATTATGAAGTAATTTATTTAAATGTATGCGACTCTAAATAATAGAACTGTCAAGTCAGTTTATTTTTAAAAAATTGCTCTGAATTAATTTTTTTCATAAAATATTATTTACATAACATTAAATGCATCTTTTCATAAAATTGAATTTAATGGTTGTTAAGCTTTTACATAAAATAGCAAACTCCAATTTACTTTGATACCCTTTAAACTTAGATATTTACTTTGATACTCTTTGAAACAATCTGTTTTTATATATCAAACTTGGAAATAAAATGTATGCATTTCTAATTCAATTCTTTATTTAATTACCGAATATTCTGATCTTTTCTCAGATATTTGTAGGTCTAGATAGTAAATATTTTCTAGAAACTACATTGCTAACATATTCGTAGATTAAATTTTGTCTACATTATCTCAGAAATATTGATCTGATATAAAAATGAACTCTTAAGACGAATTACCAATTTATCTTTTACTGAATTATTTTTTAGTTTTAACTTAAATATAAATCGAGCCAATTCAGCTTAAATGTAAACTAATCTTCACCTAAAATCTTTTTATTAATCTAAATATCAGGATTGATAGTTTAAGGAGTATAAACATGAAAAATTGGAAATATTGGTTCATTTCTCGGCTCTAATGATAGCATATATATGAGAAAGTAGCGGAACTGTACATGCTCTAGAAATGAAGTAAAGTTTGGGAAATTCGAATTTTTCTTTATCATTTTTGAAATTTCTCTTTTATTAAATTTTAATCTCCAAGCTTGTAATTATTTAATATTTTACCTTTTCTCTCTATTCTTCGTGATCTCAAGCGAGTCAAGTTGTAAGCTTCTTTATTTAAGAAAAATTAATATTAAATATTTTTCAAAGATATTAACGTGAATTGTGTAGTTTAAGTACCGTTGCACTATTCCTACTTTTCTACTTTAAAATTTGTTTAAAAATAAGTTGACATTTTTATTACTTTATCAAACTTTTGTTAAATATATACAAATGGATTGCTATTTTTGACTTAAAATAATATTTTAATCTAGCTATGGTGATTTCCATACTAATTTTCTTAGATTTTTTTATTACTCTGCAATAAAAATTCTACTCTTCTTTGAGCAGCGAAATCGCCAAATTTTACTATATGAAGATGTTCTACTCTTCGTTGTCAAATTTTATAATGCATTTAAATATTTAGAATATATTACATAAATGTAATTTTGAGTAAATGTGCAAATTTAAAGGCATTTTACCCATGTGCAACTTTAACAGTGTACATATCAGGCAGTTAAGAGGAAAATGAGCATTGATACCTAATGCTAAGAATCTTCTGATTCGTATACGTATGCTTTAATTTTATAGAGAAATATTAATTTTCAATAGTAATAATTACAAGAACTTTATCCAATAATTTAGTAAATAAAATCTACTAATAATTCAGAAACGCTTGAAATTGTATTAATTCTTGTCATAAAGTCTAACAGAAATAAAATTTGATTGGATATCAATAAAGGAGTAAAATAAAGAATAGAAATTCATAACTGAAGATAAATTTTCAGAATAGCATTCATACAAAGAACCCGGTATTTATATAACATATCTCACTCTGGGAGTTTTTCCCTCCCTAACAATATTGGGGTCTTTTAATGCTATTGGAAAGCCGTACGTAGCATCACAAATTCAGATTGTCCTTTGATGATATAAGATGCTAGAAATATAAAGATCCCCCCCCAAAGTAACAAGTCTCTACCCATTTTGTGTGAAAACCGTGATGTGTCTAGGCCACAGTGCCAATGTAATAGTTTGTCTTTACATCATTAGAATGGTCTTAATGCTGGCTTGAGCTTTTAATGCTTATCCGAAAAATAAACAAGGTGTTAGTATCCTTATGTCATTTATCGTTAACAGAGAACTTTAGTGGAAAATTTCTTTTATAAATAAAAGTAAAATCTTTCTAGTTTTGCAATAATGTGTGGAAACAAACTACAAATCAAAACACCAGAAATAGTAACCATTAAAAAAATCCCCACAAAATATGTCAAATAACCTATTGAGTGAATCCCTTGCCAACACTATCACCTTAAAGCACAGGGGAATCTTCTGTGAAAAAGCTCCGATCGTCAGAAATGACAGACCTCCAGGAGGGCTTAAAACAGGTCATAATTTAGTATCTACCTCCACAATAACAGAATCAGGCACCCGAAACCGATCCACTTGGAAGTTAAAGGAAAACTTCCGAAGCGCCCGAAACCGCCCCACTGCAAGTGATAGGGGTAAGTCAAATGTAGAGAATATTTTCCGCAAAGTTACATACCTCTTCGACCAAGTTATGAACGTTAAAATTATGAAGGTAGCTCCTATTTTAGATCATTGCCTCCTTTGAGAAATAATGGTCATTTAAATCCCGATGATTGCTTGAAGCAATCACTAATTGACTCAAAATGATGCAACTCTATTTCACATGATCACTTTTGTTGTCAGTATAATGGAGCTGTTATTGCTTAAAATATATTGTAAGGTATGCTAGGCATATAAATGACTTATAAGAACGAGGAACTGTATAAAGGTTAAAATTTTTTTCAGAGTCACCTGCATTGACTCAAACATGAATTCCTTAGATGAATTCAAGGAACCATGCTTGAATTCCTTACTTGAGAGCGTTTTTCCTACTGGAAATACAATGGTTTAAAAATTAACTATCTAAGCTATTATTAGAATGAGCATATTGTATAGCGTATTTAATTTGATTTTCAACTGTCAATTCAATTTATGCGAGAAAAAAAAATGAGACATTTTCCCGCCAATTACAATTTTAAACATTTTATATAATTCGGCAAAGAATTAATTTTCTTTACAATATTTTGGCAAAAATTTGCGCATTTTTCAGGATGAATGCACATTAGATGAGAATACCATCAAGCAATTTGAATTCTCGAAATCTTTGGCATGGTATTTTTGTGGCGAAGTTCTTCAAAATTATCAAGCAAATACTATTGAGCAAATGATTTCCATATCTAACATTTGATAACAATACTAAAAAAAAATTACAAAATTATACTAATTTTTATTTATCCATTTAAAATTATTCAAAGCTTTTTAATTTTCTTAAGTATGCGCATACTTGAAATTGATCATATATATCCAAATGAAAATGTGTTCACGAATAGATAAATTCAAAAACTAGCCTAAAATGAGAAATTCGTTGTATATCATGATAATCGAATAATGCGTCACAAATCAATTTGATAAATCTAACTCTCAGATCAAAATTTGATAATCACTTTATCGAGGTCAATTCGGCTAAACAGCAAGTAAACAATTATCAGAAAAAAATTAACGATCTCCACTTTGCCGGCGTCCTGGTAAAGAGGTAGCGCTATTCCCCGATAGCTGGGCGTCCCGGTTTCGAGTCCCTGTTCAGACATAACTGTTCTGTGTTCTATCTCTAAGGTGTATGAATGTACCCCCATGTAAAGAGGGGATGGAGTAGCTAAATCGAAGTCTTGGCCTTAGTTGGAGCTATTTCAAAACAAGAGATGCTCCTTTGCTTAAAACGTGCTGATGTGTAGCTTGTCCATTGCAGGTGCCACTAATAAGAACAAAATGTCCAATTCAAAGATCAACACAAAATAAATAAATAGACGTAATTAAGTTTTTTTAATAAGGCACACTGAATGATGTATTAATAAGCTAACTTTTTATTTTGTTAATTTTTTTAAAAATTTTGTAATTGAATTTTGTTATTAATGCATGATATTAAGAAATCTTTTAAATCAATGCTTTCATAAATATCCTCCATGCAATTTCAAGCATATGGCATATTTATTACTTGACAATTATGTTTTGGGAACAAGAAAATGATATATTTCCATAGAGAATGTACAAGAGTACTAAATTCCATAACTTCGGTCAACTAAGTAGTGGAGGCGGGAATCCAATACAAAAATCTACAATTTCCAGAGTAAAAAAATGAAGTTAAATAAAATTGCATTTTTATTTATAAATGTAATGATTTTAAAAAACTATTTATTATTTAACAATAAAAATAAATGCTTCATTTAAATGCTTAAATCGGAACATCAATAAAAATATTTGTTTCCTGTAAAATCAAAATAATCCTCCTTATTTGAAATTTACTATGCATTTGGCGATGCTGTTTAAAGAAAACGATTTTAAAAATACAAAACTCGATTTTAATGGCTTTTTTTCGAGATGAATAATATTTTTAAATATCAACAAATTACCATTTTTTATTCATTATTCTTTCGTCAACATTGGTAGCTCTCGAATAAAATGCTCTTTAATTTATTTATTCACTTCTTTAATTGCTCAAACATGCTAATTCATTTAAGATTTTTATGGTTTATTAAAATTCAATAGTTACTTATTTCTTTCGTTACGACTCAATCTGTTTTTAAATAGAAATGTAATGAACACATAAAACTCCATTTTGACAATGAAATGCTTTTAAAAAACTCGAAAGAAAACATTTAAAATAACTCTTTTTAAATCTTTAATAAATTTTCACAATCGATTAAGTTTCTTAAAAAGTGTATTGAAAGGCGATATAAAAGAAAATTCTACCGGTGCTGAAGAATATATGCAGATGCTTCTTTATAAAATTTGAATAGAATCGGAAAAGACGAGCCATGCGCTTATAATAGCGTTTTCTTCCGAGGCATTTTTCAGCAAAATGGAAAAATCATTTTTGAATGTATTTTTAAAACACATAAACTTTTGAAAAAAGATTCTTCAAAAGCGGTTCACGTTTATCTTTGTTTCTTCTCTTTCGCTCTCTCTTTCTTTGGTTTTTTAGTGCATAAAAACATTAAAATAACTAGAAAAAGATACAATACTAGAATAATTTTAATTAGATTTGAATCTGAGAGACATATTGAAATGATAGTGAAAATCTAGGCCAAGCTCGCAAAACGGTCACTTAGCTCGATAAGAAAGAATGAGGTTACAGTTGCAGAATGAAGCAGGATTTCAAATTAGGCAAATTGGTGGCGTATAAAAGCAATGAACGTCCATATGAAAAGAATTCTTTTTAAAATTTATCACCAGAATCATCATTCTTTGTAAAGGCGCCCGGGTTCAAAAAATCATTTGTGGCCCTAAATTTTTTGTAAAGTAAAAAAAGTAAAAAATTACAAACAACATATATTACTATTTTTTCCTATTTATTTAATTGTTTTATTATTAATGTTTTTGATTTTAATTATTAAGAGATGGCAAAAAATTGCAATCTCTTTTTCCACCTATTGAACAGCAAATGCTTTTTTGTTTTCTGAACACATACTTCACTGGAGTTAATTCTCTGTTAATTTTAATTTGCAGGTAGAGCATCCAGCGCCTTCTATAGCCACCGGAAACGTAAAGAAAATTTTTAACGCAGTTAATACATTTAAAAATAAATCACTGTTATTATTACTTAAAATGTATTGCAATATATGTTGTGCGAGACTGAAATCCATTTCATTCCAAAATCAAATCCTTTAGCAAAACAATTTCTTGCATTAATTAGTCATCTACATCTTTATTATGTATCAAGCGTTAAAAGGTTCATCTTATCTTATGCATGTATCAAGCGTTAAAAAGCTTTTAGAACATTTTTCTAATTCATTTCTGATAATTTTCTAACAATATTATAGTATGAATAATCAAATATATAACCAGGAGGAATTTATAACCTGCAGATGAGGCAATTGACTATAAATTTTCTCACTTTATGTGCTTATGTACTTGCTCTACAACTGTAATATATCTGTAAACATCATATATTTCCAAACTCATCAATTATCTCCATTAAATTTCTTCCCACTTCTTTCTATCCTGCTATTGGCGCTCAAAATATTATTTTAGTTCTTAATCATATAGAGGGCCCTCAATTGCAGGGGATACCATCCTACAGAAATTAATTTAATATCACTACACAAATTTCGGATTCATTTTAATTCTTATCCAGAACATCATTTTAATACCTATTTTGCTTAATATACATTTTAGCAGTATTAAGGACATACTCTAACCAGAGTATTAACTGGTTTACCTTGAAATATACATGTATCGAATTGTGGTATTATTAAAGTTGAAAGCACAAGTAAGCCATTCAAACTATTTATAAATAACGTAACTCTTTATATAAAAAGGTCATGGTGGCTTGGTGGTAAGGTTTTGGCGTGTGAGCCGGAGGTTTCGGGTTCGAGACCCGATTCCACCGAAGAACCGTCGTGTAAGGGGGTCTGTTCCACTTTCAATCCATCAGATCAAACTTCCTCCCCCTGGTGTGGTGAGGAGTGGAGGTGCCAGCTCAGACGCCATCCTCGTCATCTGACCACGATTCAAAATTACAAGGTCTGTCCCGAAAATAGCTCTAGTGTTGTTTTTCAATGCGACGTTAATAAAGCTAAACTTTATATAAAACTTTGTGAGTTATTTATGTGATTATAATGCATTATGGATTTTAGTTGAACCAAAACAAACAAAAAAATTTCATTACAATAACATAAAAAACTAAACCTCTTCCAGGTTTTGCAAAACCTTAGCTCTTAAAAGTTTAAAATTATATTACTCATTCTTCAATGACAGAAAACATTTAGTTCAACCTATTTATTTAAAAACAGAAGAAACATTTATGAAACATTTTCTAAAAACCAGTCATTAAACAATTCAATAACACAGTTCGTTTTTTTCTATGCTCACTAGACGAAACTCCTGGCGGATTCAAAGTCTTTCGTGTATATACATCCCTTTAGGGTATGTCGTAAGAACCAATGGCTGGCACTATGCTGTAGAACATATTTCATCAGACTACGAAAATTTTCTTTCAAAATGTCTCGAAGCATAGTTCTTGGACAAATATTTTACGTCGGGAATATTTTTAGGAGAATAATATTCGCTTATGTGGCAGGGAAAGCCGTTATGTGCCAACTCCAGAGGTCTGAATTATTTCCATGTAACAGATGTTAGAAATTAAGACAAATATTTAGGAAAATACATATGTTTAATAATAATGGGGAGTTTCAAACATCAGAAGTTTCCTAATTTAATCAAAATAGTGTATTTCTATTGAAAATATGCAAAGGTAGAAAATTTCAAATTTCTTATTCCTCACGCATTGAGCGATGAATCGATTACAAAATTATATCTTAACGGCCATAAAACAAATAAAATTAAATGATAATATGTAACAAAAAAAAAATAGTGGTTTCATGTAAATGAGTATTAGCATTGTCTTTAATATTTTCAAATGATCAGCTTAACTAGCGTTATTACAAATCGATTGGCATTCTTAGTAACACTTTAAATGTACTAGCGATAATTCTATTACAAAATAATATCTTAACGACCATGAAACAAATTAAGTTAAATGATAGTATATAACAAAAAAAAATAGTTGTTTCATGTATATGTGTATTAACATTGTCTTTAATATTTTTAAATGATCAGCTTAACTAGTTTTCTTACAAATCGATTGAAAATCTTAGTAACGTTTTAAATGTATCAATTCGAATGGGTCATTAATTAAATTAAGATATTAATGAATTATTAAATGTTATGTCCCAAAAATAAATTTTTAAAACAAATACAACTTACATGAAATCAAATCTTGGCAATCCTAAGAGTATTGTTTAGATTTATATATTATTTTGAACTCCAGATAAGTAATTATAAGTCCAAATAAGTTTTAAGGTAAGTTCCAGAATTTAAAGCAATTCTATTGTCCTTAGTTGACTGTCTTGATAGATCTCTAGATAACACATTTTAGGTGAAAGGGCAGATTCAGATAGATATATGTATTAAATAATTTAACTGCTGTGCTATCTAGAGTCATAGAACACCACAAAGTTTACATGGACTTATAAATTTCTTTATCCAGATGAGGAAAAAATACGTATATAAAACCAACAGACATACAGAACAAAATACTAACATAAGAATTTACAAATTTATTCAATCGTAATAATTAATGGGAAAGCATCATCATAAAAGTCTTATTTTAATTTTCTTAAGTTGACACATTTTCTATCTATATATCTGTTATATGTTCTGTTTCTGTCTATACATCAGCTTATATAATTTGTTTCATATGACGAATTTTCTGTTCAGTCAGCATTTTATAAGGCATTTATAGGCTGATGATTTTTAACAGATAAAACAATATTTATCTGATATCTTTAAAGCTATATACTACATTAGTTATTTTGCTAAAAATAATCGCATAACTTGTATATGAAAATTCTTTTATTCATATACGGCAGTTTAAAAATGAAAAATTACGCCCAAGATAAAGAAAAGAATCAAAACTTACAATTTTAAAAACAGGGATATATTAACTTTCAATTAATCATATATTTCAAAAATTGCATGTTAGGTTACTTGATATGAATTAAGTTGGTTTATTCTACTTTATAAGAAGCAAATGGGGAACTTATATTACGAGATTAGAAAACATCTTGATTTTTTTCGAATCAGATATTTATCAAAAACACTTCAAATCATGTATACAAAAATAAAATGTTTACTTTTATTAATTTAAGGAGTGTTCCAAAGCTAAAACTCAAAATGCTTTCACATTTTAAGAAATCGACCACTACCACTAAAAGAGATTCTTGCATACAATTTTTGTGTTCGTATTATTAGATAAAGGCAAAGTACAACGGATGCGAAAAGACGCAGAAGGCTAGAATCCAGGCTTTGAGTTTTTCATTTTGAGCATTCTCAATCCTTTGTCTTGAATGCATTACTAAATATATTACTTTTCGCAAATGCTCGCCATTTTTTATGCAAGCGCATTCCGGCAAAATTTTTTCCTACGGACGTGTGGTTTACTTCAAAGGAAATAAGGTTACAGAAAGTAGAAAAATGAAACTACGATGCACACCTAAAACTTTTAACCCTCAGATGATGGAGCACTCTCGGAAGTAGCATGATTAAGCACCGGAATTTTTTCTAACAGAAAAAAGTAATTCCGTATGCATGAGATTTTATAAAATTTATTTTAAAGCTCACAAAATTGGAACTAGCCCTAGAGAGCTGAAACTTTAAAAAAAATAGAGCTTTATTCCTTTTTGCGTTCGCGCGCGTGTGTGAAACTAGAACTAGAATTAGAATAGAATGAATGTATCTCTTTTCGTTGCTTTCAGGAAAAAACGTAATAGGAATGTTAAATCTCGGTGGTATGCATTTCATGATATGGCAAAATAAGGGGCATATAAAAGAAGAAAAGCAACTAATGGTAAAAAATATAAAAGACTGTATTTAAAAGCCGTTATAATTTTATTAGTATATAATAGATTATATCATAATATTGTAGTATTTATAATAATATTGTAGCATTGTATACATAATAGTATGTATAATAGTATTGTAGTATATATATTAGTATATGATAGCATTGATTGTTGTTTTTATCTTAGAGGATTTTTTATTTTCTACAATTTACAAGTATATTTCAAGTTTAATCTGCATAATTATTATAAAATTTGTAATAGATTTTTCTCTAATACACAATCAGATGGTACTTTTCTTATTGAATAAAAATGAAACAGCATTAAAGGATTAATTTAATTTAGAAGTAATTAAATTATTACATTGCCTTAAGGAAAGTGAACGCGAATACAATTTAAGTATTCTAACACATTAGACAGCGAGTGGAAAAACGACTACAAATTCTGCAGTAAGAAAAATGAAATTGATCAATATAAATAAAAGCGTGATCTTTTGAAAGTACCTTACCTTCTGACGTAGGACAAAAAAAATACAAGGAAGTTATCATATACAAATAAAGCAATTTTGAAATAAACATAAATAAAAATCCTAATAAGAGGATAAATTATTCCTTTCTATTAAAATCTATAACCAAGTACATAATTTCAATATATGCAAATATTTTTCTTTATTATTAAAGTTATGCTTTATCATTTTGATTTTTTTAGTAAAAAAAAACATTGCATTGCATTGCTTTCAGGTAACTACTACTAAGCATTTTTCTAACCAAGATTCGTATGCTATGCACGCATGTGTTGTGTCTTATGCCATTGCCATGGACCTCAGTGAAGTAGTCAGCGAGTTAAGCGTAATCAGCGTCTCTTGTTTTGTAGTAGCACCAACTTGGGCCAAGAGTACGACTTTTGCTATTCACCCGTCACATTCGCTTGCACAACCCCTTTTTACAGGTGTGGGAGGGGCATTCATACACCTTACAAATAAAACAGAGAAGAACAGCCATGCCAGAACCGGGACTTGAACTCGGGACGCCCAGATCACGTGGAAGATGCATTCCCCCTATGCAGGGTGAGTTTTATTATTTAATAAAACTCATTATTGTTTTATTAAATAATAGATATTCTACTAGAACTTTTAAAATAAAAATTGCGTTGCTTGTCGTAATATTAATAAATATTCCCCTTTTTTATTCTATTATATTGTCAAATTTATTTATTCTATTATATAGTCAAATTTATTAAAATGCCTTAGCATAATTTATCTAATTCTTCAAATTATGCAGAAAATCATGTTCTCGAGCAAGCTTAAAAATTTCATATTTAAACGAAATTGCCTCTTAAACATTTTCCTTCATACATATATATCTAAGGAATTTACTTATTTTTAAAAAAATGAAATAAAGTTTTAAAATATTTGAAATGGGATTATAATGTCATTATGTATAAAATATTTTTATTAGCGCCTAAAGCTACTTTCTGTTTTATTTTGATAACCCTATTTTTTTAATAAAAAATATATTTTTTTGTTTTCTACTCTCTTATTTCTGTTTCCTGAAAAAGTATTCTTAAAAATTCTTTTTATTTTTTATTTCTGAATACAATTCTTATAAAAAACCTATTATATATAATCAAAAAATTATTGCTACAAAGAGAGATCACGCAAGTTAAAAAATAAAATAGAATCAATGATTTAAACAACACTAAACTAATCTCTGTGTATACAAATAAGAGTCATTCATAAATTATAATTCAAATATTTGCTCCACACAAATTCATTTCCAGATATTGCTAACTTTATTGAAGTTTAAATTTGGCAAGTTCATTCCATCAAATTAAAAATATCCTAAGAATAATTCGATTACAGACTATCAATAAAAGAAATATTATTAAAATTGCGAATCAGAGAGATCAAATTGTTATTGTCATTGGCACATATAATTCTAAGCTATAACCTATATATATTGAAATTTCACTTTCACAGAATTGTTCAACAAATTTTAAAAGGAAAGTAATTTTCATTGCATTTAACAGCGTAATAAAAATTTAAATTTTGAGCGTCTATGCTATATCCTATCTAAATTGGCTTTTCAATATCGCAGTTTCATTCAATAAATTTTAAAAGGAAAGCTTATTCTCATTGTACTTATTGTGGGAGTAAAAATTTAAATTTTGAGTGTCTAAGCTATATCCTATCTACATTGACTTCTCAATTCCCCAGCTTCATTCAATAAATTTTAAAAGGAAAGCTTGTATTGTCTCATTGTATTTAATGGGCAGTAAAAATTTAAATTTTGACAATTGTTTTTCATTTTATTAAAAAAATGCAATTGAAATAATTAAAAATAGTTGGGCACTTCTATTAAATTCCAACGTTTTGTTAGTAAAGCACAACATAACCATTTTCAATATACATAATGTTTTGAATTATCTTTGGGATATAATTAAGAAATATTTGTGTTGCATTTGCATTAGACAGAAATTTTATTAGCTTATCATCAATTTCTCTTAAACGTTGCTTTATATTAAACGCATTTTCTTTAATTACATTTATTCCTACCATAGATGAATGAAATGATACTAATAAGAACATACAAAAACAGCTTGCCTGAAATACATTGTTCAGCTAATGAAAGGGAATTTATGTTAATTAGCATACACTATGCAAAGTGTCAGCAATCCCATAGAAATGGATGCAAATAAAATCTTGGCCCTGGAGTTGAAAAAAAAATTGTGTGTGTATGTATCTTAATTTCTTTTAAAATTTCTTTCATGACCTTTAAAAATCCATTTCTTTCACATAATTTACGCAACTAAATGACTTTCTTACTATTAACAAATTTAATACGATGCCAAATAAAATTTTGAGAATTTTTGAATATTACCATCCAAAATATAAAAAAAGGTTGATTTTCTATAACCATTTTAAACCAGAGAGTGTAAAATTCTTTTTCTCGGATCTTTTATTTTATGCATTTTGTACCATTTTCAGTGAAAAAAAATTACATTTGGAACTCTTAAAGCTTTCTTATGAAAATATTTCAGCGAAACATTTTTGAGTTCATGAAAAATAAAACTTTTAAAGAAATATCAAGCTTTCAAAAGATAGGTAGCTTAACATTATAAAAAAAATTTCGACAGCAACGTACATTTTGATAAGAAACTTTAGACATCTATTACAGTTTTAAAAAATATATAAAAGGAAAACATCTTAGTTGCAGAAAGAATGCTAAGAATGTAGAAAATCGCTCCTACAAAAGCGCGAAACAAATAAGAAATGCAAAGCGATCGAAAGAAAATCTAAGATTTCAATGCATAAAATATCATTCAAGCGTTTGAGCAAAGGCATGTGTTTCGCATTTTATGCGAAAAAAAAAACCATCCGAAAGTTTTTGACTGAACGAAAGAAAAAGACTCCAAACGATTTTTTTTCCGCAAAATATAAACTAAATCTTCTCGTATCGGAATATAAAACAGACACTGAAAATCAAGATTATTTTTTCTGTGTTTTAAGAAAGGAAAGTTTTGGTCTCAATACTTCAACAGGGACATTAGAATTTTTTTCCCCTAACATCTCAAAAGAAATCCAATTTACTCACCTGTTATACTTATTTTAGATTCGTCAGTCAGAGCATCATCTGGATCAAAAGTAGCTTTGTATTCTTCATAATCTTCTTCATTTCCTATTTAAAAACAAAACATGGAATAAAAATATTATCTTCGCTTTTAAGTTAGGAAAATATAATGCAATTTATGTCTTTTTCTATTTAAAATAAAATATATATATAATTTAATTCCCATTTTAAAACAGGTATTATTGTTATAATGTTTCTCTTTCGGGGTGGGGGGAGGATAGCAATTATTGCATATTTATATTGATGAAGAAATCATCATTACGATTTAAAATTAATTTCAAATGTCCAATTACAGAAGTTCACAAGAAAATTGTAATGCACTTAGAGTAATTGTTGCAAAAATAATTAATATTATACGCTCAAGTTCGATAACAAACAAATCAATATAAACATAGCAAACTATCTCTTACTTGAAGTATGTGAATTGATAATTATTACTAACTATATGCTGTTGATAATGCTTGCTTACGAAATTGCAATCATCAATCACCGTATTATTTGGTATTTGGGAATATTTTCTTTCAATGTTTGCTTCTTTCTGTCTATTAAAAGTCATGGTGTGTGTGTGTGTGTGTGTGTGTGTGTGTGTGTGTGTGTGTGTGTGTGTGGGTGTGTGTGTGTGTGTGTGTGTGTGTGTGTGTGTGTGTGTGTGTGTGTGTGTGTGTGTGTTCAAAGGAAGAAATACATTGGTGTGAGATCCACCGAATTCTGAGAGTAACTTTATGCTTTATTTTTTCCCTATCTGATCACTATGATTTCATAAAAAGAACCCTAATGTTCTGATTGCAATTACTGTATTGATTACCTTTTTACACATTTAAAAATACATTAGAAATATTTAGAAACACATTGGAATGAGATTCATCGAATTCTGAGAGTAAATTTATGCTATATTTTTTATCTGTTTGATCACTAAGATTCCATAAAATAAGCTCTGATGTTCTGATGACAATTAAGGCATTGATTAATTTTTTTTTCTATATTTTAGAAATAAATTGAAAATACTTAGAAATCTATTGGACTAAGATATGTCGAGTTCTAAGAGTAACTTTATTCTATATTTCAGACCTATCTGCTCACTATGATTCCATAAAAATAAACCCTGATGTTATGATGTTAATTTATGCATTGATTAATTTTTATTTGCCCTCAAGTGCATTTGTTATTCAAAAATAAAGATACTGCATTTTTGAAGACATTTTCTAAATTGTCTAAACTAAACATTCTAACATTTCGATGTTTACTAGCCTTTTTATTTTAAAACAAAACAAAAAATATTTTAATGTTTGTATTGTTTGTTTCAATTAGAATTTGATACAAAGATCCCATAAACAACTGGAAGTTTAATATCTTTTCAACTATTTAAAAATGGAATGTTATAGTATATTTCATAATACTTAATATGCATTTAATTCAATAAAATCAGTTTTACTTATTCCAGTTTAATTGCACTCAACTATGTTGTTTATGGGTTTCAAAATGTTAAACAAAACAACATATTTTTTTAATTCACTCTCTTAATACAGAAAATTGTAAGTTTATATGTAGAAAATATGAAAAAGAATTATTCGAATTTCACCAAAAATATCTACCAATTATGAAGCTCGTGTCTCGAATTGTGCCATTCAGATTATTTCCCCATATAATGTTACCCCAGAATAATTCATTACATTATGCATAAAATTTCTAGATTTTTTTATTAGAGTAACAGATAGAGAATAAATATAAATATATATTTAATGTAAACAATTGTCTTTAAAAAATAAAATTTAAAAGGAATTCTTAATATCATGATTTCTAGTCACCACAAAGTATATGTGAGGAATCGATACAAGAAGATGGTCAGATTACAAGTCAAATTCAGATTCCTGTGGAGAAAGCTCAACCGTTTTAAAAGCAATTAATGAGATCACAAAACTAAAATTTATTGCTATTACTTTTTTATGTAATGACATTCCATTAAATGTTTCCCAGAGTTAAGCCTATGAGAAAAATAACTAAAATATTTAGTGAAATTCTGCTACCAAGCCATTTGGTTAATTCTTATAAATTATGAAGGCAGTAGCGTTGGATTAATAAATAAATACCTTCAATATAATATGCAAGCAAACACCGTAATGACATTCTAAATCATTAATTTAGAACATTAACGGTCTAATTGATGATCAAATTAAATAATTAAAGCAATTAAGCTAAGATAGGAACTAAAGTTAGGTCGTCAATATTAAGCCTTAATATAATTTAATACATTATTCTATCAGAACCAACAGAGCACAAAGTATTTTATTATTATCCAACTAGACAACTAACGGTGTAGCAATGTTTCAGGTTTACAGATTTTAACCTCTTGTATTAACCTGAAAAAAAGGCATGCATATTTTGTGTCATGAAGTAAAAAACTTTAAATAATTATCTTTTAAGCAGATATATAATTTTTCGAAAATTCCCCTAAGAATAGTTTTTGAACTAATTTGTTATTTTTGGCCTTCCCCATAACTCGTTAACTTTCAATATAAAATAACACAAAAAGAGCTAATATTTTAATAAATAAATATTTCAGCAAAACTCGTGAAAAAGAAAACTTTTAATAATCGTCTGCCTCTGCGAAAATCATCATGAGTTATAAATTTTTCCAAATTCCAAAACGACAGCTGGACAACTCCGTGAAGTATGAATAATATGAGCAGATGTCGTACAGCATTGTATACTCTCAAGATAATTTATTTTGTAGAGAGTTCTGAATAACATTCTATGAATAATAACATCTGATATCCTTCATATAAACAGAGTCAGAGGAATTTTTTAAATGTGTTCAAACATTTGGTAATGCCTGAATAAAAAAAATAAGATGTTTCCCAATCAAACTGCAGTAAACGCGCACCTGAAAAAAGATTAAGACATTAAAGCTTTATTCCTCCCCGAGATAAAATGCAGATAAATCTGTACAAATATTGTACCATTTACGTATAATATTTCTTCATTTAAAAAGAGAAAAAAAAGGAAATTCTCGAATTTCCAAAGATTATGGAAGATGGACCAGCAGTCATTTCCAGAAAAATTAGAAAAATGTCACTATTCGTTCTAAAGTTTTTATACTTTTAGAAAAAATAATATAACAAACCGGATTTAACACAATACTAAGCCTAAATTACTTAGATAAGATAATATCTTGGTTAATCAGAGATGATTTTTTATTATTTGTGAACTGATTTAAGTGTGAGCGAATGTCCCATATTCGAAATAAATAGCCTTGAAATCCATAGTCTGTCATAAAAAAGTTCAATTTGGTGTATTTATTTATCTAATCAGACTTCTGAGGAATTCAAATTATCGAATAAGTGCTGTTAATCGATTAAACGGTACTTTTTCTAACCATAAACCTTACTAAACCATTAAACCAACAAATGTTCAAACATCCTTATAATTTGTCACAACTGATTAAACTCACGTCCCACAAGCTGCAAATTTCCGACTAGGGCCACTAATTTGAGATAGGCCATATGTCAGGTAATTAAGATGTTATCAGACTTATAACCAAATAACTAAATTTATTAAAATTATAAATTAACGTATAGTTAATTAGCGTTCCAAGGAATGTGTAGAATAATATATGTATAGAATAATATGTATTTTACAAACACTTTAACATGCATAAATGATCAGATTCAATAATCGCGTCATTATATTCGTTTGGTTGAGTGGATACAGGGAGAGGGATCACAGGAGCCATGACCCTTTTCATGATTTAGGTGATAATCGGTATTTTGTAAGAAAAACTGCGAAAGGTTGATTACATTTGAGCAATTGATTGGGTAACACATAATTTTTGATTTTTAAAAAATACTTTGTTCAAAACCGCTTCAAAATGAACCCAATAAGTTGGTTTACTTATATAATCTATGTTTATTTATTTATATATATTTATGGCCTTACATATACAATCCTCTTTAAAATTTCTTTTAAAACCTTCACTGGTAAATTACCAATTCATCATAAGGGACTAATGTTTTGAACACTAGGGTAATGCGTTCTACACAATTGAGTATAGTCTATAATTGTTTTTATATATTATATAATAATAAAAATATAGTATTATACTCTGTCTCTTTGAATATGTAGATATATTAATCAAACAGGAAAACATTCATAATAATTTTCACTAGTATATTTTCTTTTATTTTCTAGGGCACTTAATTCATTAAAATTTTAAAATATAAGCTAAAATTTTGCTTTTAAATTGAAATTATACTGCGTATAACGGCAAATATTTGTCCCAATAGGCTTATTCTCCGCTAAACTGGTATTTTTAATTAGGCCTTAAATTTTTTCAGAAAATTTCAGTACATAAGACTATATTCTTGAGCATGACCCCCTACCCAACAAAACTTTTAGCCTCTATCAACCTACATAACAAACATATTTAAATGATATAGTGCACAAATATATAAGTCAGGTCATCATGAGTCAGAAAATGTAAATAAATAGATAATATATAGATTTTCTTTTTGTTGCAAAAATTAAAATTAACCTTAAACAATAAACGTTAAATTAAACATTTGAAACTAAATCGGCCTTTACATTTTATTTAAAATAATGTGAGAGCCTAGAGACCCAAAATGCCTAAATTTTTTAAGTCCCAAGAAAATAAGAGTTTCAACAATTTTCTTTCAAACTATCCCGTTATTTACTTATCAGTAAACAGTTAGTAGATTTGGATACACACATTGCTTATACTTATACACGGGTAATTCACTATTTTAATAGATAATAGTAGTTCAGAGTCATAATTTCCTTAATATCTGTTATTTATATACTCTTTATTATTGTTGTTTCTTATGGCACTTGCCATGCGCAAGTCAGTAATTTAAGCCTAATCAACGTCTCTTGTTTTGTAATAGCTCCAACTAGGGCCGAAAGTCGACTTTTGCTACTCACTCACCACATTCGCTTGCACGGTCCCTTTTTACAGGGGGCATATCCATATATCTCACAGATAGAACACACAAGAACGACTAGGCCTTAACCGGAAAGCCCAGATCACGGGAAAGACGCACTACCCCTAAGCCAGGAAACCAGCAAATTTATTGTATTGTATTATATTTATTTTCAATAAATTTAACCAGAAAGATTCCAACTTTATAAGAAAAAAATCTAAAGAAAAGATATTAGGATTATGAAAAAAGAAATTCCTATCATAATGTCGTTATAAATTATACACTGTTCAAAACCGTTAAAGGATATTGAGGTTGTGGGTTGATCTTGCACCTGGGGAATTGTTTAATTGATTGATGCATTATCGACAAAAGCAGTAGGTTATAATGGGATAAGAATGCCATTTATTTGGCGGAAAAAAATGGGTTTTATAGAGCATTTCGGTACAAAAGGAAGAAAATACAATTTTTGCACATAAGAAACACAAATTAAAAAATGGTGTTTCCTTTAAAGAAATTCATTTTTGGTAGGGGTAGGGTTTCCCCGGACGGACAGCAACGTTGAACGCATTTGAGGCATCGAGTCAATGAGGCTACTAATGAGAGGCTGGCATATTTCGTCTCACTCCTCCAGAAGAGCTCTTTCTAGTTCTTGGAGAATTTGTGGGGGATGGTAGGTGTCCAGCAATTCGTCAGCCTAGAATGTCTCAAACATACTCAATTAGGTTCATGTCCAGAGAACACGCCGACCAATCCATTTGTATGATTCCTTCCACCAGAAGGAAATCATTCACCAAGTTAGCACGACAGGACCTGCAATTGTCATCCATTAACATGAAGTCATCTCCAATTGGCGCAGAGTAAGGGACTACAATAGGTCCCAGGATCTCAACCCTATATCGGTGACTCTCAGAGCTCCATTTAGAATGATAAAGAGATCGGTGCACCCATGAGTGGTGATGTCAGAATAGACCATCACTTCCCCAAATCTTACACATTCGTGCACGAACGCAGGACTACTTCTAGTGCCACGTTACCTCCAGATGAAAATAGTCTATTATCAGGATAATCAGAAAAACTTGATTATTCAGAGAAAAGAATACTGCGTCATTCATTTCTCCTCCAATTCACATGTTTTGTTACCAACTCTCTGCAGACGAAATGATACATTGCTGTTAACGTGACACATACCATTGGTCAGCGAACATACAGGTCTAAAAGGTGAAGGCGGTTTCGGACAGATTGTGTCGAAATTGTGTTGCCAGTCGAAAGTGTTGCTGAAGAAATGTGGTAATCATATTTCAGTGTCCCTGAACCGTAGCGTTAAATATCTTCATTGGGCGTTGTTGCGCGTCTAAGCCCTTTTCCTGATCTCCGGCCTGCATTTCTAGTCTCCAAAAAACTGTTCCAGATCCTGAAAACCATACTTTAATAAACTTCAATGACTTCTGGTACTTTTGTTTGAGTTTAGTCCCCTTGTAACAGGCCAACAACTCTCCAAGCTTCTGATTCCGTTGAATTATTTTGTTCAGACATCGCACTCATCGAAACAACGTGGTTACTGAATATCTATTATTTTTTTTCGGTTTTGTCTTATATTAAGTTGAAACCCAAATGAAATTCCCTGCCATTTTTGCATCACCTTCGAAGTCAAACTCGAAATTTGCATACTTCAAAGTTGCATTTGTGACTCTTTTCTTCAATTTTATGTAAAAGAAATTTGCTTATATTGTTATTTTATACAAAACTTACAATGTCCTTTGATTGTTTTGAGCAATATGTTACGAAATATTAAAATAATTTATTTTTCAAATCCACGACCAAATGAAGCCTGTTGATCGCCCTCAAAATTTAGTTAAATAGATCTATTTACTGATAATAAAATTCTGAATGTGTAAAGACCAAATGGAGCCAGTTGGTGCAATCAAAATTAAGTTAAATATATCTATTTACTGATAGTTAAATTCTTGATGTGTAAAGATCAAATTGAGTCAGTTGATGTAATCAAAATTTAGTTAAATAGATCTATTTACTGATAATTAAATTCTTAATGTGTTAAGACCAAATGGAGCCAGTTGGTGCAATCAAAATTTAGTTAAATATATCTATTTACTGATATTTAAATTCTGAATGTATAACAAAAGTGCATCGTCTTCGTTAACATGTAATTGCGCAAAATTTCACAACTCTTGTAGTTATTAAAAAAGGGAAAAATTAAGTTATAAAATTATATTTTTACAAAATTAAAAATTCAAGTTGTTTAAGTCTATAAGAAGTACAAAAAATATATTAAATTGAAGTTCATAGAATTATGGAAAATGAATAAGGATTTGATTAATTTATTTTAAAATAATGATTATTTAAAACAGTAGAATAATGATTCAAAGGTACGTTTCAAAAATAAATTAATCAGATTCGGGTTTTAATTAGAATAAATGATAAATAGATGTAATTTACTAAAGAATAAAATATTTCTGGCATTAAAGTGGTATTTAATTGTTCCATTACATTAATCTTTAAGCGTATCTTTAATTAAATTAAACATTTCTTCCATGAAACTATTTCTTTTAAGAAGAAAAGATTAATAAAGTTGTAATTTGCAGACTTAGTTTTAATCCTACCTAATTCATTCTTTAGTATAGAATAAAATGGTTTGTGAGAGTTATACAAATGGTGTTCTTGCCATTTAATACTCTAGTGTTTTCAGGGAAAGAATTTTTTTTATGAATTCTTCATGGACTGTAAGCAAATAAAATTGTTTGGGGAAAGCTTCCTATCATTACTGAGAATTTAAAATTTAAAATAAAATGTATAATTGTCCTGATGATATTTAAGAAGACCAACATTAACAATGAAATGTCACTAAGTTGTATTCCATAATTTAAAAAAATATTTCAAATGTCAGATAAAGTTTATATTTGAAGCTATTTTCGTGGGAATTAAAATATTATACTTCGCTTGGATTTTAATACGATGATAACAAAATTAATATTAATATATAAGGAAGTAAAAAAACAATACAAACTGAGATTCATTTAAGAACAATCCTCAGAAAATTAGTTTCTAAATTTTAGTATAAGGTAAATTCTAATTAAATCAGACGATTTGTTAAATAAAAAGGGAACTAGACTTTCTAGTATTTGAATACAAAGTTAAATTTTAATTATTTTTTGATTAGACGAAACGCGTAGTTATATTGTTGTTGTTTCTTATGGCACTTGCCAGGGACAAGCTCGCTGAGGCAGACAGCGGTTTAAGCCTAATGAGCGTCTCTTGTTTCGTTGTAGCGCCAACTAGGACCAAGAGTACGACTTTTGCTACTCACTCATCATCTTCGCTTGCAAAGCCCCTTTTTACAATGGGAACATTCACACACTATACATATAAAACACAGAAGAACAACCATGATTGAACCGGAACTCGAACCCGGGACCCCCAGATCACGGGGGAAGCTGTTATATAGATCATAGAAAAAGAAGAGACACAAGATTTCTAAAATTCTATCAATTAAATATCATTTACTATATAAAATCTAGATTTCTTTTAGAAAACCATGAAGACTAAACTCCAATGAAAGTGGATTTATGTTCAGCCATGTTTAAAATTCCTCTTAAGTCACGCAAGCGCAGAAGGAATATTACGCATGCAAAGAGAGAGCGGGGAATTGTGAGCTTGTACAGAATGAAGGGCAAGATACGAAAACGCAACGCTAGGACCAATAGCTTAGTAACATAACCACAATACCAAAAAGTCAACATCGGTATCATAGATGTTATCTGGCTTATAAGGCTGGTGCGACAGTACTCCCCCAACAGTTAGTTGGCGGAGAAGCAAACGATTTGTATTGCGCCAAGTGTTATGGCTATTAGCTACTTGCTTACGTCAAGTGAGTCTGACGATTCTGTTTGTTTGTTCGCTTACGTCAAATAAGTGACGATTTTGCTGTGGGTAGATGGCGCCACGACTGTTGCGGGAGGTTGCGTTGCCAAGGTCACCAATGCACCGACTGAAGGTCGAGATACGAACCCGCGACGCTAGGGCAAGTAGCCGAGTAACATAACCACAATGCCAAAAAGTCGACTTCGGTATTGTAGATGTTATCTGACTTATAAAGCTAGCGCTACAAGCTCTTGTCTCGACGGAACAAGAACTGTACTGTAAAACTTCTGTGTATGCTTGATTCTTACAGACGGTTTGTAGCTGGCTGAGGAGGAACCCACCTTTAAGAAATTTAATTGAAGTGAAATACGGTCAACTATATTTTATTTCAACTGTGTTGCCTATTAAAATATTCCCATCCAATTGGTTGGTTACCAAGTCCTGATAATTGAACAAATATTGAAAAAGGCTTCTATAGATGAAATAATAAAATATCTTTAATGACCATCAACCTCCATTATTGAATTTAACACAGTCATTGTCACCAAATTGGAAATCAAATCTATTAATCACCAGTTAAATTTATTTACTTTATAAAAACTGTAAAAAATACTGTAAAGAATTAGACTTCATTAAAATTTATATAAAGTTATATTAACTTCATTTAAATTTCTAAAGGACAGAGAGAAGATTTATAACAATAAACCATTTGGAAAGAAAATATTCAAAAAATCATTCTTACCAATGACTAGAAGAGTTGTGTTAAATTCCACACTTCCGAAACCATTGACAGCGCGGCATTTGTACACGCCCGTATCATCGTAGACAGTGTCTTTGATTCTCAGAGAACCGTTGCTTAAAATTCTCACTCGGTGAATTCCATAAGTCATAATGGTTTCTTTATCTTTATACCACTCGAATATCAAATCTCTTGTGTAACGAACTGGGCATCCTACAACTATATCCGTCCCAGGTCTCACAATTTGTTGTCGTGATGCATTTAATGTAGTTAGTTGGGGTGGGCCTATAATAAAAGAAATAATAAAAATCAATTTACAAATCATCATTTTTTTCTTTCTTCAACTGTCCTATTTCAATTCCTACTATTAGCTCTACCTATATATATATATATATATATATATATATATATATATATATATATATATATATATACACGTTG
>JAOUZG010040121.1:5631308-5674707 GCA_026289955.1 Argiope argentata
GTGTGTGTGTGTGTGTGTGGCTTGCGCACTTTAAATCTGCCGTGGTTACAAAGTCCCACAAATATAATTTTAAAAAATGGGTCTATTAAAAGTCAAAAACGTAAAGTTTAAAATCTGAAAGCTGAATCTTTAGACGACTGGAAGGTTTTAACATTATATTTCTTCTTTCGCATACGATAAAGGAAAAAAAATCGCGTTTTTTCTTATATCTTTATATTGAAAGAAGACAAGCAAAATATATCGCTAATAAAAGTAAAAAAAAGCATCACAAATAAGCTACAAATCTACTTCAGTAAACAAATATAAAAAAAATCTACGGTAATCAGATCAAATCCACAGACCCTTAATCGATATTTACCAGAACCGTAACGAGCCTTTTTCGTTTGTTGATAAATACGAAGGTCATTTAAATGAAATAGAAAACACGGGATAATCATTTCCTCCATCGATTTGGACTCATTTTGGTCATTACTCACAACAACTGAGTCAATAGAATTCAATCAATATAAATCAGTGAATTCAGCGAGTAATAAAATACGATACTCGGTGAACTATTCAGCTGAGCTTAATAATCTTTCGAACAGCATGTAATAGAATTCGAATTGTTATTTTTTTTCTTTCCGTATAATGGTGATTAAGGCATTATTTCTCTTAATATCGAGCGTCTTCGTTAATCCAATCATTATTTGAGCATTTAGAACGGTTTGATATTTCTAAATCATTGTCTCCAAATAATGGATATCTACGATATTTAGATCATTTATATCTTTTGTTTCGTATTCAGTGCTTAAAGAGTATTCAGCTAAATATCTTTTGTGATTCACATCATTTTAACAATTAATTTATTCACTTGTGAGTCCTGCTTAGGATTCGCTACTTCACAAAAACAGATTAGATATAATCAATAGCTTCACGAAGCGTTAAACAAATTAATTTTCTGAATTTATTGTAATGCAACTGACATATTAAGCATTGATAGGTGCCAGAGAATAGGTGCTTTCTTTTCTATATAATTTCCTATACATTATATAATTAATTGTCAATTTCAGTCCCTTACTAGAAGTCACAGTGACTTAATATTATAACTCCTTGTTCAAAAACCGACTCGACGACCAAGATAAAATATTCTGCCATTAGAAGGGTATGAAATTTTGAAGAGGATTTACCAGATCAGATGCTGTTTTCCTCATTTGTTTCCGATGAATATTTTCGAGGTCCTATACCTCCTATAGTTTCATAAGAAACTAATATTACGGCTCTCATCTGTTCTGCTTGATTGTATTATTATGGTTACGTTTATTTCTAAAATAGAAAGACAAAAATAACTACCCTTGATAATCCAAAAATCGAGCTAATTTTGCTCTAGATTATCTCATAAAAATACGAAAGTATTTTCCTGATTTTTTAACCAAAAAATAAATTTGTAAAAGTAGATTAAGGATATTAATTAAAACCGAAATGAACTTTGCCTGCGTTAAAATCAGTTAAAAATTAAGACACACAAACCAGCGTTTTATCTGAGAAGAAAGACCCTCTAACTATACAAAAATATGCCTCTGCGTCTGACGGTTCAAGACAAAATAATTATACCCCAGAAACAAATTTATATGTATATAATTCGATTTTGTTTTCTATTAAAGAGAATCAACAATCGGTAGAAAACTTAAAATGACCACAAAATAGAATTTTGGATTTATGAAAGGTTTAAAGCAGAATCGGATTGTCCTAGGACCAAATTCCCAATCTTAGGGTTTGTAGCTGGGTAACATAACCATTACACCCAAAGTGCACGTCAATCCGAGAGATGTTATCTGCTTAAAAAGCTTTCACCACTTACTCTCCCACCAGTGAGTCGGCGGTTAGACGAACGATACAAATGCACCAAGCGAATGGCGAGCGTTGCGTGTGAACTGGTAGTGATATTGCCTGTTGTATTAATGCGCCTTACGACTTTTGCTGCCGGTAGAGGGCGCCACAACAGCTGTACGAAGGTTACTCATCGCATCCGGGTCAACATTAAAGAGAAAGCGGATTGCCCTTAGACCGAACCTGTAACGTCTAGTTTGCAGCCGAGTAACATGCCCACAATACGAAATTAACTACTTGGGTACCTTAGATGTTATATGGCTTATAAATCTTCCATCGCAGGTTTAATACCAATTTTCATGATATTCCTCAAATCACGAAAACAAAATCCTTAAAAAAAGAATATCATTAAAATCATTCCAATACAGTTTCATAACAACTATAAAACAGTTTCTCTCAATGTTTCATCCCTTACAGCATGTAATAAAGTTTCGAACATTAGTTGATTTCATTACATTAAATTATAGACTTACATTACTTGCATTAGTAGTATAGATAAGTGCGTGCGTGCACGTGCTTGCCAATAAAGAAGTCACCAAAGGAGAAATTTCTTTATTGCTCACTTTTTCTTTCTAAATCTACTTCAGAAAAAAATGTTTTAGAATGATCCTTTAATTCTCTTTCGTGCCCATTTTTCCAGCACGAATGTGATGAAATGGATCATTACATTAATTATTAAAGATTACGATTTCGCCTTGTTTTTCAAACCGCTGTCTAACATGTCTAGTGGTAATGGAAATAACGTACTTTAAAACAATGTTTGGACGAGATTTATAGATTTTATTAATAAAAACTCATTATTCAATTGTTCAGAGCAATTTATAAAAGAAGATCAATTAAAGTGCGCGTGAGGAAAATGCAATTTTCATGTAAAGGAAAATTAATATGAAATCAGGATAATCTCAATAAAATGCAAACGTTATTGCAATAAGTATTTATTTTGATTATCTGTCAATTAAAATTCAATGTTTTCAAAAATCTTTTGGTGTTTTTTTACGGTCACCAAAAGATTTTTTAAAGCGCTTCATTGAGCGCCAAGTAAAAAAAAATAAAACAAATTCAACGGACGATAACTTTTTAACCGAGTTCTTTATTTTCATTAATATGTAGGGGATTTCCCGAAATGTTTTGGATATTTTTTCATTTATTTATATTTTTTTTAGATTTGGATGAATAAGTTTCTCAAATCAACAAGCAGTCTTCTTTTTCACCTGCTTTCTATTTTATTTTTATGTAAACTTAACTCATCTGCACTATTTTGACATTTATTACCGAAGCCGTCTAATTTTCATTCCTGTGTAAACGAGCTGTTTTTAATAAAAGTCTGACATCTTATAGATAAATGTAAATATCTAATTGTACAAGAATATAGCATATTGCTTATAAAATTTTCTCGTCGCATTTAAATAGAATCTCTTTATATTCTAGACAGCACCAAAAAGAGGGAGATAAAGTAAGGATTTGAATACGCAGAGCTATAAAAATCTATTGAAATATTTATCAGTAGATTGAATATTAAAAGGACATTTAATCTTTAAGAATGCAACAAATTATAAAAATCCAGAATTTGAAATATTATGATAAATCAATGCTATTTTAATTCATAACAGAGAGGGATTTAAGTCAATTTTTATCACAATCACTATTATTTTGATGATACATTCTCATATCCAGAATGCCACAAAAATTTTGAGATTAATTTGCTGAATCAAGCGTCTTTCTCGTCATTTAACCAATTTTCAAATCTACCAAATATTTCCTCAAAATATTCTCGAACACTCAGAAATCGAGAGATTATTCTTTTACCTACAGATTTTTTTTTATATCGCTGCTTAAATGCGATGTTTGCGATTTCTGGTGTAATAAACACGCTTTGAAAATTGCTTTTTATATGCAACGATACAACAATAGGGAATAAACAAACTATTCCACTGAAAGGGTGAAATTAAATTTAGGCTACTGGTTTTGAAAGAATGAATTTCAAATTCAATATCCTGACCTGGAACTTATGAACATCTGTAAAATATATTTTTAATATACTAATCACCAATCATTGCAAAAAGGAACAATCTCTTTGAGGAAATTAATCTTGCTTATAAAAGATAGACAACCTCAAAATAAAAAACATTCAGAACTGACAAAGGAAGCTAAAATAATTATAAAACTTTTGAAAGAAAGCATCTTTCAGAATAAGGGTAAATATATTTTATCAAAAAACCTAACAATCAAAACTCCATTTATTTAAATGAATTTTAACAAAACAATATTAGTAACAGAAAATATTTGTTTATTTTTGTTACAAACGAATATTACTTTAAATATCTATCTCTCTTTCTTTTTACGAAATACAGAAACAGTTTTGCATTTATCAAATATTAGAATTCAAGATTTGGCATTATAGCTGGCTATGAACACAATAACTCAAAAACGTTTTGAACTAGACATATGAAACTAGGCATATAAGTTTGAAACCAAATTTGTAAATTTCTACCACATTTTGAACGTACTCTATTTATAGGAAGTTTGGTTTGCTGGCAGTTGGATTACAGGTGCATTCGAAAATTCCAAAACGCAAAGAGCTATGTAAATGAAAATTGTTTATAGATTCCTCATCGAAAATGTATATTCTTATCAAATCCGTCAAAGAGTGTGCAATCTGTCAGTCTGTACTTTCGTATGCATGTAAAGGCAATAGCGCAATGCCATAAACCAATGGCATTATGTATGTGATCTTGTTACTACAAGATGTAGTATGTGCTTTCGTGTTTAATTTTGATTGTAGTTGTTGGAGAAAAAGACGTCAAAAATACATATATGTTGGATATTCAGTAAAACTGTTCAAGCCAAAAATCTGCCGGTGTCTTAACATAGGGGTAGAACGTCGTCTCCGAAAGTTGAGCGTCCCGACTTCGTGTTGCTTTTCGGGCGTGGTTGTCCTTCTATGTTCTATCTATAAGATTTAGGTTTCCCCCCCCCTCACCCCTGTAAAAAGGAGCTGTACAAGAGATTATGTTGAGTGAGTAGCTAAATCGTATTCGTGACCCTAGTCGGCCAAGAGAGTTGGCCTAGTTGGCCAAAACAATAGATGCTCATTTTGGCTTAAAATACTTCTGCGAAGCTTGTCAATGACAAGTGCCACTAATAACAACAACACCAAAACTCCTCACCTCGTAATTGCCTTTTGTGAATGCTATTCAACGTATTCGCGTCTTTACCCAACGTCCCCAATCTTATGTGAGGAATGAATCCCTTGTTGGAAAATTGTGCTAGAAAGTCTCCCCTCCCAATGGTCTAAGAAATAACTAATGGTCTAATAAATCAACTTTCTATTTAAGATAAATGATTTAATATATTGTATAAAAAACTCAACCTGTCACTGCAAATAATTTAAATAATTAAGATTATATTGTAGATTTAATGGTTATATATATATTTCTAAACAAAAGAAGTTTTAAGAAGTAAAAGAAAAAGTAAACAGAATAAAGTATGAAGAAAAGGAAAGATGAAAACATTAAAAATAGTAGTTTTATTGCAACTCATTTTGGAGGATTCAAGTAAACAGACTGAAAGGAACTTAATTATGTAGATTTCGATAATCATATTTTAATAAAAATCATTTACATCCCTTTTCATGTTTATAAGAATCAAAATAATGTTGATCACAGCCAATCACCTTCTTTATATATCTCGAATACATTAAATGAAAAGCTGAATGTATGCTTGCATGACTAATTCGGCGCTGACTGTTTGAGGCTTAATGCTTCTGTAACTACTTAAGTATGGCGTCGCAAAAATCTCTCATTGACAATCTCCATCTCATTTTCCTCTGTTAATACCCAAAGAATAATACTCGTAGTAATCATATGTTTTAATAATTCTAGATTGAATAACATCAAAAACTGATTAGATATTTATTTGGTCAACGTTTTAATAATTGGACGGCATCTGTTTGGTCGCTGGCTTCCTAATGATGTTGTTACTGCTTTAAAGATGTCTCACTGAACTACTACCAGCTTTCATTCTTCTTTTTTCTTCATTCATTCTTGAAATCAATTATTCTTTCTCCAGTATTTACAGACGAAGAATGTAATTTTGATTTAGACCCGTCCACTGTTTTCTCTGTGTGTGGTCTTCGGATGGTAGCAATTAAGCTATTTTATTAGAACGGTAGATCTGATTCTTCCTTACAAATTGATAGTTGTAGTGGTAGCACAATTAATAAGCAATAACGCGGTCAGTCGTAGCAACATGAAAAGTTTTTCTACCGAAACTAGACGTTGTTAATCGGTTATTAAATGCTCATCAAAAGCAATGTCGAAACATTTAACTACAGGTTTTGTATATTATAACTGTAATCCTGAAAATGAACAAATATATACAAATGAAATTATAAGTATATTACTGAATGGTTGAGTGCAAAAATTAAGAAAAAAACATTGCTACGTTTATTCACTTGATTAGAAAAACTAATAATATTTATATTAAGTAGTCAATAAAATTGATAAAAATATTTTTTATAAATAAATTAATATAATTATTAATCAGAATTCATTTGAAAGATGAAATGATAGCTTCATCTTAACATAATCATCTCTCGAATCCATAACATTGGAATTATAACTGGGATAGATAGATGTGAACCAAATTTAAACAAGAAAAATAACTACTTGAAATATAAATGTACAACAATCAAAATTGTACCAGGAATTGAATGAAAATATACACAGAACTCTAAAGACATGGGGAAGGGTACTTACTGTGCTTTAGTGGAATTATTAAAATAATCATTTTAAAATGTCAATAATGTATAAAATAAAGAAAGGATTTGAAATCCAAAAATTAAATTAAAATAATTAATTAAAAAATTAATTAATCCAAAAATATATGAAACGTGTTATGTCTTCACATTCTCTAAAATTTCAGTTTTACATGCATATTAAAACAATTTTTTCTTTATTTTTTAATATTTTTAGTAGGAAAAAAATGCCAATTTTTTTCCAAATAAGGAGGAAATTCTCAAAAAATAATTTCAACATTTTATTAAATTTGAACAAGCAGAGAAAGTACATATACAGCATACTTTAGAATAAACAGATTAATCAGAAGATAAACGTGTCAGTTAAATCTTGAATGGCACAACAAATAATATTTAAAATGACAAACAGCCCTTTGAATTGAACAATCAATGTTAATGCAGAAATATACTGTTGTTACTAATGGCACTTGCCGTGGACAAGCGCGCTGACGGCCGTCGGCGATTTTAAGCCAAGTGAGCGTGTCTTTTTTCTCAGTAGCGCCAACTAAGGCCGACTTAGCTACCGAATCAGGACTCGAACGCGGGTCGTCCAGCTCCTAGGGGGAGAAGCGATACATCTAAGCCAGGACGCCGGCTAATATAGAAATATTATTATAGATACCAAATTAGTAATTGAAAAATCAAAACCTGAAAAAACTTAGCTAAATAGCATTTGTTCAATAAAAGTCCTATAAATTAATAGTTTGCATTAAATTTAAATGTTCAAGGCAACTACAAATTTTTGCATCAATTACACGAATATATAAAAACATGGAAAGCATTTTAATTCAAAATAAAATGCAAAGCGAAATTTTTTTAACCAGTACTTCGTTAACACTAAACTTTCAGTCAAAAATTTAACTAAATGTTTCATTAATATGTCTTATCAGTTAGTTTATTTTATTTGAAGGGTCTCGCAAAATCTAACTTCTATTCAAAACAAAATGAAATTTCTTCTATAAAACGTAATACACAATACATCATATAGATATACATGTCTAAGCCGGCGTCCTGGAACAGAAGTAGGGCATCTTCCTCTTGATCTGGGTGTCCCGAGTCCGAGTTCCTATCAGTGGTGTGTGTGAATATAAAAAGGGACCGTACAAGCAAATGCTATTAGTGTGTAGCTAAGTAGAACTCTTGACCCTAGTTGGCAATATTTCAAAAGCAAGATACGCTCAATCGGCTTAAAATCGCTGATGGCCGTAAGTGCGCTTGTCCATGGCAAGGGCCATTAGTAACAATAACAACGTATCTAAATTTATGTACGTTTAATAAATTACATCATGAACAATTTTTCAAGTAAACTCACATTTTTTATTAGGTGCGCTATTTTTCTATCTAAAATTAATGTATTTTGAGCCATGTAATTTAACAGCAATCTATATTATTTTTAAATTAAAGATTTAATTTTCTTCGTCACAGCTCCTTCAAACTGTAGTGAAGATTAATTTTATATTACGATTTTAGGAAAGGATAATAACTCATTTTCAAGCAATAAATAATATTTGTAATCTGTGAACTTTTAATTGAAAAGCAATGCATTCAAACACAATAAATTCCAATGGTACGAATTTAAATTAAAACCAGTCATAATTATCGAGTTATTTCAACCATTTTATTTTTTAACCAAAATGGTACTTTTGTAATATTTGGTTTCTAAATTCAGTTAAGAAATTTGTCATTTACAGAATATGTATGTTTACAAAATTAATGCCCACGATGAAATATAAATTTTTAACGATACATAAAACGAAATCAATCCAAATTTTGAACCTTTATTTATTGTCGAACTCATTTTAAGTATTTTTTTATCACTGAACTACAACTGAAAGCGATATCATTCAATAGCTTCATAAACAAACAACACCTTATTAAGTTCAACTCAAATTCTCAAGCAACACTAGTTAGTTTTGACCAAGCAATCAGAACTGGTTTTTATTAGAAAATATTTCAAGAAAGCGAGGGAATTGAATAAGTGGTTTTACTCCTTTTTTCGTGTTTCAGGATATTTCAACGGTGCGTGTGGTCCTCCCAGGCAATTATAGCCGTAATCAACCACAAAGTGTAATTTGTCTCCGTCTGTGAAGTTATTAAAGTCAAGAGCGTAAACGTGGTTAGAATATATCTGCATGAAATCACCCTGCTTTTTCATTCCCTTGTATAAACTAATACATTTTTTGATTATCTTAATCAGCTTTACAACTATCTTTAAATCAATACGGAATCATAAATATTTGCATTAAGATTTTCTATGTCAATATAAAATGATCAATTTGTCCTCATGGTAATAAGTCGTTTGCTAACGACTCCTAAACGACAGTCGCGTTATAAGGATGATGACTTAATGGTCTAAGTAATTTGTCCAATTTAATAGTTACTGTACTGAAGCAATCAGCAATCATCTTTTGGTTAAATTCGATCATCAAGAGTTCGTTGAATGATGCAAATAAAATATAAGCCGGCAATCGGCATTATTGAAATGATTTGATTAATTTTTTCTGTAAAATATAAAATCTGTGATAATTCCGAAGAAAACAAAATTGATATTTCAAATATTGAATTATGTAAACCGCTCTTTAGGAAAAAGGTTTTTAACTGCTTAAGCAATAATAAGAACGCCTAAATCCAAAAATATTGATTGATAGAATTACGGATTATTATATTGGATTAAGGATTAAAAGAGTTATTTTACTTTAATCTGTTCTATTTCATTCAATTAAAATATAGAGATATTGCTTAGAACTTATTTTATATGGAATAACTGAGCTATTAAACTGTACATAACAGAAGCAAATGTTTCTTCATAAAAAAGGTAAAGATAAAAAAAATAAAGGGCAAAATAAATAAAAATTGAAAATTGATTATTTTTAATAAGTTACTTTCTTAATTCCTAGTTTCAAATATGAGTCCGCGTTTATTCGAAACAATTGTAGTAAATCTGTAATTTCCATTTTTTTATGCTTCTTCTCAATATAATCATTTATTCTTTCTTCAGAATTCTTCCAATTTCAAATTTATCCCCATCGTAAATAAGTTGTTTGAATATAATTCATTCGTTGGAAAGTTCATTAACAATACTTCTTTGTCCGTCTCTGATCAAGAATAACTGATTTGGTTTTTCTATTCAATAAAACCGTTAACTTGTGACAGAGCAAACCTTTTAAATTGTATTTAGTTGAATATGATTTCAATTTGGCATGATCATAATATTTTTTTCTTTGGCAGATCAAATTTCATTAACGTCATTTTGAAACATTTTTCAACTTAATATTTATGTCATATGATTATTTTATCTTTCAGTGATGATGTATAATTAATTAATGAATAATATATTGTTCTTTTATATAGTCTTAGTACTTTTTACATTAGATAATATACATTTTAATCCTAAGTTAGACTTAAAAAAGGCATAGCGACAGATCTGAATCATTTATGTCGTATGATAAGATTTTTGTGGGATATTTTTTTCAAAAACTTTTCTCCAAAATTAAATATTCGGAAAATATTTTAACACTAAAAAATCATCTATATATTTTAATCATAATCATGCCCCGTAGATTAAATAACCGTCTGTAAACAACTATAAATCTTTTCTTCCAGATAATAGATTCCGGGTTAGAAAAAATACCATTTAAATACTGAAAGCCTAATAGAAAAGACAGAATTATTCATGGTTTGCCAAAAACTATTAAGGTATTTTATTTCTGAGGCTAAACTAACTAGTATTTAATTAAATAAATCCACTAGAGATATCTTTTTCCGATGAACTCCCATCTTCTGAGCATTTAATAACATTTTCTCCGAATCCAAATTAAATACTTGTCTCTAATTCACTTATCTAGGAGTCTCAGTCTAGTTTACCCAAGTCTAGCACATTTCTCGCAAATAATTTATGAAGCTTGAATCAGAAACATCTCGGGGAAAATAAATGCATTCCAAGTGCGTAGCAACAAAGTGATGGCGTATTTCTCACTATTCATATCCCAAATTTGTATGATATATTTCCTGTCGAGTCATGGTTAATGTCCTCATTTTCGCGAAACGTTACGAAGTCTTTGGGCGCGAGTTCAGTATGTAGAGTCGAAAAAGGGATAAATAATTTCCGTCAGAGACGGAGTAAACAGAAGTAATAGTTTATTCCATTATTTATGCTCCGTCACTTGAAGTTGACTTAAAATCTTTCAAAACAGAGTAAGAAGTTGGAGAACGAAATATTCGATATTGTGCACGAAAAGATCTTTTAAAAGATATATTTCATTTTGAAATGCATCCTGTTGTGTAAAGGCGTGAGGTAGTGGTAGATAAATCTAACTGCAACAGACAATATTTTACTGACGAGTAATTCATTTTTTAGATTTATGAGTTAGATCTAGTGTATTAATATCTAGAACTGACACTATATAAGGTTTGTTAGGAATACATCTCATAAATTTCAATCATGGATGTATGAAAATAATAAAATCTGGTGATGCACTTTTTTATCTACAATTTTTAACTTACTAATGTAAAAACGCTTGAATCTTTACAGTATTATTTTGCACACTATTAGGAATTCAAATCTAGATCCTATAACTACGAATTATGAATTTCTCTAATTTTTAAAGGTATCAAAACTATCTGAATTTATCTAGAAAATAGTTACATAATTTTTGTTGATTTAAATTCAATAAATATCATTAAAGCATAGAATTGTTTCTACTCTATCATGCAAACTTATAATTGCAAAATGAAAAAGGATAAAATTCAGCGAATTCAAATTCTGATTTTATGTTAAATATCTGGCCATCTGCTTTAGGACCAAATGATGATAAATCTACGACCAGGTTTTTGGTCTATTCAAAAAGAATTTTTTAATACATTGTATAATTACTCCATTCTTTTCATAATTAATTTTTGATGTTTTCGCCTAGATGAACACTTGAATATAAGAAATTCACTTTTTTAATCAAAACTTATTTCAAAGTATAAAGCCTTTTTTGTTAACTTTCCCAAAGGAATGAAAATTAAAATAGTACATTCTTTTAACAACTGAAAATCGAGAATGCTGCGGAACAGTTTTTTTTCTTTTTTTATTTATAAAAGCAAAATAGTTCCTTCTTGATACCCAGCACATGGTAAACTACAAGTTACTGTCTCATAGAGATTTATTATTCCCAATAAATTTAGTGTAACAATGATCTCTTTTGGTATAAATTCTTACCACCCACGTTGGATCTTCAGCACTTTTCCTCTTAACGGTATACGAAACACTTTTTTTAAAATACAACAATTGGCATTTTTCAGTTTGTAAAAACAGCTGTTGGGTTGCCACCCAAAATAAAGCACGTGCTTTATATCATGCTTGACAAGATGCCTTCACTTTCCCTCCCACTAAATCACCCTCTGAAAAAAAATGGGAGATCCCAATCTAGATAGGCCTGTCACTCACATGACTTGATTAGTCACTCGGAGATGCTTATACTGAATTATACATTGTAAAAATGAGAGAACAATTATAAAACAATATTCATCAAGAGAAGCAGGTGAAAGATAACATAATTGATTAAAAGAAATAAAAAAATAATAATAAATATTTTGAGTTTTTCTGATGTTGCTTTTTAAGCTTTCGCAACGGAAAGAGTATAAAAAAAGACTTTTTAAAAACTTGTGAGACTGGAAATAAACATTAATTTTTTTTTAATCAACTTCCTCATTTATATTCTGTTTTATCCCAGTTTTTGTTTAACCCTTTATTTGCTGTCGGTACTTAAAAGTACTATTTAAAACTGGATTATATCTTCGTAATATGACTATTTTTGCCGATAGTATTCTAAAAAACTCCGAGAATGTAACCCGAATTGCAAGAATTCAATATAGGCTAAAATTAGAAATACAAAATATTTAAGTAATAATTAAATTAATTAAGATATTTCCATTAATTAAAATTTTTCTCTTCGGTTCTCAGAAATTATTCTGCAAGGAAACTTAACTACTGGTTCAAAAATGAAGGTGAAAAATTGATGGCAACATAAATTTGTAAATAAAGGATTTTAACATTATGAGAATTAACTTAGAATTTTGAAAGAGAATAAATCAAAGTATTCAATTTTAATATAATATATCTGAAAACTTTATAATACAATTGTAACTCTGAAAATGAAAATTATATGTTAAGAATATACTAAATAGTAAAGCTAATGTGAATTAATTATTTTTAAAAATTAGGAACTTAAATGTCTATTCATTATTACAAAAATTGTTTAAAAACTAATATTCAGTTACATTTAGCAGGAAAATTCAAACGATTTCAAATTTCGAAAATCATATCTTGGCTTACAGAATTACTTTTTAAAATTATCGTTATGTTCATACACCACGAAGAAAAAATTAAAAATGATATTTTTAAATTTAGATCTGCGTAAAAAAATCAATCAATAACAATTCAAAAATATTCCTAAAAACTGAATTTTGTACATTAGGTGCACAGTGCATTGACGCATATATTATAGCTTCATTTTTTTCATTATTTAATCGCTTTTGAGAAACATAGTAACTAATTGTTAAACTTATTTACTTTCTTAATTTTTGATTTAAAGTCCAATTTTTGATTTAAAATAATCAAAGAAAAGTCAATATCTTTATATAATGAAGTCTATTTTTTTTTCTTTAAAGTCCATAATAATTCAATGCTTTTTTTTTCATTTCTTACTTAGGCTTGTTTTTACAGGTAGGTTACCACAATTTGTGATGAAAAATAAAAATAAAATCATGTATTGAGTAAAATATATCGTTATTTTGGTAGCAATAACGATATATTTTAACGATCAAACTGGGCAACTTGCGACATTGTTTGATTCCATTGCAACTACCAAGGAACATAACCACTGAAAACTTATGACTTCCGTGTGGTGAAAACTGTAATTAATCCAACCCTATTAATATAATTGGAATTTTAATAAAGGAAAAGTAACATTTTTGAATAATTTGTGTTTTAATTCACCTCAGAAGATATAATTATTATTTTCTAATCTTTTTCAACATATTTAATAAAAATCTTTTATTAAGGGAAGCAAAAAATAAATATAAAATAAAAGATTAATTCACTGTCATTGCTGCTATAGAGAACCGGTATAGATAATAGTAAATTCCAAGATATGAAAACCTGATATCGCTATATAATGCGCATGCTCCATTTCTCAGGCCAGTGACCTAATTTCTGCCCAAAGGGTTATTATACTACCTGACACGCACAAACTGAGTGAACGATAAAAAGATAATTTATTTTCTCCATAAGTGCTTAAAAAATCTGTTGAAAAAAGAAGTAATATATGAAGGTCGAATCAGTGTGGGTTTTAAACAACAAGAATTGCCAAAAGCAACAAAACAAGATCATGGAAACATCTCAAAACTGTTCGGTTTCGTGCGACATCTATATTAATAAAAATGATTAATCACCTTGTTTTCATGTGATCTGTTCAGTCAAAGATCCAATATTTAACAATTGTTTGATCATCAGAATCAGGTACGATTTATGTCTACCGTAAAGTCATAAAATAAATCATTAATGTGTAATGAAGAAAAAAATTATTAAAGTGTCACAAGAAAAAGAATAGATTTTTTTTAACATGGCCTGAGTCCTAGTAAAGAATACTCGTTTGCTTAGATTTGCAACATTCCTCAGCTAAAAAAAAAGAAAAGAAAAACAGGAAAACAAAAATGTATCAAAAAATATGTCCAGAAGACAGGTGAAAAATGAGAAAAATCGAATGATCGTTAGATTGTTTGATAAGAAGGGTGTGGTTGCTTTAATTCTCGATTCCTCCTTTGTTACAATTAATATTAAATATTCGATTATCAACATATAATCTGAATCCTTAACGATGGGAAACAAGAGCATTACGCATGTAAATGAACATGTAATGTTTAGTAATAAATTAAGTCAATTAGCGAATATTTGAAGTACGATTGTTTGATTTCTTCAAACCGAGAATAAAAAAATGTGTAATTCCTTCAATTTAAAAGAGAGTGATTTGCATTTTTACCATCTTCATTATTTAAAGAAAGGAATGAAAAAAATATAGATGACCTTAATGATGTCATTTTTTATTACCTTTCAATTCTAATTATTCAAATGCAAAGACAATTTCAATCCTGCAACTGTGTGCCATTTTTAATTGTTATTATATGAAAATTTACTAAAAAGTCTTTTGCAATGAAACGCATTGCTATCTAGATGAAACATTATTTCAGATAACAATATTATTTAACATGACAATAATTTAATATAATTCTGAAATAGAATAATAAAATCATATATTCGATAATGTATGGAATTCAGTTAACTTTTGTATGTTACACGAAAAAAGAGATTAATATTAAAAATTTCAGAAAATAATATTTGTATTCCGATTTCATTTATCCAGGGAAAAAATTAAATTAAATTATTTATTGTAAACAAATTTATGAATATTAGATTAATTTTCAATCGAAATGAAATAGTTCATTTGATAGTACGCTCATAGAATAGCAAACTGAGAATTTTTAGAAATGAATTATTTCTTAAACTTTATATATCTCAGATAATAATAATATTTCATGCTAATAATTTTAATAAATTAATCAAATATTTATATTCACAACTTTTTGTCAATAAAATTAACTAAAATATAATTTTTATTGGCATCGGTTCGGTTCCTATATATATATATATATATATATATATATATATATATATATATATATTCGGTTTTTATAATGAAAAATTTTTATAATGAAAATTCGGTTTTTATTATTATTCGTTATTTAAAATGAAAAACCTTAATTTGGAATACAAGTTTTAAGCTTACACTTAAAAGAAGTTTCAATGTCTGTATGACAGATTCAGTTTTCCTTTTATTTATTCTTTTCCAAAGTTCTAACATTCGAGAATTACTCTTCAAAAAGATTTTTAAATTCTGATTTTCATTCATCTTTTTTTTAAAAAAAAATTTAAATGTAAAATAATGATATACAAGTTTAACAGTTTATTTTTACTTTATTCCGTCCACCATGTTGATTGAATTTTTATCGTTTTTATCACACCATTTTTTTATATTTCTTTCTTTTCAATATTCTTGAAGGAATTCAATGTTTTATAAACTAAAAATCGAAATAATAAAATTAAGCAGTTTCTTTCTTGTCTGTTAAAATAATACCTTAAAGTTATCTAGAAACAAAAACGTTCCCAAATATCTTTTATAATTAGAGTGACAATAGATCCGTTGGTCTTTTATGTTGCATCCAAATCTTTCTTTTAGAAAGTTAATGAGATTTTACACTCTCCTTGTTTCAAAATCCATGTCTGGTTAGAAAATTTTTATTTGATTCTTTACGTGTTACCTAAGACTAACATGAACAAAGTGAATTTCTTCTGTGAAAATCAGCTTGTTTCGGACAGAAACAAGAAATTGGCGAACAAAGACGACGAAGCTCGTTTTAGATAACAGTGGAACTAATTAAAATCTATCAGGTTACTACTCATTCGATGTTACTACCGATAGTTTATTTTGTAGTATATTCGGCATTTAATTGACGAATAGTTGTTGAATAATACTATTTAAGTAAAACAATAATTTTGTGATAAATATGTGGAAAAAAGGGCTTAATTTTTTTCTTAAAAGGTTACGTGAATTGTAAGTAATTGATACTATTTTATTATCAGTCATCAGCAAATTTGCATTCAAAATATGAAATCTTGAATAGTTAGGTAACCTCTTTATAAATAGTTATCACAATCCAAATTGAACATATCTGATTTTACGAAATCCTCAAATTATTTTCTTCTTGAAACTGATGGTAAAGTTTAAAGACCAAAAGTTCAAGTTCAATTCTCAATTTATTTATTATTTGTGAAAGTACTGAATGGCATGAGACTGAAAAAAAATATTTTAAATTGTAAGAAAAGAAAACTTGTTTTGAATTTAACCAGAATATTTATCGATAGAAAGCACTTTAGTAATAATTTTAAAATCCTTCAATTTTAACCAGAAAGATTCTAGAGGACACTATATATTTCAATCCTTTTAAGATCTAAAATAATTTTTCATAGTATAGCATAAATATTAAAACATCTTTATTCGCAGCCCTATTTATGTTCGTCGAATGTTATATTTCTGCACTTTAAAGAGGATAAAATTGGTCTCTAATTCTGGAGATTTATAACACGAATTCAGCTATTGAAATTGATCGTATTTTTATCTGTTTGTACAGGTTTAATATTTATGTTTCTTTAATTCAACTGAAGGTACATTCATTTGATATGTTAAAAAATATGCATATATGAAATTATAAAATAAGTTATTCAATTTTTTCACATATCTACTTACTTTGTGTTAAAACATCTTCCAAAATAGTAAGTATAAAGAAAATATAAAAAGTAAGCACTGCCTTCATTCTTCATTATTTCTTATTCTTAATTCTTCATTCTGAAAAAAAAGAACATCTATATATAAAAAGTTGAAAATGTTATAAAATCATTTAAAACAGTAAATTTTTATTTATTGTATACTATATAACTTTCAAAATAATGTTGAATTTCAGTATATATATAAACATATAAATATGTTTCATCTAATGCATTCCATGTAAATATTTAAAAAAGAGGCAGAAAATTAGAAAACAGATTCGTCTGAAGTGAAAATGTTAAAAAGATTTGTTTGTATCATATTGAAAATGTAATTAGAATTTCAATAAAAATACAATTTTTAATCTCCGATGCAGACTCATTCTTTTAATTTTGCTTTGCAATATTTATTATTTTTCAAATTAATATTTGTGTTAATGAAATTAATATGCATTATACTTAGTTATCAATCTGTCCTTTTATTAAATATCGCTAAAACTAATTTTAATTAGTTGAATTGATCGTTATTCATTCATTATTAGAATCTTAACCTCCAAGAAAAAATTTAATTGTAAGCACTAATGTTATATCATCTCTTATAATAACCTTCCTATTATTTAAAATGAATCGCTAGAGAAAAAAAAAATCAGCAATATACTTTATTTTTTAATCCCTCGAAATCTAAAAATGCTCAGTGTTTATATATTCTTTATATCATCTTTTCATTTCATTCAATCACACAAAAATTTGAAGCCTCTGATAACAAGAGTGTAAACAAATAACATAAGCAGCCAGAAATATAAACCACAATGTGAGCTTCTGTTAGAAATGACTCGCGATGGTTAAGACATCAACGATAAGAGGCACTCTGCATACGATATTCCCATCGGCAAAGGTTGAGTCAGTTTATCTGGCTGTTGTAAATCACGTTTCTTGATCTTGCGTAGAGTCGACTGACAGGTGAAAGAGGATAGAGTTCAAGATGTGCAGCTGTTTCATCTGAGTCACGGAACGAAGCGTGTTGCATGAGGCGGGTAAATGCCGGACTTAAAATAAACATTGCATTTCGGCAAGGTATTGACTAATGCTAGTGGGTGGGCGGACAAATGAGTGATTATTTATATTAATCAATGAAATGGACATAAATCCATTATCCTTATCACAGACGAAAGTGGATATTTATTGCAATTAGGCGTGGTACATGATTTCAGAAATAGCTCTTATTTTTCCCCTTTATTTTTAAAAACCTTGAAAACCTTAATTAAAAAATTTCTTCCTTTATTGCTGTAGTTTTTGAATTGTATTTCCAAATGTATCTTCTTAATTAATCCGTACCTGTAAGTTAAAGTTAATAAAAATAAAAATGAAATACATAAACAGTTTGTACCATTTAAAGATGTAAATTATTGCTCAGATTGTCAAGAGATTTGGCCACTATGAAATGAAATTAATATGTATTATGTTAATGAAATTAATATGTATTATTCTTAGCTATCAATCTGTCCTTTTATTAAATATCGATAAAACTAATTTTAATTTGTTGAATTGATCGTTATTCATTGATTATTAGATTGTTAGCCTCTAAGAAAAAATTTAATTGTAAGCACTTATGTTATATTATCTCTTATAATAAACATCCTATTATTTAAAATGAATCTCTAAAGAAAAAAATTAGCAATATACTTCATTTTTTTAACTAAACAGCTCATACCTTTTAAAAATATAAATTATTGCGCAGATTGTCAAATGATTTGGCCATCAGTTCTTAGAGGAGTAAGAGAAACCTTAATTAAGGTTTCGTGAAGTAATAAAATATATATTTTAGAACACTGTAAAGCTTATTTTGTGATTAGTGTTTCCATTCCTGTCGAATGAAAATATTTATCGATTTTCAAAATCATTTTGTTTATTTACCTTCGACATGTTACGTGCAATTATTTTTATGTTTTTATTCTTCTTTTATAATTAATTACAATTTATGGTCAAAGGTCAACCGCTAAATTATTAGAGCCGTGATTCATTTATGTCTCAGCTAATTTTAGATTTCGGCGGTTTTTAAAACATGTTTGGAACAATCTATAATACACTGATGAGATTAAAAAAAATTTTGAGGATAGCTAATATCTTCGTTTTAATTCAAAGCAAAACTGCAGACTATACGACAATTGTTTTTATTTGTATTTTACTTCGGTTAGATATATCGATAGATGAATGAGGTGTAGAAATTTGCATGATATTAGAAGATTATACACATTGACAAGTTGGAAGATGGAACAAATCAAAGCTAAAACTGTCTAATTTTTGCTCTGTCGTAAAAACGTAATATCAATAACGAATTGTAACTAACGCAGCACAATTCAATCAGGCAATAATTAATTTTATTTTTAAAAAAGGCATGAATATATTTTTATTTCTGCTTTCGGCAGATATATCAGCTAAAGTTTGAATAAAGTATTATGGAAAAAATACAATATAATTTATTTGAATGATCCAAAATATTTTGCTTTCAAACGCATTGATCAAGAAAGGCTAAATGAAGAGATAAGGAAAGAGCTAATTAAAAATATCTCAGTTTCTGGATTATGTAAATTGAATATTTAAAGTACTTATAATAAAGAATTCCTTTAATGATCTGTAGGAATAAAATTATTTATCATCTAGCTAAACTTATGAGGTGGAAGAATAAAATTAACTTTAAAAGCGATTGATTATTTCTATGAGAAAATACTCTTTGGCTTTGGGACCTAATTTGGAGATGTGTTTTAAACCATTTTTAATATTTATTTGGTGGGGACAGTTCTAGTTAAAACGATCAACAAGTTTAAACGATCCCGGTGAAAATTATTTTATGCATACACAATGCACCTGTTGTTTATTTTCTTGTGCGCTATAATAATTCAACTATCAATTCTGATGCATTTAATAACAAATACACGTATTCAATCTGTCTCATTCTTTATATTTAATGTCTAGACATTAACTATCATTAAATCTTCTACAAATTTCTTAAACTTCTTAAATATTTAGTATTTTGTAACGGAAACGTCATCAGAGGATTTGGAGCGAATTTTTAAAATTTTTATTTCCATGTAAAATAATAGTTTGGGTAAAAGTATTTTTCCGTGATTATTTATTTTTGAAATTAATTCTGATTAAATGATAATAAATTAATTAATTTGGATATTTTTCAGATTAAATAACCCAAATTAAATAATATAATATAAACCATTTTCACTTTAATACTAATGTTTGTTATTAATGCGGATTTTTTAAACAATATTTTTCAGACAGGTTTCTAACTTGATTTCAGTATGAAGATTGTTGATTTTTCCACCAAATAGTTTTGAAATTTCACAGTTTACGAATATGCAATATCTTATGCAAGAAAAACAATATAGTGAAAAGACCATCATATAACGCTCTATAACAATACAGCGTTTAATCTTCACAAATATTTTAAATCATTTATTCACCAGATTTTAAATTAAATATTTTATGTTGTTAGAGAATTTTTTATATCATTTTTTAATCTTGTAAAATAGGATTTCCATAACTGAAATGCTACCAAAAAATTGTGTATTTCGAACATGATCTCACACACACACACACACAAAGCACAAAAACATTAAAAGAAGTGTATGCATTAAGTTCAAACAAATGATATCTATATCTATTTTATGAAAAGTAATACGACGAAATTTTTTTATGATCCATTATCGTCTGTTTGAAAGTTACAAATAAAAACTGCAGAATATTTTGAAAATCCCAAATGAAACACAAAAAACTTCCTGTTAAAAACTTGCAGCATAATCGTTTGGTAAAAGAATATTTTTTCAATAATTCTAAAACATTTCTAAATAAAGTTTTAATATCGTATGCAATGCGCATTTTTAAGAGAGAAAAAAAATCAACAAGATTAAATTCTTTTTTAAAAATCAATTTAGATTTAAATTCTTTTTTTATTCGAATACATTACTATTGATTCACGACATATTTTGAAATCGTATGCAAGAAGCTTTTATGAAATAAGAATTTGTCACTTGACTAAAATAACTGAATTTTTCACAAATTATTATTTTCACATATTTTTTGCTACTAACAAATTTTTCATGTATAAATTGTTTTGTATAAAAATGAAAATATGCAGATTCAACTTTATTTAGAATACCAACATTAACAAGTTTATTCACCCAAAATAGCTGCTAAACGGAGAATGCATTTTATTTTTTATTTAAACATGACCGCAATGCTTCTAATACTATACAAATGAAGCTACTGCAATTCATACAAAAAAAAAAAACATTACGTAATTGTTATCTTTGTACATCTATAGCATATATGTATCTAATTGCAGACGAGAAAATCATATTATTTAACTGCCATATTTGTTCACGTGCCAATTGTAATTACAGCTTGCTATAAAAAAATACGAAAATATATATTACCGTGATAGTTACAATGCAAGTAAACGAACTCGCACAATGGTAGAAAATGTGGCGTATACAATCTCACGAGATGCGTATATAGATTCATTATCATTTATTTTAAGAGCCCACTTAGACGAATGAGGTGTACCTCACTGGAAAATCTTCATCTTAGCTGTTTATTTAGCACAAATTACAGTTTTAAGAGCAACTGTTCCGGTTTTTGCATTGCGTTCTTCGTGTTTTTTTATTCATGAATTCATCAACCTTTATTGCTTCCGGCACGGCAACTGCTTTTTATTTCGTGGAACGATAATATTTAAAGAACCTTGATACTCTAGGTAGAAAGTTTATATATGTATAACTCACACAAGGCATATAAAAATCTTCTCAAATCTTGACAGTCGTTATCTTGAAAACCGTTTTTGTGAAGGCAACAGAAAAATTTCTCGTTTAGATGCCATGGAAAAATTCTTTTCGGCGAGAAGTTTATAAATAAATAAAACACACCGAGTTTTTTCCACAGACCACCTCATAAAAAACAGGTGGCAGTTATCAATAATTTATGGTTAAATATGTAGATGTTTCAAAGGGTTTATGAAAGAAAAACAACTCGAATTACTTTGAAAAAAAGGTGTGAAACATAACATAAATAACAGTATTGAAAACATGCCATTAGTAAATCATTTATACTAAAAAGGGATTTTAGAAGCATGAATTATAAAAAAAGTCACTGGATAAAATTTTAATTACAGAACCAAAGAAACAAAAGCTTGAGTCTTATAAAAGTTTTACTATTTTTATAAAAGAAATTCCATTACGATTTACTCATGCGTATTTCCATGATCAAAATGTTTAATATGAAGCATACTCATTTGGATATTTACTATGCATATTTCAATATAATAAATAAATAATTACTAAAAATTATTGCAGTATTTTAAAAAAATACATATAATTCAGCTTTGTTTATCAAGGGTTTCAGAGCTTTAAAAAAGTACTGAAATTATTTTTTTCAAAAACTGTCAAAAAAAGTATTTTATTTTAAAAAAGTGGATTATTAAAAAAATTATTAAATAGTAAAAAAAGGCATAAAATGCTTTTCGGGAATATAACCTTTTACCTTATTTAACGTTTAAGACGACATCCATAAACTATGAGTAACATTCATAGTAAGTATAAATATGAATCGGATCATACTATTGTGAGCGCAATATCGTAATATAATCTAGTCTCTGAGTGTGTCTGGTGTATATTAAATCTAAGTTTAAGAATTTTGCACTCCTTCACTAGAGTGATTCGGGAGTTTAGAGTGACTCGGTAGTTCAGGTGTCATCCTCTGCATTTGATCACGTTTCCAAAATTATGAAACCCATTTCATATTGGGAAACTATACTAATAAAATCAGAACATCAAGCGTTAATCACTCATAATAATCCTTTTGGTTCAATAGAGACAAAGATATCTATCTAAACAATGTTCAAAATTTCTGACTAAGCATTATGCAAATGATTTATCTGATGTCATTCTAAACTATTATTTGTTTAGCGGTTTAACAAAGGAAAAATTGTCCAGAAATAATTTTGTTTTATTTAATTATCTAAAACATTAAATATAAGTTTCCACGTTCATATTTTTTATAATTATTCCGGAATATTGTGAGGAAGAATAGCATCTCAAAATCTTTGTTTGGTTGCTTCAGTTTCATAGTTTCCCTGAGCGGTTTTTAAATTAAATATAAATGTAAGTAGGTTGTCAAATTGATAATTATATGTCATTATAAAGTTAAAATGCTTTTTACAGGGTTTTTTTTTCAGAATATAATTATACAGAAAAGAGAAAAGCAAAACCGCCCATTTTATATTCAAACAGAATAGGAAATGAAATAACTAGTTTTCATTCATGAATACGAACCATGTAACCCATTACTGATTGAAAAGCTCATTATGTTAAATTTTTAAAGCCCCTTAGTTGAAGTGCTTTAATAATGAAAGTTGTAATGTAATTACCAAAACAAAAACGTCTCTGTATATGAAAAAAAATAATCTTAACTGAATTACGATATCTTCCACAGAAACGAGTTTTCGCTCTACTTTTCTATTATGAGTTGTCCTTTATTATAATTTTTTATACTTATAAGAGCATTTTAATGTAGCAAGCGCAAAGTTATTTTTTTACAACATGCCTGCAGTTCAAAGTAACTTATTAAATAATTTATCTTACAATAAAATTGGTTAGTGTGGCAGATTCAATTAATTGTTTAAAAAATCATGTTTTTAAAGAGGGGTGATCGATGGAAGTATTATAAGTTCTTAATTTTAATGAAACATAAAATTAATTGTGTCAAATCATAGAAACTATACTGTTTATAATCTTGTTAAAAAGTTCTTTAAGTTAAATTATACTCACATTTTTATAACGAAATATTTTAACAAAGATGATATCAAGATTGACACCTGATTCAAAAATAGGAACTACATTAATCTGAAAGATTTTTGATAAAAAAAATAAGATTTACATTCATAATAAAGAAGGACCACAATTAATTATTTGAAATGCGTAAATTCAAAGCTTCGAGAATTCATTTTGATTCTGAAAAGTTTTAATTCATAACTTCCATTTAATTACTTTAATTAATTGAAATTATTAAGAAAGAAAATTAATTTAAATCGCTACATTTCAGAAATTTGATTTACAGTTTTATCCATTATTCATAGAATAGTTAATTCTATGGATAAATGTTTTTAAATGTAAATCAAAGAAAAAAATCAAAATGATAAATGCATAATTCAAATAACAAATCATTAATTTGTAACTTACTTAATTATATTATCAATTGCTGTGAATTTTTTTATGAGCAATACATAAATATTTTTTATCGAAAAATATTGTTTTCAAACTGCATTAATATTTATGAAAGGATAAATGAAAGATAAGAATAATATCAAAGAAAGGTAAGAATAATATCTCTTAATCAAAACGTAGAATTTGCTATCCAAATAAATATTCGAAACTAATTGGGTGTTTAGCTTTCTGGCCGTGAACTTTTTATGCTCTCTTAATGCGAGGAAAGCAAACAGAAAGAAAGAAAAGAGGAATAAGAAATACATAAAGAAATAAGAGACAAATTATCTTTAAGCGCATCATTTAGCAAAGCAATCAAGCGAAACCCTATGACTTTTTACAAATGAACATCTGTTATTAGCTTGTCATCATCTTCTTTCTGAAAAAAATATGTCTGCCTGAAGAGCAGCTGTTATTTACTGTTAGCGTTGCAGTAACTAATACAAAACTTTCTTTTTTTTTTTTCAAATTCCATGACTTTTGACATTGGCATCTATTTGGAAACTAAGGCCAAGTGAATAAAGTATGTACGAGGAAAATGACCAAGATAAATTATTACTGAATGAAAGTAAAGTATACTTACGGCATTGATGAATATAAATATTTATGTTTTAACTAATTTTAATACATGTTATTATTGTTCAACAATGAAAACCCAGTTAAATGCGCTAAAAGTTTATGGTAATAGAGTTTCTTTTACAAAGATCATTCATATCTTTCAGCACAATACGAAATTATTTATTCTGGCTATAAAAAAATAAACAAGTATCGAAGTATCAAATATTGTTTTAGGATTCACGAAAAGTAATAATAATAATGATTTTATATATTTTAAAATACTAAAAGCCATTCATTCATTCAAAATGTTCATTAACAGTGAAGAAATTTCTTTTAAATAATATGATACTACAAAATCAATTCCTTTTTTTTAAATCTCCATAACAGAGATCTTAATACAGTGGCCAACTCTAAAATGGCAATATGCTTAGGTTTATTTGCCATGCGTCCAAGGGATTTATAATAATTTGTAATTCTCATTACATGAAGATGAAAATTCAAATAATAATATTTAAAAAAGATTCTAAAGGGGAAAAATTGGAAAAAGCATTCATCATTTTCAAAAAAAAAAAAAAGGCATACAAAATGCATTGGAAGTTGGCAGCAAAACGATCACTAGGGTAATTAGACTAGGTTCATTTCGTAAGAATAGGTTCATTCGTAAGAATGGTTGAAGTCTGGTGGTTGTTTTTTTAATTAGACTAGGTTCATTTCGTCAGAATAGGTTCATTCTTAAGAATGGTTGAAGTCTGCTGGTTGTTTTTTTAAGATTTTTTTACGTGAATCTGCAATTTTTACTGAATATATAGCCATAATATGCATTTTGGTGGCTTTCATTCTGTCAGTTAATAGTAAAATTTGATATCAAACTATAGTTGAAGTCACAAGACAACATAGAGCATCTCATTGATTTAAGTCATTGCATTTAGAGTTATTGTATTTAAATGCATGAGGGAATACAGAACGACAGAAAATCAACAGTTTGAGAGATATAATTCAAATTCTGAGAAAAATCTATGTTTTAGATGTTAAAAATATATGTCAAATAAAATCCACCTGGCTCCTTGCATTTTGTAGATAATGAGTTCACTTGTACTCGAGTAGCAAAACAGATTTCCTGTGAGTGGATTTCATTAAAAATTTGATTCAAATCTACATATTTCATTGTAATTTCATGTACCAAATTTCAGTCGTCCAGTTTAAAATCTTTTTGAGTTCTTGCTTTAACGGACTTATTGACTAACTGTAAGACAGACGGTCATAATAACAGAAATGAGTTTTTCAGATCTAAGGAGGTTTGATATGTAGAAATTCCACAAAATATCTAGTTCAATTTTTTTATCATTACAATTCTTTCTCTATACTTCATATATAAAAAAGTAAAAATTGATTATCTAACGAGTTGTAATAACAATAACTTTATAGACTCAGCTAAAAGATGTCAAAATTGCTTTTAATCTACCTTAGAGCAATTTGTTCCTTAAAAGCCATTCTTTTGTAGCTTTCTGTAGCAAATACTACTTTAACAATACAAATTGGGACTGACTAATCTACGTATTCTATTCTACTATGCTTATCAAAAAATTACATAGATAGCAAAGAATCATGGAGCGCATTCACTATCAATAAGCTTCCCACAAAAAAATGACTGAGTAAAAACAACCAATTGGATCGGAAACAGAATGACCAGTTTCAACATATTTTTTTTTGCTTGGGTTATTCATAAATATTTCAGCAATAAGGAAAAAAACGTTAGAACAATCTGATATTCTTTTACGGTTCTTTCGGCCAGAAGAAAAACAGTATTTTCGAAATGTTACTTTGCTCGGAAAGCTCCTCAAGTTAAACTTGAGTAAAATTTTTGAAAAACGTATGTAGTATGTTATTTAATAACATACGAAAAAGACAGATTTCCAGAAGAACTAAAGTTTTGGATGAAAAAGAATATTTTTATCTCTATGTTTTGCTATTTCCAACTAGATAAGACCTTTTTTTAAATCTTTAGACAAGAAATAATATTTTTGCTGTTCATTTAAAAGAAAAATAGACAAAATCATATCGTTATGTTACATTATTATTATGTTATTTTTGAAAAATATCTTTCGTAATACTTTTATCGTTCATTAGTTTTTCCATTTTCTTTCTGAATTACATGTAGTAAGAATAATTTAAAATTTAAATTTAGCGAAAATAATCAGTAGTAAAGTTCAAACTACGTTAACTAGGCAGCTGCATATGGCAGCTGGGATGAAAGAGAATACAGGCAGGTGGATTAGAAAATACTGATAGCATAGTTATCAAACTTTTAATAATACAAATTCTATAAATTCAAAAATATTACAAAAGTTCGAGTTTAAGTTGTTAAAAAAATTTAAATATGCTTAATTATTTATTTATAATATATTATAATATTAATTATGAATACAATTAATTATGCTGTATTTCAATTAATAGATACTGAAAATAATATTTTTATTTTTAAAGTTCATTAATTCCTTACACTCTTTCATGACAATTTGATACATTTACTTGTAAGAAAATGAAATCATTGCCTAATTAATTATGGGTCAGTTTTGAAGAATTTCATCATTAAAGTTATTTTTTCCTCAATATAATATTAAAAATAAAAAATAGTAATTTTCGTAGGTTGTTAATACAAACATTAATCTAAATTAAATCACATTTTGATTAAATTAAAGATTTGTAAAAAGGAGAAAATAAATTATCCAATTCTTAAAAGAGAAACTTCGTAATATGCACTGTCTAAGAAAAATGCCTAATTCATCTAAAATAAATTTTATAGTAATGGTTTTATGTATTACTTAATTTTTCACATATTATAAAGGATTAACAATAATCAAAAACTCAATATTTTTTTAACGCGCATAAATATTCTCATTTTGCTTACATTTTTATCTGAAAAAGTCGTTTTTGATCTTTAAGTATTGGAATTCTTTGTCATCAACTTTCTGTAGTCTGTAATAAAAAATCAAAAAAACATTTTATTTCTTCAAACTGATTTGAAAATGCACTTTTCTGCCAATTATTAACCAGTTCAAATTTATTAAAAGACTTTAATGAGAAGAAAGTAATTGATTCTGAGTAAAAAAAATAGGGGTTATTACTTTTAGCATCTGGCAGTTGTTTCGGTTAATTTTTCTGCACTGACGTTTTTTATACATTATGTCATTTAATGCTGCAAGATAGTTTGTTTTTAAATTATCATTATTAACTTTAAATGCCTTTAAAAATCATACAGATATATTTATTTCAGCTTTCGAATCAGTTAAGTATCAAAACATTTTATATGTTTATGCTTACCAAGTTTTAAATAGCTAGAGTTAGGAAAGAAACTAGTCACAATATTATTGGGTAACAATATTTTGGGATATTATTGTATAAATGGAAGAAGCATTTTGTGTAAGAGAGGTAGCCTGATAGTTTCAGAACAATATCGTAAAAATTATGAATCTGTTATGCTGTTCAATATAGATAATAAGCAACAATAGCTTTATAATTAACTTGCAATTTGCTTTATTCTAAAATTATTTTAATTTATTCCTAAAAGGTTATATATAAATACAAAGAGTATTTCAACATTTTTAGACAATTTTTGGACTATTTAATTCAACGTTTAAAATGTAAAAACTATTTTTTTTTAAATTTCGATCTGATAATCTTTTTTAAGATTAAAAATCTGCATGTTAATTTATATGAAAGTAAATTTTTCCTTAAAATATAAGAATTTATTCATTTCCTTTCCTATTCTACAACTTTCCAGAAACCATAAGTCATGATGGGTTTGTTCTAAGAAAGAGTTCTTTTTAACAAATCATTGAAGCAAATAATAGACATCGCAGGAATATTTAGGAAAGATATATATGAATACACATACCATAATTTTTTTCAGTGATTGCAAATTATACTTTTTAAAATAAAAATTGAAGCTCTATCTTGATGAAGCTTCACTCTTGGAATGTCATTCAGATAATGAAAAGGAATATCTGCTGTAAATATTGAGAATAAAACATTCTCTTGATAGTAGTTTTAATTTATTCCAAAGTTTTTCCGCTTGATCTTATTTTTAATTTGTTATTTTAAACGAGCCCTTTTATAGACATAAACCACTGATTAAAACATTCTTTGCATAAATGGAATCAGGGCTCCAAATTTGTATCTTTTCATTTCCAGTATAAATAGGCCTACTTCTGTTGGAGTCATTGAGATAAAACTTTGTTTAATCATAGAATTTAATTTATTTCCATTTATTTCATGTCAAAGAATTTTCATGTAGGATTATTGAAACTTTTTTCTATTGAACTACAAGCTTCTGTTTAAAATAGTTGAACATTAATTATTATTTTAAAGCTATTTTATATTTTAAAGCTGGAAATTTTAGTTTATTATTTTATTTATTTTTGATACAGATGTTTTTAAATGCTTTTCAATTGATTTCAGCATAGATTTCTCATTTCAAATAATAAGCTGTTGCAAGCCGGCGTCCTGGCATAGGGGTATCGTTCTTCCCCGTGATCTGGAAGCCATGGGTTCGAGTCCCGGTTTGGGTATGGTTGTTCTGTGTGCTATATGTAATGCGTGAACAAGTACTTTCCTATAAAAAGGGACTGAGCAAGAGAATGTGATGAGTGAGTAGCAAAAGTCATACTCTTGATCCTAGTTGGCGCTACTACAAAACAAGAGACGCTGATGAGGCTGAAATCGCTGATCACCTCAGTGAGCTTGTCCTTGGCAAGTGCCATAATAAACAACAGCAGCAGATATTGCAAGAAACTTTCATTTCCCAAAACTTTTTTTTAACAATTCTTCATTGAAATTATTCTAAGAAAAGGTGAATACCCTTGGTAGCGTTAAAATCGTTCCCCGATTTTACACAGCAAAAGTTTTTAAAAATTATTCGAATTTAGAACCGTTATGTTGCAGAAATTCGAACACTATCGCCGGCTTTTTGGTACAGAAGTAGCGCGTCTTCCTCGTGTTCCCGGGTTCGAGTTCCGGTTCGGGCATGGTTTGTTCTTCTGAGTTCTATCTGTGAGATGTGTGAATGTGCCCCCCCCCCTGTAAAAAGGGGCTGTGCAAGAATGTGGGTGGGGGTTTCATCCTCATATGAGCTAGAAGTCAGACTTCTGCCCTCGGGTGCTCAGGGGTCCATACCCTCAGAAGCTACTGCACCTCTCTTTCCGTGGTAAAAAGCAGACACGACATCCTCATCATCATCATTCGAATATTATCTGAAGTCGAAATAATCCTTCTTAACCATATACAAATTATCCGATAATATATTACAATAAATTTTAAAGACTAAAGACCAATTTCCGATAAATGAATTTACTACGTCTTAATTTCCAATTGTTTTCTCAAAGTGGCGTATTAAAAACATTTTTTATAGTCTGAAACATCTATAAAGCATTACTATCAAAGTACTAACTTCTCATCATGCTGTTTTTCCTGAAGCTGTACAAATATGATGAAATAATTTCAAAGAATGCGGTCGTTATATATAATTCATCTCTTGGTATATGTATTAGGAACTGTTATTAAACGAATTTACGTAGCTTAGATTTCTAAGAGCTCGTGAAATCGTAAGTTACCAAATTTTACTTTGCTCATAAGTTGTAAAAAGGAAAAAGAAGAAAAACTTCTTCTGTGTATGCAACAAATCGAATCTACTATTCTACTGAGAAATGTGAAGGCAGCGAAATAAATGTGTTAGAATCTGGAAGCTGACGTAGGTTACACAAATGATACTAGGCTGAAAAGATAACGTGCTTTAGACAAATATCTGAGAAAACGATATTTTATTCTCTTGATTCAACGCAAAGAAATGTTTCAGAATTGCTTCAAAATTAGATAACAAATAAATTAGACAAGTTTTAAAGATATAGATGACGGTAAAATTAAGGTAATAATTCATATGATGACCGTTAGTCATAACAAATCTTGCATAAAAGCAAGTGAAACAGCACATAATTATCGTTAAATTTAAATATATTTCAAAGATCAATGCAGATTTCGGTCGTATGATCTAGGAATTTAATTGGATCAAAAATTCAGAACATTTCTTGAGTTAGAATTAATAATAAAAATGAAGTAATATTGCTTATGATTTAATAAAAATTACAAGAATCAAATAACTAAGCTTTTATGAGTATTCTCAAAGTATCATAAATTCTATATGTTAACTCATCAAAATTAGTTGTATAATATGTAGTAATTATCATATTTAACCACTTCCCGTCCGGAGCTGCGATTTTGAATCAGCGGAGTAATCTGCTATAAATAACCAATAAGTTCGATGATTGAATTCATAAGGCACATACATGTTCCGAAATAGTAATAAAATTAGAATGCAAATGAATTGTTTTACTAACTATTTAATCAGGAAGGGAAAAAAAATTTCATCAAAAGTATTTTTAAAATTTCTTTTTCAATATTTAATTTTTTTAATTAACAAATAGAAACTTGGCGTAAAGAAGAAAAAAGTTGGTGTCTACATCATGTGAGTTTCGAAATGCAACAGCTTTAAAATAAAAATCGGCAATCACTGATATATTGTCCACATTTTAACACTTTACCATTATGAAAGAACTCGCTTATTTCGTCTTCTTTTTGAAAGTAATAAAAATATAATTAAATTTAGTTAATCATGTCTAAATAATACGAAATGGCAAATAAAATTCTAGGTTTCTACCTTTAGAACGTTTCTCAAGCGTAGGTAAAAACCTTAAATATGTTTATTTAGAAAATAAATAGAGCAACAAAATCTTCCACGACATTTTCTTAGGTTTGGCATAGCGAAATCAAAAAGCTTGAAACATTAGTAATGAATCAGCAGAAAAATACTATCACTTTATAAATTCCAAATATGTCATGTTTTATGTTTATCTTGATGAAGAGAATCATTTCTTAGCCAAATTGATAACAAACGAATCCACAGAAAAAAGTTCAAAGCATGCAAAACAAAATTTTCAGAGTTATTTCCAGTGGTCAATTGTACATTAAAAATGCTGGCATCCTGGCATAGGGGTAGCGGTTCTTCCCAGAAAGCTGGATATCACGGGTTCGAGTCCTGGTTCGGCCATGGTTGTTCTTCTGTGTTCTACCTACATGAATACGCTCCCCCCTCTAAAAAGGGGCTGTGCAAGCAACTGTGATGAATATGCAGCTTAGTGGTACTCTTGGCCCTAGTTGGTGCTACTTCAAAACTAGAGACACTCTTTTCGGCTTAAAACTGGCTGATGCCTTGACGAAACGTCCATGGCAAGTGCCCCTAACTACAACAACAACAATAGAGATTCCATTATTCCTTTATGAGTCGTGAAATCATTAGGAATATGCTCTCCTCACAATTATCTTATCTCCACAGTATAGCATCTGTTCTGCTTATCTTATTGATGAGAATAGTTACTGCAACAATATGGGAATAAGCAGTATTCATAGAATAAAAAACGAATTATAAAAGATGAGGTTATTTAAAACATTCCATAGCACTTTTTAAAAATCTGTTTTCTTTCGAGTATCAATACTAAAGCAATAAATGAAGATATTTAAGAGATTCCGAGAATTTTTATAAAAGAGTAATCAGTCTAATAACTCATGAAAAGATCTTTATCAAATACAAACGAAAATAAATACATAATTACGTCCCAAAATGCCAAATTCCGCTGAGACCAGTTGAAGTAAACCTCTCGAATGCAATGAATAAAAATTTCAAGCAACTATTCTGTTAACAATGTTGTTAATGATCTTTAAACCACTAAGCAAGTTCTCTTACAACCATATTCTCAATGAAGTCGCTATGTATAAACAAAGGGCATATCCTATATTTTTTATTCTTATTTCATTACAATCTGAATGCAACATAACTTCGAGCGATCTCAAGCAGAATAAAAGTGACTGCCGGTGTCTTTGCACATAGATAAGGCGTCTTCCTCTTGATCTGGGCATCCCGGGTTCGAGTCCCGGTCAGGGCATGGTTTCTTCTGTTTCCTATCTGTGAAGTGTATAAATGTACACCCCCTCCCCTGTAAAAAAAGGGCTGTGCAAGTGAATGTGTAGCTAAGTGGAACTGTTAGCCCTAGTTGGCTTTGCTTTAAAAACAAGAGGCGCTCATTCGGCTTAAAATCGCTAACGGCCGTCATGGCAAGGCATGTCATGTTCATAATAAGTGCCATTAATAATAACAACAACAAAAGTGACTTCCAAGGAGTTATATGACCTGTGATTTGCGGGAATTAATAAAACAGTTTGAATCCCTTCCCTTTTTATTTATTTCACTTAAATTTTGACATAGATAATCAATTATGTCAAAAAAATCAATTATACCAATTTATATCAAAAACATCAATTATACCAATTTATATCAAAAACATCAATTATACCAATGTTTATCAAAAACCAATTATATCAATTTACATCAAAGTAATCAATTATATCATTTATATCAAAAACACTTGATAAGCCTCATTTATTAAGCTGGGTGCATTTTTGAGTTATGGTTTTCATACGCAGATAGAGAAACAGATAGTTCAAATGTTGAATGATTTTATCTCAAATTTGGCAGAATTCTGTAGCTTTGTTACAAAGATCGCACATTGAAATTCATTTCTAAAAATTGTATGGTTTTAAATTCCTGTAATGTAACAGGAAATAACTAGAAAGAAAGACAATCAATACGTAAACAGATCTGATCCGAAAATTGATGTATAGTTGCAAATGTGAAGCAAAGACTGCAAAATGCAAATATTTCCCCTGCTATTTTGTTATTAAGTTATCACTTTGGTATGAACTCAAAGAAACATAGGCATAGACTTCCCATAAGATATCGTTTAATTTTTATTTTTAAATATAAACAGTTTTAGTGTTATGAACATACTTTAAATTTCGTCCCATTTGTTTCATGTTGAACTATTTTTGTCTACAGACCAAATTTCAAAAATGGGTTTTTGGTTGCAGGGAAGTGAAAAGCATTGAAATTCATCAAATTTTTGTGCTAAAATGTTATTTTTGATTGAAAAGGCTTTCTCTTGTTATACTTCTTGTTGAAAACGTATAAAAATAGTAAAAAAATCACAATAATTTAAGCTATTTCAGTAAATTTACTAAATAACAATACAAATCAAACATTAGTTATTACTGCTTAATTGTTCTTTTATTATTTGTTAGAACTAGAAAAATAGAAATATTTTTTGATGAAAAGATATGCGAAAGGTTTGACCATCTAAAGACTGATCACATGGCGAGAAGTTACAATTTTTCTTAAATATAGCTAGCATTTAATTAGTATTAGCAATTCTTTCCAAGAATTAAAACAAATTTATCAATTATCACACAGATCAAGTTTCCAGTTTTAAGCGAGAAAAATAAGGAATCAAATATGCACATCAAGTTTTCTTCTGAGTTCTAACAACTTCTAAAGTGGAAGTAAAGGCGACAAATGATAAGGAGATTTTATTTTTATTAATTTTTTTGCCCTGCGAATTTATTTGACAAGGATATATTACAAACAAAATGGTACTATCACATGATCAGCAACTTTGCTGTCTGTATGCGTCAAAACAGAGCCGCTCTACTCGCTGCGAGGCTGCTCAAGATTTATAACGAGAATGATAACTTGTAATTGCGCGAGCGTAGACGAATAAAATGATATCAAAAAGAGTTCCAATTTCTTTTTATCGCAAAGGCAACTCGATTAAATTTATTTTCATTTTCGATTTCAATTTTGAGTTTAAGAAAGTGAATTTTCTTTTTCAAATCAATTTGGCATTATTTATTAACCAGTCGATTGCTAATCATTATTCTAATATCTTATAACATGACACATTTTGCTTAAGTTAACTTAGCCGTTTATATTCGTTTCTGAGCCCATGAATTATTTTACATAATTATATAACCCACACAATTTTTATATCAGATTGTAACTATGAATGACAAATTATGGAGTTTAAGAAATATTATAATTATATATATACTTGATGAACATGCAGTTTAGTAATATTACTAATAATCACGATGATTCAAAACCTATAAAAATTCTGTATTTAATTTTTATATTATAAACTATATATTGAATCTTCCAGGGTATTAGATTTATAATTTTTTAAGAAATTAACGACAAAATACCGAAAACAAAATCTTTAATTAAAAGTGCTAGAAATGCAATGCCTAGCATTTTTAATACCGAGTATGCCTTCACATTCAAAACATCTTTGCAGATTTTATAGCAGCATATTTTGTTTATTTATTTTTATCAATCTTGCAGATTTTATAGTAATATATTTCGATTTATTTATTTATATTATTTATCCCTGCAGATTTTGTAGCATCATATTTCGTTTATTTATTTATATTATCCTTTTGTATGCATTCTCATTTTATTCCGTTAAACGGTTTATAAATGGATAAACTAAAAAGATATCTTATCGTCTTTCTTATATCAGAATACTATATAATTAAAACCTCAGTATAACATACGGAATTTTAATATAATGATTAGAACCATCAGTGTTTCTTATTTAGTGCCTACAAATAACAATTTGATGTCAAATACAATTTCAGAGCAAATGTTGCTAACCTATACAAATGTTTTGCCACATTTTACGCTCCATATTTACTCAAAACAGCTTCGATATGGACTTATTACTAACAAAATCAGTTATTTGTAGCCTTTAATTGCAAATATCTCTTCTCTATAATTCCTCTTTTTCCTATAAAAATGTCATCATGAAAGTTTTCTACAGGTAATGTCACAGGCAATAAAATATCTGTATTTTTCAGAAAATTTTATAATGAAAACATTTTGAAACAAAATTAGGAATAAATTATTGTAATAAACAATGCATTCGCTCAAGCCGAATTTCGTCCCATGAGAGAGAAACGGGTACTTTAAACTGTACTAAAATTTAATAATTGTGTTATCACCCTCATTAAATTAATAACAAAACACCTTAGATTAATAACGAAAATAAATTTACCTAATTAGACCAATTATAATTAAAAATGGCATTTCTTACAAAAAGCAATGATAATGAATACTGAATATATTGTTCCGGATAAATAAGAAGCAGCTTATGAAAGAAGAGTTGAAATAACACAGTAAATTACATATTTTAAGCAAGTTATTAGCAAAAGATATACGATTTTTACTATTGCAAACCTTCGGGTAATTATTAAAATATTTTTTTTTTCTTTCTCAAAAATACTAAATTATAAAAATGACGTACATAGAAAATAAATATATTAATTTTTGGTTCAAATAATTTTATTTTAACAAAAATTATAGTTTTTATAAAGAAATAAAACTGCATTTAGTGCCATTTACATTTATTTTTTATGTGTCTGCATATAGCATATATTTTAATTAAAATGTTATCATAATTTATAACTATAACCAGATTTAATCAGCCAACTATGTTTAAGTCTTACTCTTTATACATGGGAGCATCATATTAAAAAAATTACCTATCATGACAAACTTAGTTGTAGAAATTCCTTGGTTTAATTTGGTAGTCTATTTTCCTATTTCGAAAAAATATAAAACAATTACCTTATAGCTAAAAACGACATAAGGAAGACTCATATAGGCTTCAGTATTTGCCAACTAATGTAAGGCATAAGTATTCCATCCTGAATATCTGAACTAAGAACGCGGAGATTATCAAGAATTTGATACTCTCCATAACATTGATAAAAAAGAAATATAAGAATTTCTTTGAACTTTCAACAAGACCCTTACTCGAGGCCCCAAAAATAAACATCTTGTCTGCAGCTTCAAAAATTTAGTAGTACTAAAAAAATTTAACTAAGGTTTCAGAGCTCAAATAATATTTAACATTGAGATATATTAGTTATCATGTTGCATATTCTGTACTTTAACACTAACTATTTGATGCAAAATGTTGAGTTAGTTGGTATAATCTAAATTATGTCCTAGTTCAACATTAATCTTAAGGACATATTATGAGAAAATTCTTAACAAAGCTTGTATGTTACGAACTTAAAGAAAAATTATTTTCTGCGGTCTCAAAAAAAATGATAATCAAGTCCCAAAATGGTAATTAGCTGAGATTCTGGTAATTCTGTGGTTTACTCTCTCTTATGATAAATTACCAACTTCACCCAAGAAATAATAAGAATACTACAAGGAACATATAGCTCAGTAATAATATTTAAATAAGAATTTAATTAATTTTGATGTCATTTTCATATAATTAGTACATGATATATTGTAGACAGGATAAAACATGACTACAGTTTTTCAGAAATAAGCAGCAGAAATTAATCTAAATGTTAATTTTTTATTTGGCATATTCAAGATTAACGCATAAAAGTAAGAAATAAAAACACAATTATTTTGGAAAATGTCCCTTGTAATTAACTGATTTAATTTAATCTTGAAGCTCGTCTTTTAATTTGAAACAGATTTTTATAAACATATACGCTAATTACAAGAAAACATTTCATTAAAAATTGAAGAACTCATTCTATACAGTATACAAAAAACTCTCTTTTCACGTAGCAATCTTAAATTTAAAATGGAGAGTTCAGCACTAATCCTTTACTTTCAATGTTTAATATGACGACGATCAAAAAATTATGGCTTAAATATTATTCTGATTAATTACAGAAAGAAATACAGAAATGTATGAATTATACAAAAAGAAATTGATCTGGGCTGAATACAAGAAATATAGCCAATGAATCAAATAGGAAAATGAAATTCCAAGATATTCCATTTAAATACTGTGACGCTTCAGTTCAATCAATTTAATAAGAAATTGTGAAAACTTAAAGCGCTATATATTTCTTTTAAAGCTTTAAAAATACCAATTTAAAATTTTAAAAGATTCATTTAGGATATGTCTTATTTTTAAGCAGTAATTGAATAAAATCTCTTATATTTTATTGCTCTAGTTAGGAAAAAAGACAATATGAATAATAACAGATTTTCTGAATAGATATTTAGATTTCCATTGGATTTTTAAGTCTAAATTTCATCTTCAGGAGAGCTTTAATTGCATAAACTTTTATCAGGATTTTCAATAATGGCAGACAAAATTAAAGAAACAAGCTAACCAAAATCTTTAATTAATGTATCTTTTGTGTATTTTCATTTCCTATAAAAATTTATGTTAAGAATCAGGAAAAGTATCCAAACGAAATTTTCTTCAAAGAAACAACCATAAAATCTGAAAATCTCATCATAAAACTCAAAAAATCTATTAGTTAAAAAAAATCATTTGATTTTTGAAATTGAAATTTCATTTGCCAAATAATATCTTACTATTAAAATAACAAATGTTTCTAAACCAAAAAGTTTAAATTTCAGAAAATCTGTCGTAAGTGAAAAAATTGTTAAAAAACATACACGGTACTCTCATCTAAGTTAAATAGCAAAATCCAATTTCAGTTCAATAGGCTTTCTGTGAATATGGGATCTGATATACCTGAAATATCTAACATTGAAAACGACAAAAACAATGCCCTAAAGCCATTACTAAAACTCAAACATGAATTTCACGGCTGGGACTGGTATCCCTATAAAAATTCTAGAAGTTAACATAAATAAATTGACATATTTCCTTCTAAACAATCAAACATTACCTTCTAATATTCTTTGTATCAGCACATACGAGGAAGACTTTAGAAAATTCTTGAACTTATTATTGACTTTTTAAATATTTTTAACTCATTGTTAGAAATAGAACAGTAATTACAAAACGCTAATTAACTGATGAAGAAAATCAATAAAATTATATACATTTCTCATTTAAAAAGCAGCAAACGCAGGGCAAAACATACACTTTTAAAATGTAACCAGTAATCTTACGAAACATTTCTATTATTGAAGGAAATATTTGATATATCAGGAAAGTTAAACCGCTATGTCCTACATCTGTCCGAATAGTGTTAAAAGATGAAAAATATCGAAGTTCAATGGAAGAAACTATTTTACAATGTAAATACATGAAGTTCTGATTTTTTAACATTCTAAACAGAATGTTAAGAAAAAAGAATTTACTTTTTTACTAGAAAGAACTTTTAACATTCTAAAATGAATGTTTAAAAAACAGATACTTAACTCAAATGAAAAAGCTAGCAACCGGAAAGCAAACGTAATACATTTTTATAAATTCGTCGCGCAAAATCCAAAATCCCTAAACATGAAATGTGATTTTCTTTATTAAGTAACAGAAAAAAAAATCGTAACGCAAACAAATATAATGCATCATTTTCCTTCTCTTAAAAGAAATCTATGTCTCTCAGATTTCAGAAAGTCCTCAATTAAGTTGTCAAACTCACAACTGACTTCTGTTTGTATCCTGATCATCCCCATGCGCAGAAGAATAAACACAGAGCAAGAAACAAACCGATGAAAAAGTAACAGGAAAAGAATAAAAAAAATAAATCCAGATTTATGTATTTCCTACCTAAATGGTAACAGCAGCAGCCCGACGCAGGTGCGAGAAGATGTCAAAAACGCGAAGAGCTTTATCTGTAGGGTCCTGTCCTGTCAAACGTACTGCTCTTCAAACCACGTGCAAGTCGTGTGGATCGGATGCCACAGAACACTCACTCATCCATAGAGTTGAGGAGCAAAGCAGAGACTGAAGAAACTCACTGATCTAGCAGGTGCCGCAGTCATTTGAGACCGGCCAATCAGGAGGGAGGTTACAAACAAGAAGGAAGGAAAAAAAAAGGAACGAAACTCTTCTTTTAAAGACTTTTATCTGAGCGTCGCCGAAGCTACTTATTTATTCCCTTTGGATGAACGAGCCCAATTAGTAATAGCAGGAATCAAGTCATTGATTACAGTTCGCGTCAGAAAACATCATCAGAGAATAAGAATATAAAAATGTATGCCGAATGGAGGTTTCGGTTTCCTCTGTTTGAAATGCTTTAATTACAGGTGAATGATGGGTCAAGAAGACATGAGGATTCTTTGGTTTGGGACGTGGATTATGGGTTAGGGTTTCTGTTTCTCCAGTTGGCGTTTACACAGCGGGTAGGGTTTACTCAACGTTATGTCAAATATCGCTTTAAATCAAACAAAAATTTTCCAAGGTTATAAGTTGTGCTCCCAAATTATGCTTCTAGGAAAAAGACTACACACAAGAAACATATTAATAAAAAAACTAATATTTATTCATTTGATTGTTTAAGTGAATGACTAGACGCCACATATTGCAACTTCTCGTCAGTATTTCTTCCTAACATAAATATTATTAAAAAATCTGTCTTTTTTTTTCTACTTTTATGCAAATAGTTACACTAAACATAAGAAATTGTTAATTAGAGTTAATCTCTAAAAAATTTCAAAAGAATTGTTGATGCTCACTTCTTATGGCACAATTAATATGGCTTCCATTGTTTTGTGGTAGCCTCAAACCGTTTTCGCATATTCTCTAATAAATATATTACTCCACACACCACATAAAAAATTATGTATTACGAATAAGGCTGAGAATATTGCACAGCACGTCGTACAGTAATTACAAAATATTAATCTTTGGCGTAAATTTAACGAAATTACCGATTCTATAATGTAATCCTTGGCGAGTTTTTTGCAATTACTCCCTGAATGTTAATAGTATTAGAAAATCGAACTTATCTTTTAGTCGCCAACCGATTGAAATCAAAATTTGACACAGAACTACAATTGTGATCAAAAATCATATAGCAAATTTGATCGATGTAAGTAAGTCGTGTTTTTGAATTTATCGAATCTTCATGCTTCTAAAAGTACAAACGGGTAGAAATTCAACCGCTAGTTATATTTGACTCAAAACTTGCTATGTGGCCGGAAAATTGATTCTAAATGAATTTTGACAAAAAAAAAGAAACGAAATATATTTTGCTCTAAAATAAAAGATTTTTTTCGAATACCATAATGTTTTTCCACTCTCTTCTATTGAAAAGTACAACAATATATTTTATTATAAGAAGTTTTAAAAACTTTTATTAGTTTTATAAATAACTTTTTAAATTAATTTTCATAATTTATTCTTTGTAATTTATTTCTATAAATCTTGCACAATCCAGATTATTGGAAAGCGGGCTCCATTTTAATATTGGCACTGGATCAACTCTGAAAATTAATTAACATGAAGCCGCGTGAAGGGAATTAAATAGGTAAATTAATTAATAATTAAATTCTGATAGAATGAAAATATTGTTTAGACATTAAAAATGTGTAAACACTTGAAAGAGCAAATCGGAAAATTCTCGGAAAAAAACGTAACACAATCTCAATCACCACTCTATAGAATTAAAGTGAAATACAAATTATATCTTATTACCTACTTTTTTTGAAAAAGGTGTAATATGCAGAAAATACGTTTGAAAAATTCTTTAAACTTTTATTTTCGAATTTTCGCAGGAATTAAGAGGATCAAATTTCTTTTTTAACCAGAATAACCAGAATTGTGTATAATTTGGCCTTTGTATCCTGGTTTAAAAACATGTATTTGACTTGTCAAGATTTTGAATAAATATTCTAGATTCTTTTGAATATTACTGAACAATAAGTGTCTCCTATTCGAAAAAAGATGTAATATTTTTTTCTAGTAATAAAAAGTAAGATTAAATTCTTAAATTTTTCCTCAATCTATAAAATAACTAAACGTACCGTGTTCAACGAAATAGTTCATATTATGGAATCTTTCTTCCATGTTGAGTAAAAGTTCCAAATCATTCGCTTTTTTCTTTATCATTAAGTGTATATAAGAAATGAATACAATTTAACCAACCAATGGCCAACCTAATATATATTAAGTGACTGAACCTGATTGAGAGAAAAATTATGTTACTTTTGTTACTTTAATGTTATAAAATATGTTATTTTTGTTTTTTCGCACTTTTTCCTTTTTAAAGAGATAACTATTTCGCTGTTTGAACTTTATTTTATTTATTTGTTCTACTTTTTTACTTTGTATGAGCTACCTTTAAATAGCGCCTAGGATTATAATTAAAAAATCACGGTCTCTTTAGTATAGCTGTTTGATCGTTCAATGGATATTGGCTAATATGAACCTATAGAAACTACAGTAAAATTTAGACCTATTTAAAAATTCAAATTAGAAAAACTGGGTGTAAAAATGAATAAAGAATGAGAAAACGACAATTTTTAAATTTAAAAGGTCGTTAGAGAGTTATGTTTGATATTTATGAATTTTAATAAATAATGCATAACAAAGATTATAATGCGTACTAAATTTATGATAATAATGAATAATAAATTTATAAACTGAAAGTTGTTTTAATTAACACACTTACAATAATTATAATTCCAAAAGTTAATGATTTTAAAAATTATTATTTCATCAAAAAGCAATTAGTTTTTATAAAGGACATCAAATGGAACACCAGCGCTTTTGAACTTCAAGACATATTATATATAAAGTATTTAAAAAGTTTTTTTTCTTCCAAAAAGTTAAAAAAAATCTATGTCATTGCTGTTTTTTATTAACTAACTGCTATATAATATAAAACAGGTTTCAGATGTAAAGTGATTTTTATGATTTTTACTTTAACATGGTATAAAAAAAATAAATTAACAATCACAGAAGACGGTTTTATTCTTATAACAATAAAAAAATCAAAGGATCAGAGAAAATTCCAAATAATTTGAATTATCGTTTTATTACTTTGTTACATTTAATACAGTGAAGAAAATAGCTAAACTAATTCTCGTTATTTTCTAATAAGAAACATAATTCCTTTAGTAATTCCCTAGTCTTACTAACATTATATACACGAATATATAACTTAGATATAACTTATATTTTATAACAAATTCCATACGAATTCTTCCTTGGGCTGATTGCTCCCTCGTGCCATTTTGTATCTAATAATCCTTAGTAAAATGAATTCAGGTTAAGAAATAAAGTGAATAGCCCTCGGTATTTCAATGTTTTTGACAACACTTGATGCAAGAATAAAATTTTGATGATCAACTACGCCAACACATGTTTGCCCCAGAATAATGTCCCCGAAGAGAACTCAGACACGATCCCGGAGGCTATTAGGTTTGGAGGAAAGACCCTAACAAAGTCTGAAGATTAAATATTTGCCAATGATAATGCAAACATGCCATATTGGCCCCGTTAATAACCTCGCTTACTGAATAAGTTTATTCCGTCTTTACATACATTCCTTAGTCAAAGATTGTTTAGGTTTGAGAAAAATTATGTTTTAGGTCATAGAAAAAAATGGCAGTAGAGCTTAACGAAATTAAAATGGAAAATTTAAAGGATAATGATATTCATCTTAAGTGGTGTTTAAACTTTAAAAATAAAACAAAATACTATTTTCTATTTGACTCAGTTCCGTTGTCGTTTTAAACCGTACTGTATAGCTACAGCTATTCCTTGTTGATTCAGCAAATTTCTAAGTTTCGCGTACTTGTGTGATAAAATTGCAACCTCATATTAATTTTTAAAAATATTTTATGTTTTTAAAAGTGCAAAAGCATTTAGAAAACCAATGTGTGTGTGTGTGTGTGTGTGTGTGTGTGTGTGTGTGTGTGTGTGT
>JAOUZG010040121.1:5685534-5701911 GCA_026289955.1 Argiope argentata
TTTACAGTATCTAACTGTATTAAAATTTTCTGCGAATCTAGAATTTGTTTGTCAAGATTACCATATTTCTTTGGCTTACTTTGTTGATTTCTTGAGTTTCATGTTTGCATTTCCACAAATAAATAGAAAATCTTACTCTTGACGGATTTAATAAAGAATTAAGGATATATCTACTATAAAGTTAACCTGTATAAATGTTCACATGTTTAGTACGAATGGACAGACAGATATCATCAGATGCATTTCGCTCGAAGTCTGATATTAACATGAATCTCTCTGCCTTTTACTGTGGATTGATACTAACATTTTAAATGTAAAAAATAGAATTATAGAATTTCTTTTATCTAATTATTTCCTTTTTCGAGTAAAGATTTGAGGATTTTTTTGACTCGGCGAATTCTAAAACATGGACAATTATCAAAACCTCTAGGTTAAAATTTGTGATTATTTCAAAAACTTTTCTTTGTATAAGAAAGAAAACGAATAATATAAATGTAACAGTAACGTAAATTATATTATTTATTTAGTAAACATTTTTCTTGGATTATGAATAGGTTTAAAAATAAAGGATTGAATCATAAAGAAAGATTATATCAGATGGGCATCCGAACAGATGAATCTAATTTTCATATTATCAATCTCAGCAACTCGATACTACTTGTACAGTAAAAAAATCCAAACGAAGCGTCACCATGTTATGTAAAATGTTAAATTTCCCAAAGTTTATATTGTTGTTTCTAATGGCAGTTGCCACAGACAAGCTCGCTGATGCATCAGCGAATTTAAGCCAAATAACGTCTCTTTTTTTGAAGTGACGCCAACTAAGGCCAAGAGTACGACTTAGCTACTCATTCATCACAGTAACTTGCATAGCCCCTTTTTATAAGGAGGGGAAGAATAACATTCACATGCCTCACAGATAGAACATAGAAAAACAACCATGCCCTAACCGGGACACCCAGATCATGGGGAAGACTCACTACCCCTATGGCAGGACGCCGGTCAAAGTGCATATAAAAAGGATAAGCAAAAACTTAAAAGTAATGAAGCTTGGCACATAATTAAATGACCTCAATGTAACATTGAAAATATTGTATAGTTGATAAGCTTGGTCTTTCAGAGATAAAATACTACATAAATTTTTAGATTAAAATTCGAATGTTATGTTTGCAATGAAATAACATTTTGCGAACATTTTATTTAGTGACAAGGACTGCATTTATGTCCCTCGAATAGCTTCCACAACTGCACTTTCCAAAATTAAGCATGCGATGATTTAAGAGAAGTCAAATTAATTCAGTGGATGGGGTCCAGAATTAAAGGATATTTAGTCAAAACTCCGAAGCAAATAGCCGCGGGATTTTAACAGTTAATTCTGACATCCAGAAACATTTTAGCATAAGTTCCTCTAATTTAAATTGGGTGCGGTTTGTTAACTTATGAATCTAGTTGAATCTGAAAAGGTGAGAAAGTTGAGTTGTTTATTAACGGCTAAAGCATGCATAATTATTTTCGGTACATTAAATATTACTCGGATAAGTTTCTTTTCCAATATAATCAGCATTCCTATATCACAACATAATGATAACACTATTTAAAAATAACAACATAATGATAACACTATTTACTATAGTTTATAAAGCATTGCTTATACTTAATTCTTTTAAGAACGTGACATAAAACGATGAATAAATTAAAAGATGCACAACCATGATTTTAACTAATTATTATAAATTTAATACTATTAAGGAAAATTCATGAGAAAATAAAAAAGGTATAAATATAATGATAGTATATTACTGCATTACATTGAAAAGTAGTAACTAATTTTTAAAATTAAATATTTATCATGAAAATGCACAAATGGTTCTTTTATTACATATCTTTTGAATACAACTTATTTATGTCTTATTTTATATACCTTATGAAAATGCACGAAGGAATAAAATTAAAAGAATCTTTCATTGTTTATTTTTTGATGTTAGTAAATACCGTATGATGGATTGAAGCAATGAATATTTTTTCAATGTTTTATTGGCAAATAAAATAAGTTTGAAGCGTTTTAATGATATCTATTGCGTTTTTAAAAAAGGTTGAGATCTTCATAAAATCATTTAAACTTGCAGCGAATAATTTGACATCAATTAATTGGACAATTACTAAAACCATGATATTAGTATTACAATTCAAATACTCACTTCACAAAAGTGATCGCTGCTCTCAGGACATTCCAGTTTACTTTATCACAAGAAATAACGTGTAATCGAAGTTTTTCTCGTATAAATGAGTTATTCACTTAAAATCTGACAGCGGGGCAGAACGCCTCTGAGTAGATTTCATTCAAATCTCAAAATATTTTCGCACATTTTAATTTAATCCCATATACTAGAGTTCATCTGTCTAGTTCAAAGCAATTTTGAGTTATTGTATTCAGAAACATGCAGCCAGGCATAATTCCAAAAATGCGACTTTTTGACTCAGGGAGATGTGAAACTTAGATATTCTTAAAGATCTTAAGATTATTCTTTTTCACGATTACAATATTTTCTCCTTGTAAGAATATAAAAACTCAATCAATCATTAAAAAATTTTTACAGAGAGAAAAAAGCAGCGATTTTTATTTAACAACGTGCATTTCGGCTTGAAATGAAATCGAACTATTTTTATTATTAATGGGACTTGCCATGGACAATCTTTGCCGAGGCCTCAGCGAGTTTTAAGCCGAAAAGAGCATTCCTTGTGTTGAAGTAACGCCAACTAAGGTCATAGTACGACTAGGGTCAATAGTACGATTCAGCTATACACTCATCACGTGCGCTTACACAGAACTATTTTACATGGGGGCACATTTATACACCTTACAGATAGAACACAGAAGAACAACCATGCTCAAAGCAAAACTTGAACCCGGAACACCCAGGACACGCGAAAGACGAGCTACCCATGTACCAGGACACCAGCAGCTGTTTTTAAGATTTGAGGTGAAAGTTTGAATTTTTTTTTCTTAGAGATTTTTTTCCAGAATACTTCAGTGAAAGTTGACAAACGAAATAAATAAACTTGACACTTCCCCGAGGAATATCAATACAGACAATTAACGTCGTATCCCAATCTCCCATCAAATATGACTTCGAGTGTCATCTTATATCTAATTGCATGGAGTTTTGTTTTATTCTGTGTCACGACATCACAGTTTCCTACTGGCAAGTGACAGGTGATTCCGAATTTCAATTAACTATTTCCATTTCACACACATTACATAAATAGGAATTGACAGCTTTAAGGGCAGTAATTTTCGAAATAATTAATTACTTAATCAATATGCGATTGATAAAAATAAGTAAATTAGCTCCAAATCGGTGTTTTTTTCTCTCTGCTTGTGTTAGTTGCCGGCTTTTCAGAAGATTCTAGGAGACATTTCCAGAAACTTTTGGTTATATGAAATCATGCTAGCATTTTTCAATTAATACTATTAGCTCACACTCTCCATATATATATATCTTGTTCAAATTTTCAGTCGTTAATAAAATACTTTTTATTCACCCTCTGACGTTCACGTATATTTTTTAAACTTGTAGCGGATGACATTTGATGATAATACAGTTTTTTCAAATATCAATTAATTCATTTTTTATTAATTAATTAAAAACTAACTTTCCCGCCAAATATCTTCATTTCTCCACCGCCAAAAAAAATAATGAATTCACTTTGTTTCTTCACCACTCTAATGAAGTTAGGCCTAGCATGTTTTCAGCCGATTATTTCCAACGATTCTGTTTATTTCTTTCAAGTTTGATGAATTTAAAACTAAGCATTGTTAATTAATCGATTTTCCTGATTCGTTTTGAAGTACTTTCGAATTAAATTAATACAGAATAAAGAAAGAATCTGTAAATCTTTCTTATCTGTATTTTCTTATATATTTTTATAGGAAAAAAAATCAAAATTAGGAAGCACATTTAGCAGTTAATATTTGGAGAAAGTTGTAGTTTCTTTTCCCTAAAAAGGGCTTTATGTTTTTGTCTTATTTCATTTAATTAATGTGTTTTTGCTACTTATGTCATAATGTGTTTTTGCTACTTGTGTTGGTCTTTACTGGCCCATTATCATATGTGTCAGCGATTTAAACCGAATGCCTGCCTTTTGTTTTTCAGTAGTGCCAAAAAGAGCCAAGAGTACCATTTAGTTACATTCAAGTCACAATCTTTTTTACGGGGCGGACTTCATTCGTGCATCTCATTCATTCATCCACAGATCGTATTCAGCACCTGGCGTAGGGGTAGCGCGTCTTCCACGAGAGCTAGGCGCCCCAGGTTTGGGCATGGTTGTTCTTCTGTGTTCTATCTGTAAGGTGTATGAATGTGCTCCCCTGTAAAAAGGGGCTGTGAAAACGACTGTGATGGGCGTGTAGCTAAGTGGTACTCTTGGCCTCAGTTGGTTTCACTTCAAAACAAGCGATGCTCCTTTCGGTGTTTAAATTGCTCGAAGTGAAGCTTGTCTCTGACAAGCGTTACTTATAGCTACAGCAGATTGTAATTTATATTTGGAACAGAAAACTGTCACCTCTGAACCAATCCCCCGAATGGTATGGAGGACTCTTGACATGGAGGACTTTGTGCTCAAGACAGATTTAACGTGCACCTGCGACACCATACAAACGGGGTGTCTTCGGCTGACGGGTTCAAACTCGCAGCTCAAGGAATGTGAACCCGGCTGCTGTTAATTAATGCTGTTTCATCATATTCACAAGCATAATAACAATAAAAGTCTTTAATGAAACTTTACATGTAGTAAAACGTATTCATAGGTTGTTGTTTTTTACCATAAACATTATTTTTATTGAAAAAGCTGCAAAACAGCAATTCAGCATTTGGCACGCATGAAGAAAACTAATTACTCAAAATTTAATTTGAAATCAAATTTATTTACTTCGATTTAACAACTCTACGTTTTTTATATATTAGCACAAAAAGTTATTTAAATAAATAAGAAAAATATCATTTCGATATTCTAAGCTTCAAAATGACAAAAATTTCTAAAACATTTGTAGCTTTAAAGGAATTGCGAAATTGGCATTGAATCCAGATATTCTATTAAGCTCTAAATTGAAGTTTATCGTACGAAATCTTTGATACAAATAAAGTAAGTTTCTTGCTTTCAACTATTTTTACTTCCTAACTCATTTGTTGCGTATAGCTTCACATAACTTATGTTATTTATAGCATAACTCTTTGCTGTTCATAGTCAATAATTCCACATATAAATAAGCTATTTAGTCATAAACCATCATTTAAATTTATAAGGTTTTTTCCCATAAGAGAAACGAATTTCTTAAGTTACGACCAATTGTAGGTTTTATAGTATAAATAATAATGATTTTTTAGATAATATTAATGGGTGAAACATAATCGATTCAAAGTTTGATTTTTTTTATTTCCATTAACCGTCTTGTTTATCTTCTCATAATTTTTTTCTATAATTAAAACATGAATCGACTATTACAATTATAAAATTTAAGCTTATATTAATTTCTTCCGAATATAAATTACCTGCATTAATAAAACATCTTTATTACTGATAAAAGCTTAAGTAATCATTCCCAAGCAAACAAAAAAATTTTAGAATCGAAATATTTTATACAGACTTGAATCTTTGCTGTCATGTCATTTTACTCACAACTTAAATTCGAGATAGATTGGTACGTTACACTTATCTGCCATGCCTGATACCAGAGGGAATACACCGATAACAAAGTAAAGTCTAGAAAAATGTTGCTCATCTTCACTAACTGTCTTAACAACTAATCATAAATCATTCCTTGGCTATAGGTATTGTTTGCACATGAATGGTTCTTCGTTGAACCATTTTCTACTGTAGGTACCGGAAAGTTAGAAGTATTTAATGGCAAGCGATACTAAATGCAATTATAAGTTCAAACTTTTTTCAAGAAAATCTGTAACAGGATGACTGATTCTGATGTGTACCTCTTTCTGGTAAATAATTACAAGCTTAAGCGTAATTTATAACACCAATTGTTTACGACGGTGATACAGAAATGTTCTTAAGAAATTTCAAAGAAAATATAGCAGTTTTAAATCAAAAATTTGTTATAAACAGACTTTATTTCACAGTCTGTTGGACATCTTACCTGGGCTCTTGCCTTTTATAACTTTGTCTTTTCCAGGTCTTCTCAATATTTTTTCCCAATCTATTTTATGAAAAAAAATACAAAAATGTAAGTATTTTATAGTATTTTTTTAATGAAAAACTCATTTAGAAAGTAAATACATACTTTAAACATATTATTTCTTTCCTAATGTAAAGTGAATACCCACAGAAAAACATCCATTAAACTTACGCTGTTCAAAAATAAGTCTACTGATACATTTAAAAAACTAATTAAATCTTTTTTAAAAAGTGAAAACAATGCAAAGTTTTCCTATTTCCAAAGTGAGCGATATTTCTTATCTAAGCACTCTTTGTAAAAGTGCCGAAAGATAGAAACTGTGATGCGTAAAAAAAGATGAAAATTGTGTCAAAATAGCGACAGGTGAGACGATTCTCATTGACAATAGTCGAAAGGAGAAGTCACCATAAATCTTATCAAGTTTTTCTTCCGCTATATTTCCTCAAGCAAAAGGTTGCAATAAGAATTCTTAATCGTTCTACATTGTTAACAGCTATTTTCTTTCATGGCTTAGAAAAATAAGAAAAGGTCGTTATTTAAATATAACGCAGCCGAATTCGTTATTTAAAGCTTTACATTTTAACCAGAGTTAGAAGATGCCTAGAAGCCAAAAGAATTGCTATTGAACAGCTGGAATAAAATGTCTGGAGAAAAAAAACTTTGTTGTGTGTCAGCAAAGAATTTGACAAACAGCATTATTTCACCTCCTATCTTTGCATTAAAATGCACGATTTTGGGTCCTTCTAAGGACTTAGGACAATTTATATTTTCAAAAAATCTGCATATTTTAGTGTCATAGCATGTGGAATATTTCACTGATTGCATAGACACATAATGGATATAGGTTTTTGAAAACCACCAGCTAATAATTTTTAAAAAGTAGTTAACATGAACCTCAATGATACAAATATATAATTTTTCGTCATTTTCTAAAAGTATGTTTATTTCTTTTTATTTGGTACACATGGGTAAAAAAATTATTGGCAGTGAATGAAATTTTATGTTAAAATAATTATAAGCAGAATGCTTATTAAACCTTTTTTTTTATTCTTGCACTGCAATATATTTTTAAAGAAAGATCGCATGCTTTTAGAAATATCCCTTAGCTTCTTAAATTTTCAAGTTGAAGTAAAATAATACATATTTTTATATAACTAAAATAAAATAAGTACATTGCAGATATTGAACCTATAATTATTATATAATGCTAATTTTGAAGGGATTTAATATAGAATTCTTTTTTTCTGGGCATATCGATTTATGGTTGATAGGCATTACAACGCGCATAATATTTTCAATTATAAAATAAATACTGTAAGAAACAAATGTTTTATATTAAAAACAGCTAATTATTTGAACATGTAATTAAATTTTTCATGAAATGTAATATTTATCGGTCAAAAAATTCCTTTAATTTAAGACTCTAGGATTTTTGTAGTCGATCCTCCATCCCAATTAGCTCTTTTAAAAGTATTTCGAATATGTAATAAGATAGGATAAGATCACTACGAACTATTGCAAACGGCATTTATTTCACCTTTTCTGGAATAAGAATGTGTTACAATGATATATAAAAAGGAAATGTTTGGAAAGAAGAGCATCAAAGGAATTGAGAAGTCGGCTTTCTGGCACAGAGGTAGTGCTTCTTCCTCGTGTTCTGGGAGTCCCGGTTCGAGCATGGTTGTTCTGTGTGCTATCTGTGAGATGTGTGACTGTGCCCCCTGTAAAAAGGAGTTGTGCAAGCAAATGTGGTGAGTGTGTAGCTAAGTCGTACTCTTGGCCCAAGTTGGCTCTACTTCAAAAACAAGAGTCAAGAATGTCAATCATTATTCTGTAAGGGAAATTCTAATTATGGTGTAATTAAAACAATTGATTATTCAAATTACAATAATATCTATTAGACATAAAAATTAACGAAAGGTTAGGAAACTGCCGGCTTTCTAGCACAGAGGTAGTGCGTCTTCCTCGTGTTCTGGGAGTCCCGGATTCGAGTCCCGGTTTGGGCCTGGTTGTTATTCTGTGTGTTATCTGTGAGACGTGTGACTGTGCCCCCCCTGTAAAAATTGGCTGTGCAAGCAAATGAGGTGAGTGTGTAGCTAAGATGTACTCTTGGTCTAGTTGACGCTACTTCAAAAACAAGAGTCACTCCTTTCGGCTTAAATACGGTGCTGTATCAGCAGGGGGCTTGTCCATAGGCAAGTGTCATAAGTAACAACAACAGGAACTCAGTTGAACTTTTTTATAAGCTTACTTTATTATACCCGATAGGCTCGTGGTGCCCTAATGGTAAAATCTCGGCACCGAAACCAGAGAATGCCATATTCAAAACCCAAGATCACCGAAGACCCACCGGGTACGCGGGACAGATGCTCGCCAACAAGGACGTTATGAGTCAAACACATTCGAGCTGGTGTGGCGTAGAATCTTGGAGAGTAGAGAGACAGCCTATATGTCCCTGGACGGGGCCCAGTCGTACGAAATCCGTTCTCAAATATTCCAGGTTTTCCATTCAAATAGTACGTTATGTTTACTTCAATAAACTGGTAATATCTTTATGTTGTAAGTAATAGGTACCATGCAGAAACTGTTTCTGTCCTTCTAGGTCTCTATTCGCCATTTCATTTCATAATGCATATCTTAAAGCTTTTATTATTGTATATTCAATGTTTATTTTACCAAAGACTCTTAATTGAAGGTTTTTCTATGGCGTATTTATTTAAAATACATAAATAAATAATTACAGTATGTTAATAATTGGAATTATATTAAATTGAAAAGAATTATAATCAGTAATTGGCGTACATAAAGCAAGGATATTGCATTAGATGCACAGCTGAGAAAAAAAATCAGAAGATTGAAAAAAAAATTCATAAGCTTTAGAAAATAAATCAAGTATAACTTTAAAAAAATTGCTCGTATGAATCCATTTATTAAATGAAATGAAATTAAGCGTTTTATTTGAAATGGTAAAAATCAGGAAATTGTTTTCAATCTGAAACAATGGAATAAAAAACGGAACTTTCCCATTCTTTCCGGGAAGAATGGCCACTTTATATATGAGATAAAAGTTGGGATGGAGAAATAATTTGAATCTTGGTTTTTGACCTTGAACAACAAATATTATTAAAAAATTAAACCTGATTAATATTTTCTTTCATCAGCGATTCACTTATAAGTAAAATTTAGGACATTCAGAAACATTTAACTGAAATTTGGGACAAATCCTTGACAATCTAGTACAAACAGACTAAAATTAGAACGATGTTAGCTCATTCGTGACATCTAGTCACTTCATGTATGCAGGAAGCAACAGAATATTTAACAACATAAATCATGGAATTGAATTACAAATAGAACTACATGCATATGAAAATATTCATTGAAGCAAAAAAAACTCACTTAAAGATTGTTAATCATCTTAGATATATCAATTTTCCTTACAGTAGAGTTCTAATTATCCAAATTCCTTTTGTAGTAATAAATCACCATGAATCCAAATCAATTTTATTTGAAAATTATGCCGAAATTGTATTGTTAAAATGTAAATCTAATATAAATATAGGCATGTGATGAGCCTTTATACTCAATTGAATGCGTAGCTTCTATTCACATTATTTACAATTTTATGTAATTTATGTTTGTAAAATTTAATTCTCTGAATTAAAATTGTTGTTTTAAATTGCTCTGATAACTTTTTTACTCAGTTACAAAGTTTTCTTCATACAGTCATCAGAATTTTTAGATATCCGAATTGGTCTGATTTCTATTTAATTCAGATAACCGCACTGAGGTAGTTAGGATTGTTTAACAGGGCATGTACTCTGAGTGCCATCTATAAAGGACGCAAGATTAAGGATTCGGTTTCTTTAAATTTGAGAGAAAAAAAATTTCTTAAAAAAAAACACTCTTGCTCAAATTTTTTAAAAAACGATTCTGGTCTAATAAGACAGAACATAAAGAAAAAAGTCGTTTTTACGACCTGAGGAGAATTGATTCTAAATTTCTCGAAACAGAATAACAAAAAGAATTTTTTAACCAATATTTATTGATTAAAACTTTATCTCTGAAAATATAAGGCATTTTCCCAAGATTTGGACCACAGTGGAGGGGGGATATAAATATATACTTGACAATTATAAAAACTTTTAAAAAGAACAAGGAATATAATACTTGAACATCCAAAGAACTCCACTGAGTTTCTTATGATACATAGGCAATAAAATGTTATAAAATACACATTCATACCTGTTGATAAAATTCATGTAAGTTAGATATAAAAGATTATTCTTATTTTCAAAGTCGGGAATGTTGTAATCTTCACATGCATACCTGTCAATCACGTTCATGTCCAATTAAGTATAAAAGATTATTCTTATTTTCAAGGTCACATTCATACCTGTCGATCAAATTCACAACAAATTAGGTATAACAGATTATTCTTATTTTCAAAGTCACATTCATACCTGCCGATCAAATTCACAACAAATTAGATATAAAATATTATTCTTATTTTCAAAGCCTTTAAGGGCCTTTCTTGACAGATTAACACCAAAATTTGATGCAGAATTGCATTTTAGAAATATGATTGCATTTTAAATTTTATTTATTTAAGTCTTTGCATTTGTGAGTTATCGCGTTTACATGTATAGATAGACTGGTAATGAATTCGAAAACAGACTGGTTTCAAAATTTGTTACGGTATTATATAAGGTATAAAACTGTGTATCAAATTCTATCAACTTGGTTTTTTACATTTTGCAGTTTTCGTTTTCACTTTCGTTTCAATAGATATACAGATAAAATTTCCGTGTATGAATTTCTTGAAAATGTAATAAAAATCCACAAATTTGATGTAAAGATCATATACCGTATTTCATCCATCTAGCTCAAAGAGTTTTATGATATTTAGGCAGTGTGTACGACAGACAGACATAATTTTTAAAAAATATATCTTTTTGGGATTCAGAATGTTCTGAAACCTGAAAATTTGTCAAAATCTCAGTTCAGAATTTTTGATTATTATCATACTGTCAGTACTTCATGTACGAGAAAATAGCAAATTAGTCACGAATTTTTAAACTTAAATTAATTATTTTTAGATTTGACATCTGCAATTGGAAAAAAATATAATTATCAATAATATTTTTCATTATTTGGACCAGATTCAAATCCCGTTTGCATGGTTTCTTCAAATATTTCTTTGTCTTTAATCCATTATTAAAAACAGGTGGTTGAAGAAACTGCTTAGTTTTGGATAAAATAATTTGAAAGCTCTAAATCTTTGAATAAAATATTATTTATAGGCATCCTTCATTCTATTCAGTTTCAGTTTTCTAAAATCGAAGTAAATGAAAAAAAACTTCAAAACAAACATTTATGATTTTTTAAAATTTAAAACTGATTCAAATGTAGAGTTATTCAATATATCTGAAAATTATTTAAGTGGGAAAAATTGAATAAAATATTTTATTTTGTAGACACTATCTTTAGAAATCCAGCTCAAATCCAGTAGTACAAAAATGTACTGAATTTGATAAAAATAGAACAAAATATTTTAATTCGCAGAGCCTATAAATACAATTTTACCTATAGGTAAAGTACAGACAAATAATGCTTAATTCAAAGCTAAACTTAATTCTATGAAATAAATTTTGTTTTATACTTGTAACTAATTCCTTTAAATGAAAATTATACTATAGTAACAATAATTGCTTCCTTAAAATAAAATGTATCTTAACTTTTAAACCTCTTTAATCTTTTTTACTTCTATGTATAAATGTGTCTGTAAAAATTATTAAAAACTGCTATCTTACTTCTTTTTACAACAACTTTTATGTATCAGATTATTTATATAACGAATTTTTTTCAAGAATTCTTCAAATTCAATATGAAACATACAGTCACACATACATATACACATACAATCGACTATGTGTGCTTAATACGTTTATAATCGCACCATTTTTCAGTCTAACAACCAACTGTAGCGCCTGATAAAAAGAAAATAAAGAAACAAACGAAAGGAGAAAAAAATGATGATCAATGTAGCAAAACAATGAAATGTTAGCCGATTTCCATCAACAACAGACGAAAGGACAAGTCGCCATAAATCCTGTCAAGTTTTTCTCTGTCATTTCCCTCTTAGGAAGGGTTGCAATAATAGATACTTAATTGCTCCACATTGCTAAGAAGATACTTCTTTTCTGTTTAAGGAAAAGAAAAAAAATTGTTCACTTACATAACATTCATTGTAACGTTTACATTTTCTCATTAATATTGCATTTCTTCGGATTATTCATCAAACGAAATGTAATTTTGATGCCTTGTTTTCATTTATCACTAGATTACACCAATGCAAATATCCAAATGAGAGTTGAATCCTTAATAGCTTTTCAAGAACAGGAAAATAAATTCAGAAATGATGCGTTTTAGAATTGCGAAGAAAATCTGAAGGAAAGATAAAGATAGCAGTATTAGATTGATCCAAAAGTATAGAATGTTGCATTTTGAAACAATAATATTTTATATCTGACGAATAATGTTACTGCACTTCAATATTATTGATAAAAAGTGCTTTATTTTTTTAATAAAATTCTATTAAGTACTAAATAAATTGAAAAAAAAAACAGTTTTTTTATTTCTTTTTTACTTTTTGTACTTTTTCAATCAAAAATGCCACATTTCTTCATTGTATTCGTAAAACAACAATATGCGCATTTTATCATTTAAAAATATTATGTGTTCATTTTTAAAATATTATGTGTTTCTACTCAAAAAATAGGGTAAAAGAAACAGATCTACTCAATTAACAGAAAGCCTTGGAATATTTCAATATGTGAAAATAATACAACTTTAAATTCTATGATATTATATCACTCTATTTTAATAGTTTTATAAATATTTGCTTTGATTACAATTTAATTTCGCAGCAAATAATTGAAAAATAACATTTTTTTATTGCAATATCATACTTGATGTTTCTTTCTAAATTTTAAATGCCTCATTACGCGCACTTTAAAATGTATTTACTTGAGAACAGTAATTATCTTCTGTTCAGTAAAATTGTGAAAGAAAATGCATATCTTGAAACAAAATAGCCAGAAAGATATGGAATATTTGTGATAGAGCAATAATGCAATTTTATATTTAACCATATGATGTTAGTACACATTAATTGTGTTACAAAAAAATTACTTTTAAAGTCTTGTTTATAGTTGATTAAATTATATTTACTCGCAAATAATTCATGAGATTTTTTTTGTTTGCTTCAATACCATCACAAATATTGTTTTTCTTGACTAAATTCTATACACAACGTTTCAGAATTATTTGCCAGAGCATTTCAAAAATTACTAGACATTAATGATATTAAAAAAATTTGTAACACTATTTATATCATGCAAATTTATATGAAAAAAGAAAATTGTGCAAAAACGTTTAATCGGTTTTTAATTAAAATAATATTTGATTAATTAAAATTTGATTGATTCAAAATCTTTCTTCAAATCAAAAATATAAAAGGAAATAATTTTATTGATCAATTATTACATGAGTCAAAGTTGGTTGAAATAGTGGTTGATTGTAGTATGCTTGTATACTTATTATTCTTAGTTGAACCGAAAAGATACTTGAATATGTATTTTGAACGTCTCCCATTAGGATATGAATAAAGAATTTGGTGAAAATTTATGATTCAGACGTCGACATTTCAAATTTATTTAATTGGTTGTATTTCTTAGTTTTTAATTATAGATTTTATGGGCTTATTTCATTTCTTGTATTATCTCATTCAGATATTCACCGATAGATCTAAATGACATAAATAGTTGATGGATTGATTTGGGCTCAGAATTTGGCATTATTTGTTGATAGATTCTCATACCATATATTAATTATATAACAAGTAACATTTTTTAGTTATCGTTATCACATACGCAGAGCAAGACAGAAGTCTTGGATGGATTTCATCGGAAATTAAATTCCAGTTTTGAATCTAAAGACTATATACCTTATTTTATTCTTCTCGCAATTCCACTCTTCAGTTATTCTGTTCAATCAAAAATGATTGCAAAAATGGTGTTTATTTTTTTAAACCAGTAAAATTTAAATCGTGAAGATTCCTCATAATCTTTAGATCAAATTTTAAAAGTTTTTAAAAAAGTCATTATTTTTTAGAAATATTTTTTGAGTCCATGCGTGCATGTGCGCAATTTCCAGTCGCAGACAGCTATCTCGTATAACATCTCAAACCCCACTTCCTACTTTTAAAAAGTTTGTCTTATTTATATCAACGATACAATCTTAAAAATAATTTATATTAGAATCAGGCATAGGTTGTTTTTTTAATGTAGGAAGTTATAACAAAAAAAGATCAGTTTTTCATACAAAGTTCTACGACCTTCAGTGTACATGCAACAAGAAATGGGTTTCACACATTTTGTTTTGAATAAAGTTGGATTTTTAAAATTGTAGAATGTGATGGTATGTCTGTGTGTAAAGAGTAATATCAGGCCATTGGTGCCAGGTCATCAAAATTTCCAAAAAAATGTATATATCTTTAAAATTGTTTTTATACGATATTCCACAAAAACACACAAAAAATGAATCTCCTTCTATTTGCAACTAATTAGTGCTGATTTTTTTTCTTATTTAGGGATTGAAGTTAATATTTTAAGATGGAAAATGGTGTAATATTTTTTTTCTCCACTTCAATGGTGTTTATTTTGGTTGTTGGCGTAGAAAAAATTCTAGAGATGATACGGTTCCCATTTATTCTAGGCATTTTGATTTAATTCAATTACAAAAAAAGTTAAGAGTTTTTTTAATACTCTTTTAAAACAAATTTGACTAAAAAATTTTGCATTGAAAGAAATTTGTCATTCCACCTTTTCGATATTTAAATTCCAATTTAAATAAAATCAAAGTTAACAAAAACATCTTAATTTGCAATTAAGGTCCTTTAATTGCTTTCAATAACCAAATTATACTAATTTTTGTTAACTTAAACAAAGCTTGAAAAACTAATTGATTTTAAAAAAATTGTTAACTCTTTTGAAAACTTTTTCCATATGGTGACTAGATAACCTTTCATACAGAACCAAACAACAACTAGAAAATCTAAATGCTTTTATATGTGACACTATGATATACAAATTGATATACACTTTTCACTTATTTATAAAATTACATAATTTTTGGTAATTTTGGTAATTTATTTATAAAATTACATAATTTTTAGTAATAGGCTTAATTAAATAATTAACATTAAAAGAATTTTTTTCATTTTTTTCCAAATTAGTTACAAAATTTATTTGCATAAATCATATAGTATAATAAATATATAAGTTCTTATATATAAATGTCTTCCTATTTATATAGGAAATCAAAGATATTTTTAATAACTTTTTTCAGACAAATCAATTTTTAAAAATTAAAATACATTCTTTTCTTCAGTATACAAAATTGAATTTAATTCAAAATCAAACATGAACAAGTAATATGAAGAAAAAAAAATTAAGTCAATTCCTACTTATGTCTACAAAGAAACAAAAATTATTTTTGTTACTTTTTATTAAATAATTACAATTAATATAAATGATTGATCAAAAAATTATACCTAGCCAAAACAAAATTAGGCTCATATCCGTTGAAAATAAATCAGAACACACTGAATTGGCGCTGAATTTTCAACACCATTTCAGGCAACCCAAAATGCGTGAATTTTCTACGTCAGTAGGGGTAACGAAACACATATTACAAATTTTTATTTTCTGTATTAATTTTGGTTCGAAAGTGGTTGAAAAGGAATCTGAGAAATTGATTAACTAACAATGAGTAATTTTAAATGCATTAAACATTAAGAAGATAAACAGAATCGTTTCAAATAATCGGCCGAAAACATCTTAGCCCTAATCTTATTAACGTGGGGAAAAACCAAACGGAATTCGTTTCTTATTTGGCAGTGGGTAAATGAATATTTTTGGCGAGAAAATTACTTTTTAATTAATTAATAAAAAATGAATGAATATTTGGAAAAACTGTATTAACATCAAATGTCATCCAATACAAGTTTTAAAAAAATTCCTTGAACTTGAGTGGATGAATAAAAACTATTTTATTAACGACTGAAAATGTGAACTATATATATATATATATATATATATATATATATATATATATATATATATATA
>JAOUZG010040121.1:5701921-5745052 GCA_026289955.1 Argiope argentata
ATATATATATATATATATATATATATATATATATATATATATATATAGGGAGAGGGTGAACTAATGGTAGGAATTGAAAATGAAATTAAAAAAATTGCCTTGCTTTGAAAAAGAAAAAAGAAAAAAAAATCTTCACGATCGTACGGTTTGCAAATGCACATGGAATTCCACAGTTCTTTTCAAAAAATTATGATTATTATTCAAAGCAATACCCGAAACATTAAAACGAAATGCAAGTTCTCTATTTAGAATAAGCACGGATGTTTGATTTTTAAGCATCTAATACGTTAAGAAAATCCATCGATTTGAATTTCATTAAGTATATATAAAGGAAAAGAAAGTTTGTTTAGAAAACTTTCCGAAACATCTGAAAAGGTTTATGCTTCGTCGCCGCGACCGAAATGCATTATGGTCCATTCTCAGTAACCGTAACCTGTTCCGGTGATATTTACATTCACTGTGCCATTTCAACAAAATATCAAGACTTCCGTACCTATTCTAGTGAATCGATTTAGGGTTGCCGTGAATAGGCATAAAATTATTTCTGTTCACGTTGGAAACTGTGATGGGCTACATTTGATATTTCACCCAAAAAGCATTACCAGTAGCGTATAAAAGATAAATGACGCTCGTAGTAAAACGTTATATTTTCGCTTTCTTGTCATGTGTAGCTTTAAAAAGTGAAATAACCGGGCCAATATTTTTTCTTGGTAATGTCTTTTCCAAAAATTGACATTTATGCACTCTATGGTCCCCCGCTCTGCACCAGTGGGCAGAACCTGGTGAATAATAAATTTGGGTCCAAAAAGAAGTCAATAACACAAAGCTTTTAAAATCATAGAGCTGTTTCACCCGAAATGATATCTCAGAGACGTCAATAACTAGTAAAACCATTAAACTTTTTGCATTAGCGGTGTTTTACTTTTAGTTATTACCTCATTAAAGAGATTTCCTCTTCATTAAATTCATTTATTTAATTTCTTAATTTTTATTTTTTACTACTTTACTACTTTTACTTACATTGAGCCTTTTCTTTCATCTACTTTTATTAAAAGCATTACTTTTTATTCATGTTCGTAAATATGGAATTAATTATTACTTTACTACTTTTATCGTTCTTAAATGTTTATTTTTTATTACTTTTTTATTTTTACTTACATTACGATTTTTTTTCATCTACTTTAATTTAACGCATTATTTTTTTAAATTCATATTCATAAATATAGAATTGTGTTACCAGTTTTTTATTCACATTTTAATGTGTTTGAATTTTTACATTTCTTACAGTCGGCTATTTTCGATGGTACTATTTTAATATTTTCAGAACTTAATTAACAGTTATATTAAATTAATTTTTTTTCTATATTGGCAGTTCTATCTGATAAAAATTATGAGGAAACATGTACTTATTAGAAATAGAAAATTTTGTTTTTAGTTCGCTAGTAAAGAAACATGTTCTTAAAAATTGTTCCCTTAAAAGTCTAAATTCCGTGAAAAAATTACATGCGATAAAAAAAAGTCTTGAACAAATAAAATTTTTTTTACTCCTATTCTGTAAATATTTTTAAAGAAAGGTTTAAATATATAAATGGAAAATAAATATATATGAATGAGGATAAAATATACACAAAAACTATTATAAAATTTATTTTGAAATGAAATTTTTAAGTAAACCTGATAAATAAAATATCATTAATTACTGAAGATTGGAATTTACATTAAAAACGTTTCAATTCCATGCAAGATGTAATCATATTAAGTAAATTATTCTAACAATCAGTAATTAAATTATTCAGTGCTAAATAAAAAAAAATTTAAGATAATTTCGAGAACAGATATAATTTACTATAAAATAAACCAAGCAAATTAATTTCAAAACACAACATATAATTTTAACATTTTTTCAAATAAAATGTCGGGGATGATTTTCAGCTATATTTTTTTCATAAATTAATTATGAATGTAAAGTGAAAAACTAATTTTTTTAAAAACTATATTATTCTTAATTTCTGATGTTTGCCTTCTAAAATATTAACTAAACATTTTTTAATAGTCTTCTTGATTTAAAAATATTGTAAAAACAAGCAAATAAAATTCGACATTCAACTTTTCAAGAAAAAAATGAGATAAAAGATGTTTTTTTTTCACTTTTAGAATATGATTTATTTAATTGAAAAAAATATGCAATTAAATTTCCTAAAAATTGAAAACCTTCGTTGAAATGAGTTTTAAATGATTTTGTCGAGTTAAAATAAATCATTAAAATACTGAAACACATTTAAAGCGTTTCAATAATTTAGTTTTAAGTCTAAACACGTAACAATCAAGTAACTCTAATTAATATCTCAAAAACGTTTCTGGTGATTTCCCGTCACCTCAAAGCCATGACAAATGTTGTTTCTGGTTAAGCCTCGATCATTTGTCTTTTTATTTCCCAACAAAATTGATCATTCGATGTGTATCACGTAAACATGAATTGAATCCATTATTATCTCAAATAATTCGAAGGTAATTAACACTAAAATAAATGTTACGATACATCGACAAAATGTTACTGTTGTTTCTAATGGCACTTGCCATGGACAAGCGCGATGACAGTCGTCAACGATTTTAAGCCGAATGAGCGTCTCTTGTTTTTGAAGTAGGATCAACTAGGGCCAAGAATCCGACTTATCAACACACTCATAACATTCTCTTGCACAGCCTCTTTTTTACAGGTGGGGGGAGGGGCAAATTCACTCACCTCACTGAGAGGACACAGAAGAATAACCATGTCCTAACCGGGACTCGAACCCGGGATGCCCAGATCACAAAGAAGATGCGCTACATCTGTGCCAAGACGATGGCACTTAGAATAAACTGCATGCTTGAATAATTTTTAAAACATTTTTTTAAAAAAACAGGATTGATCTAATTAAAATTTTTCCGCGTTACCTTCAATACACTGGTTTTATTCCCGTACACAAATTGTGGACATTTGGTAAGGCTGCGAATATCTTGCACAACATTGGTGAACAGTAGTTTCAAAATATAGACCTTCAAAATGAACCACCTATTGCTAGAATATATTGAGCGCCTTTTTGCTGGACGATTGACAATAAAATCTAACATTGAATTGCAGTTGCAATCACATGAAAACATACCGAATTTTGTTGATTAAAGTTATTACGTTTACGTGCATAAAAGCCGGTCTCCTGGCTCAGAGGTAACGTGTATTCCTCGTGACCTGAGCGTCCCTGGTTCGAGTCCCGGTTAGGGCGTGGTTGTTCTTCTGTGTTCTACCTGAGAGGCGTGTGAATGTGCCCCTCCATCTGTAAAAAGGGGGTGTGCAAGCGAATGTGATGATTGCGTAGATAAAGTCGTAATCTTGGCCTTAGTTGGCGCTACCTCAAACGAGAGACGCTTATTTCGTCTTAAATCCGTTGCTACAGCAGCTGGCTTGTTCATGGCAAATGCCATTAGTAACAACAACAACTTCCATGAAGTAGAAACGGTAAATTATTTGATGGATTTGTTTAGAAATATATGCATCTGTATTTTAGATGATAAAGCTGTATACTAAATAGTATTTTCGTGGAATTTTGTGTTTTGTAGTTATCGAGTAAACTTGAGCTAAAACAGCCAGATAGATGTCCCGTGAAAGGATTTCGTTCAAATTTGATAAAATCTACAAACTTGGGCGGCATTCCGTGTACCAAATTCAAGACATCTAGCTCAAACTATTTATAATTACCATACTGTCAGATAATAATAATATTAAAAATTCGTTTTTTGGACTCGGGAAAATCTTATTGGTGAAGATTCCTCAAGACTTCCAGTTCAAATGCTTTGAAGAGTACAATTCTCTTTCTATAATTCGCATACAAGAAAGAAAAAAGTTTAGTTTTAAGAAAAGAAAAGGAACTTCAATTTCAGTTCTTATCACTGTTGCACGACGTGTGAGATAGCACTTAAATCCTTTCAGAAATAAAAATGGATAACCCGTCTGTTTCTTAATTAAATTAAGGCATTTGCATTCTATTAAGCAAGAAACGTCTGCACGAGTTTTTATTTCAACAGAAGACCAAACGGGCTCCATAAAATACAAATCTAAAACATAATGCTTTTCACATAAAAAAACAAAAACAAAATGGGCATCTCCCTCTCTCTTTCTCTCTGTCTGTAGACTTTTTTTTTTCTTTTTGTAAACGGATCTGAGATAGTTGTCGTCTGACGATGCTTTGTGATGATAACAGACATACTGCAGACACATAAATTTTCTGCCCGACTTATCGATAAGTTCATGATTCGCGTTAAAAAATTATGTTGAGAGAAATGTTTTAGTTGTGCGTTGGGAGTTACTAGTTAAAATAATGAAAAGAGATATTTTGTAATTATTTCAGGCTAATATCGGGTTGATCAAATTACACAGCGATGATGGAGAACTATGATTTTTATTTTTCACTTCTGCGTTGTATGACTAAGGTTCACAAAAGAATTAATTAGCCAAAAACATCAATCTCACAGAAGTTGACTGTAATTGATGTCAGTCGCGACGAATTGATATACAGGGTGATAAAGAAGGAAAAGATATATTTATTTTTGATGAACGACACAAGATAGACATACATACAATATTATAACAACTTTGGATAGAATAAAATTTAAATTTTGATTCTGCGCTTTGAGTTATATTTGTTATACGAAATTGTGTTTCCATTTTTTGCCACACTTCAAGTAATTGGTTATTGAGCTCATTTCTATATTAGATTCGTCTTGCGTATCTTAAAGAGTAGCAGAATTAGGTTTTAAGCACATTTTATAACACTGGTTGAGAAATTTTATTTTCTCTTATCCTTTTTATTAAGGATTTCTTATGGATAAGTTCGAAAACAATTCAAGTTCGCTGAAAATTTTCATCTGACTTCGCAACCTTTCTGCTTGAATATATAATCGACTATTACGAATTTTTTGTACCATCTGTAAATCTGCTAATAACAAGGTGATTCTTTGTTGAACCTAACAGCGAAATGCCTGCTGAAGTGAAACTACGAACACATTCTTTGCATATTGTTGAGTGATAAAGAAGTTTCAATTGAAACATCGATAATTTCAATGTTTTTAGAAGAAAAGTACATCATCACGAATTTTGACAGGATTATCTAATTGCTTCCAGTAAAACTTTGAGCTTTCTTCTAATCCAGTAATGTTGTTGTTACAAGCCTGAAGCTGATATAACAGCAGATTTAAGCCCAAAGGAACGTCTCTTGTTTTCGAAGTAGCGCCAACTAGGGCCAAGAGTAAGATTTAGCTACACACTCATCACATTTGCTTGCACAGCCCCTTTTTACAGGGGGGTGGGGGCACAGTAACATATCTCACAGATAGCACATGGAAGAACAACCATGCCCAAACCGGGATTCGAACCCGGGACTCCCAGAACATGAGGAAGACTACCTCTGCGCCAGATAGCCGGCATCCAGTAATGTAACATGTGTATCTATCTATTACAGCTTATTAGAAAATAAATATTTTAAATCTTGCCCTTCTTTTTTGAATTAACTTTATTAAAGTTATTAAATTCGGTAATAGACAAAAACATTCCTATCACACAAAATATCATTTCTCGCTCCCTAATTTTTACAGCAGGATAATTAAGGCTGCTGCGATCAAATTATGTTTAACCTTTTAACTGTGATATCCACTGTGCATCGAACAATGGACTAAACTCAATTTAAATTATTATTAGACTCTGTAAACTGATATAAAGCTTATCAGTTGCAGAATATCACATTTCTCAAATAGATTCGTAGAGAAATCAAGTCAATAATATATCATCAGAATAGAAAGATTCATCTAGTTTGATAGTATAGAAAATAATACAGCTAAGAAGTCAACTTATTAATGTAAATTAGTATTTTTAAAATTATTTTAGCTCATTATAATATTATAACAAAAATTACCGTCGTCCTGCCATAGGGGTAACGCGTCTTCCCCGTGATCTGGGTATCCCGGTTCGTGCATGGTTGTTCTTTCGTGTTCTATCTGTAAGGTGTGTATTTGAGCCCCCCCCCCTGTAAAAAGGAGCTGAGCAAGCAAATGTTATGAGTGAGGAGCAAAAGTTGTGCTCTTGGCTCTAGTCGGGGCTACTACAAAACACGAGACGCTGATTAGGCTTAAGTCGCTGACTATCTCAGTGAGCTTGTCCATGGCAAGTGCCATAAGAAACAACATAAAATTACTATTGTTTTTTCAATAGAGTCAATTCATTTTCCCATATTCTGCTTCATATGTGCGCAGTGAGCATATAAATGCATATGCGCACATATGAGTTATTGTCCAATATTTGAAAAATTATTTTTATTCATTATATTATTATAACAAAAAATACTAATGTTTTTCAGTGAGGTCAATTCCTTTTCTCATATTTTGACTCATATGCGCGAAGCAAGTTTAAATTTGAAATCCACTGCGCATTTTCCAATAGGAAGAAGATGCGACATGACGTTACAACATATCTTAAGGAAACGAGTGTTTATATTTTTAAATGATGCACGCAACAACTTTTGTCCAGTAGCTGCGACAACACAAAAAAGCTCTCTACTTTATTCAGAGTCATAATTAATTTCAGAATGAAGTAATTTTTTTTCTTTCAATTTTCTCATCATTATGTTCACTGAATTAGATAGCATTACAGGAATTTTAATTAAATTAACAACTTTCAAAAATAGATCCAGCATCTCAGACCTCCCGTATTGAAGATAAATGCGATTATTTTTCTTATATAAGCAAATAATCGTGAAGGGAATTTGGAGTTTCATACGAGAAAAAGCTATAAAAATTATTTTATTGCAATCCAGCCTTGCTTACCTTTTATATTTAATGCTTATAACAGTATTTATATAATCCACTTATCATTGATATAATTTATGATTATGTGATTTCAGAAAAAGACAGTTTCTAAGATGAAAAGTGTTGACTTCGTATTTAGATGACACAAACGAATTCATATCACACAAACTGTCAAAGCAATAAATATATCATTTTTTAATCTTCACCTCTAACAGACGTCGTTGAAAGAATGAGAATAAAGTTTTATATCAAACGCTCTAGGTTTTTTTTAAACTTTACGATGCGCGTAAACCGGTTGCAGAATTAGATATGACATTCAAAAAATAAGAAAAAAAAAGTTGAATAAGATTCAGCCAGCTCGTTGAACCTGTAGCGCAATAAAAACTGCAGAAAGTGTTATTAGAGATATTTTCTTGTCTTCTCTGCCTATGTTGAACGATACAGCTGTACACATATACTGATTATGCCTTGTTTATTTAACTGGGGTTTAAACAGGGAGATCTCACAGTGGGATACGGCAAACATTTGATATATTAGTAATTCAGAATCACAATTCGTGTACAAAAATTCAGTTAAGTTGGTCAAAAGTTGCATTTCATTTTACAAATAACGCATTTATTCTGAAGGGTTTCTACAGTATTTAATTGCCTTTTTTTCAATGTCTTTCCTCGGCATTTATATGAAAAATTGAATTTCAAAATTATTTTTATGCAAAAAATAACATAAATATAATTTTTAACACTAAACAGATTGTTCACATAAAAAAGAATTTTTTTTTCTGCAAAATTTCTAATATTTGCTTCAGAAATTTTTCTCATAGAGAGCATTTACGCTGTAATTAAATTCCACTGATTAAATTTTATAAAAAAAAATTGCTGCAGGATTGTTTGAACATAATTGTACACCATCTACAAATTGCACAATATTATATAAATTATGAAAAACTATAAAATATTCCCCACTGTGGATTGGTGACGTAGACATATAAACATACAACGTCGTGGCTAGGAAAATATCATTAAGAATTAGCTTTTCGAAATTTTAATTAGATTTTTAATTAAAAAATTAACCAAAATGTTAAAGTTTTCACTCAATAACTTTGCGGAATATTATTAAAAAAAACTAATTGAACTTAAAAAGTGGGTTCTTTAATAATATTGGTTATTAGTTTATTTCCGCACAAATTTTTAACATTAATAAAATTCACATTATTTGTAAGGATATGTTACAGCGATATTTTTTATTGCTTTGGTAATTGCAAAATTACCAAATTATAGTTCGTTGCAATGATATTAAATGCATTGATTTATTAGCACATTATAATTGCTGAAATTAAAGAATATTTTTAAATATATAAAAATAGACCAATCAGCCACAAATTATCATGTAACAATGTTTCAAACTAAGATTTAGAATCTCCTTTGCTTTTTAATAATAAATCAAATAATCGAATACATTTACCCTAAAAAATTTACCCTTAATAACATTTTTATCGCAAAATATTCTATTGAAGAAATATTTTATCTAAAAATTTATATTATATTTCCACCACATAACAAGTCGGCTACCACATAAAAAATTCACAAGGAATAGTTTTTGAACAAAGCAGTCTCGATTCATTACAAGAAAAAAATTCAATTAAAAATACTTTCGGCTTAAGCTCTTAATTTTATGCTGTGACTAACCATGATATTTGATATATTTGCTTTGTATTATTATATCTCATGATTTATCTTATCATATTTATAAAAAATGTCACAAAAACTGTAGATCATAATCACGTTAAGCGCAAAATCATATTAACCAGAAACAAACATTTATTATATTTCTATCATAAAACACTAGTTTAATTCACTCGATTATTTTCAAAAAGTTATACTGTCAAACTACAATATATTTCCTTAACTTCCTCAACAATTTTTATGCTAATTGTAAAGTAGCTCATTAACTAGATGTGGTTACAAAAAATGTAATGAGGCGTTGACTAATGAGCGTTGTTTATGAAGCTTTAATTAGTGTTCTTTAAAGTATAATTTATAAGAAATGCAATCAAGTTATAACTATTTCCGTATAAGGCATGAACTGAAAAATACCAGCAGTAACAAATGGAAACATGCCATAAGAAATAAGATACTAAATTAAGGACTCAGTGTCAGGTCATTCATTTTGAATAAGATGAGCAATATGTCACTTAATAGATCTCCCACTCAAAAAATGTATAATTGTCTCTGCTTAGCTTTAGGTGCGTCTTTGTCAATCTATTAAGATTCAATTCATGAAGTTATTCTCTATAGATTTGTTATTTTCAGGCATTGAATGACGACAACCCACAATGTCTATTAACAAATTCATATAGGTGCGATCATCAAAAACAAGTCCTACATGTGTTAAACAATTCCTACGCAAACAGCATGGGGACATAAACCTGCGAGGTACATTATTTTTTAGCAAGAACCCACGTAAATATTTTGTGCCGCATAATATAGATCATAAGTTCGAAAGGCTTTAATGATAAAATCAAAATGCAATAAAAATTTATAACCGCATTGCATCGATTTTTTATAAGTGATTCAATCTTTCATTTTAAATGGTATATGATTGCATTATGCAATCTCTACGAACTTATGCTTACCGTGTTTCATGCTAGTACAAATGGGAAAATTATGTAATCATTATTGTGATTTTTAAATGAAAATTTACTTATTGTAATATTTTAATTATTTTCGTACAAAGAGCCTTGTAATTTTACCACCTTCTATAATAGGGGAGATAGCAGCCCAGGTGTCATCCTCGTCACCTGACCACTGTTCAAAATTTAGAGGTCCGTCACAATATATCCCTTATATTATTTTCAAATGGGAAGTTAATATAACTAAACTACACGAGAGTAGGGAATACTTTTTATTAAATGCATCGATCTGAGCTGAGAGCATATTATAAAATTCCTAACGCGATTTTGTTTCTTATTTGACTGCTCCCAGTAATATAGAATACGAAATAAAAATAGGTATAAATCATATGAATTCAGCTTTGTATTTAGTTGTTGTTACTAAAGGTACTTGTCATGGACAAGCCTGCTGGTGCATCAGCGGATTTAAGTCAAAATAAGAGTATCTTATTTGAAGTAGCTCCAACTAAGGCCAAAAGTATGACTTTAGCTACACACTCGTCACATTTGCTTGCACAGCACCTTTTTCAAGGGAGGGAGCACATTCACATACACCTCACAGATAGCACACAGAAGAACGACCATGCCCTAACCGAGACTCGAACCCGTTACGCCCAGATCACGAGAAAGACTCGCTACCCCTAGGCCAGGACGCCGGTGAATTTTATTATTGAACTGTCCTACGCAACAGAGAAAATTATGTAATTGCCTATTCTGATTTCCAGTTTATTCAATATCAGTTTATTAATTGAAATTTATTAGCATAGATTATCATTTTTGCATTAAATACCTGTTTCGTTCAACTTAGTTTTCCACAGTCACATAAAAAACAACTTTTCATATTACTCTTAAAAGATAATTTCTGAGCCTCATAATCGGATTTCATGAACAAGCAATAAAAGCTTTGAACTTTTGTAATAAAATGAAAGTTTTTATTCGTGACGGAAAGATATAAAACTGCAATGAGATTTACAAAATATTAATTCACACATTTGAGCATTTTTAAGTTGCATACTAGGAAAGGTTTGTACTAAAGTTCCTTGCGTGATTAATAAAACGCAGTATGTAACTTTCCATATTATTCTCGGAAGCTAATTTTGCAGCTTCTGCGCCTCGTAATCTGATTTCATGAACAAGTAATAAATGCTTGAGCTTTTGCAATAAAACAAAAGTTTGAATTCAAGTTGACAACTTAAAAAACATCAATGTGATTTACAACATTTTACAGTTGCATACAAAGAAAAGTTTTCAGATAAAATTCATTAATACATTTATTTACTACAAATTTTCACGGGTATATATAAAAAAAATATTTCGTACCATTCTAGAAGGTTGACTTTACAACATTGATGCTTCATAATCTAACTACATTCATTTATATATTTAACATGATTTAAAATTAACTCTAAGAAGAGGCAATAAAAGTAGTGAGCCCTTAGAGTTAGTTTTAATGTAATTTTTTTTAAATTGTATAACCTTCAAAATGTTGTATTTATACTTGTAATTTACAAGTATAAGTACAACATTTTGAAGTTGCATACACTGAAAATTTCTCAGATAAAGTTCCTTGTCTGAATAATTTAATGCAACTTTTCATGGTATTCACCAAGTCACTTTTGAAAACTCAATTCTCAACGTATCATAATCTTATTTCATTAATTTATATTCTGATATGTCTTAAAATTTTCACTACAGAAAAGGAAATAAAAGTTGAGAACTATGAATTTTACACTGTATACTCAACAAAAATCAATGTTAGGTACTCTTTTTTTAAAACCAAATACGCTTGAAAATTATTATTTTTTTTGGGGGGGGGGGGAATATTCATTATTTTGGGAGATTTCCCTTTTTTTAAAAAAACTTTAAACATTCAAAGAAACTTAGTAAAGATTCAATCAATTCTATACCATTACAGGTATTTTAGAGCAGTACAGCAACATTCCTTAGAAATTTTCAGAATAATACAAATTTCTCTTTATATGCATATACTTAAAGAACTTATTCGAGTACAGTACTTGCATCACTTTTAACAAAGGTTAAAGACCTTGTCACGTCCGACCAGACAAAGTTATTTAAATTAGCGTACGTCAGCCGAAGGAAGAGAAAAGTGTGTTTTCAGGTGCAACCGACGAAAACTGTTTCGAGACAATAACCAAGACTTAAAATAGTATTGTATTAACTAAAATAACGAGAAAGGCGAGTTTATACTATAAGGGGTGGTGTAGAAAATTAAAATAGCTTAAATTTAGGGCTTTTATTTATTATGCGCGTTTGAAGCAATCTTTTGAGCATTAAGTATTTCTTCGCATGTAATTTAAACTAGTATAAGTAAATTAGGATTGTATTCCGTTTGTTATCTGCCTAAAAATATTATGAGCTGATATAAATCGAAAATCATCTTTGAAATGTATAGTAGTTCAATTCAGTCATTTCGATTTTCTTTTATATTTGTACTTTTATTTAACTTGACCTATTTCATGTTTGCAAACCAATTTTGTAATCAATTTTTCAGTCACTTTTTGATATGTACATTTATCAATTTCAGACATTTGTATATTTTTGATGTCACTGCACTATATCAATAATTTCAGAATGTAAGTTTACATCAGTCGGTTAATCTCATTAAATATCGATTTCACATTCATGATGCCACGTGATAGTTTATTAGAGTTAGATATTATATCTAGATTCCATAATATTTGTAAGAATGAGTAATAATTAAAGATTTAAAAAAATTAATTTCTTTTTTTACCCCAGTAATAAATGTGGATTTTTTTTTAATTGATTGGTTTAATTTCTCAGTCATTTCTATTCCTCGTCAAAGAAAAAAAATCGAATTTAAGGTTTGCTTATCAGATATAGAAAATTTTTGTCGCAAAAACAGCAAGGTTTTATGCCCACAAAAATGGTTTGAAAGATAGTAAATCTTTACATAAAAATAAGATCTTAGTCTTAAGCATAATCAATCAACAGAAACAATTTAAAATATATACTCAGGGTATATACGAAAGGGAATGAAACAGATTTTCAGCGAATGTAGATTACATAGGTTGGTATAGTTTGTATCCGTAAGGTGGGCAATTGACAAATGTCAATGCATTGAAATTATAAAATAACTATAGAGCATAAGGGCATTTATATTTTTATATATAATATTATGCAGTAAAACAATGCACTTGATTGAAATAAATTGATTGATAGAAATACATTTTTAACGACATTCAGTATTTTTAAAAAGTAAATTTAGCCTATTTAAATTCATTTTGCTTTTTCTTTACTGTCTTCTTTTGTTTTCTGGGAACAGAACTTATCGAGTGAAAAATAAAATAAACACCATACCATATTCAAATTGTTCAATATAAATTTATCTCTACTACGTGAATAGAGTAAAAGGACACAACAGTATTTTAGATAAATGAAGAACACTGAATTTTTTTTCAGATCGAAATAACGAGAAGCGCTTTAAAGGTCTATTTACATACAGATAACTTAGTTACAATTAAAAAAATTCATTCTTAATTACATCATAGTCTGCGAAAGAAGTATAAGGATATTCCTAAATAGTACAAATCAAATTCTTGTAAATAAAGAATTCTTCCAATGATTTTGATTACTTCAAAGATTATGTTTCGCATTAAATCACCTAAAGTTTGAATTTTCGTTTGCCAAATAATTTCCCATACTTACTTCAAAGCTCTCTGAAGTCCAATTACAAATTCAAACTTCTTGCCTTCCCCGTAAATACGACGGACAATCCTTGGCTATATGCTCTCCACAATACTGAGATCAGAGCTTTTAGCAAACCAGCGTAAAACTGAAACATTATTTGTTGAAAACCAATTTTATACCTGTTTGCTTGCAAGAATTGAAGCTCCAGTCATTTCCGGTTAATTAAATTCCAGAGTGAAGGAGAGAGGATGTTTTTTCCTGCCATTCAGGAGGAACAATGGGCTTATTCTTCATCTCTACCGGATTCCAATCAAACCTTGAAACTGATAGAATAAGTCTTTTCTTCATTACCAAAAGTATTGATAGGTGTTGCTTAAATTATTTTTTTTTCACCTGAAAACAGAATGGAGATTCATTTTGAAATCTAGAACATAAGTATTTTAGCCCACTATTGTCAGTGTTCAATGCGTCTTTCTGTTTATTTAGGTTAATGCATCCTTTTCCTGAATACCAACATTTCGTAACTTTTTTTTAAGTTTTGGCAGAATTTCTATTATTTTGTTGTTGTTACTGTTGTATTATTATTATTGAATGAATTTTCTTTGATAGAGTTGTCTCAAATTTTTAAGGCCGTTACTCTTCTTTTTAGTCTTTTATCTGTTAAGATTTCTTATGAATTTCGAAACTGTATTTGGAGCGATATGTTTCTGGCGTGCAATATTTCTCACATTTTGTCATCATTTTTAGAGGCGAAATTGTGGCCGTTTTGAAATTCACTGAGAAGTTTTTTTTAGGCATTCTAAAGAAGATGAAAAGTATAATAAATGAGTATATTTCAATAAATGAGTATATTTTTCAATAAATGAGTATATGAGTATATAATAAAAACATCTTTAAAAAAGGAAACAACTAATTTTAAGGTTCGCAATATCTTTCAAAACAGTTATTTATCTTTCTTTGAAAGTAACTTTTGATTCCAAAATACTTTTTTATATCCTCAAAAATATTATTTTCCATTGAAAATTATTTTCAAATGCTTGAAGATTAGTTTCTATATCAATTTTAAAATTATTTTTCAATTAAAAACTATGCCCATATACATGACAATTAATTTTATTTTATTTGAAGACAACTTTTAATTAATTTTTTTATCTTCTAAAAATGTTTTTTTAAGTTAAAAGTATTTGTTAACTTTAAAACATATATTTTCAAATGAAAATTATTTATTAATTTAAAAAATTATTTTTCAAATAAAAATTATTTGTTAATTTTAAAAAATTATTTTTCAAACGAAAATTATTTTTTTCAAATAAAAGCTATTTATGAATTAAAATTAATTTTTCAATATAAAATTACTTATAATCGAAATTTTTTCATGCGAAGTTGTTTTGTCAGTCAAAAATGGATTTTTTATTCTATAATTACATTTTATTTTTGTAATCAAACTAAATTAAAACTCAATCAAAATTAGTAAACTTTAAGATTATTCTTCAATTGAAAATAACCATTACCGTATTTGAAGAATACTTTTGTTGCATATTTTTATCTCTGAAAATAAGTTTTTCAAATGAAAATTATTTGTTTGTTATAAATTATTTTAAAATCAAAAGTTTTTAACTGAAATTTTTTTAATAATTTTTTTTCAGTGGAAAATTAATTTTTCAATGGAAAATAATCTTTGCAATCAAATTCGTTTTTTGAATTGAGGTACTAACATTAGTTACTTTTCAGTGACAAAACGAGGTTAACTAAAGTTGAAAGCTTTAAAGTAAATAAATTCCCCTTTAAAAATTTTCCTAAAGCCAACATTAACATCGATTGTTGCATAACACATTTCAAAACTCGTAAACAATCATTCAAAAACATGAAAATTCCATTCATAAGATGTGTTATATAAGTTCTTTTATGATTGTTTAATAACTGCATAGTCCCGAAAATAAACTCAGCTTTACGAGTGAGTGAAAATGATGAAATTCCATCTGATGATGAGTCTGAAAGCAATGGCATACTTTAGAAGCAAGCAGTCATTCGAAAATTTCATTATGAGACAGCAAACATAACCCTTTTAAAGGTAATTTCAGACGATATTTGCCTTTCAAACAGTTGTGGTGTAAAAGGGAAAAGGACATGTGATCATCAAATTTTACTTTAGAAGAAAAGTTGTGAGTATTAAAAATTGAATGTGAAATTTTAAATGCGGTTGTATAAATGTGCCAGAATTGAAAGCTTTATTATTTTTTTTCCATCTTAAAAATTGCAATGAAATATAATTCTTTTAAAATAATTCTTATGAGGGACAGAAATTGCTTATTTTAACATACTTCTAGAAAGTAAAATTATACCTCAATGGCATAAAAAAAATACATAGCTTTAATGCCATTACATTAGTATTAAAAAGTTACTCCATTTAGTTTAATTTTCCTTTTTAGAAAAAAAATTACAAACGGAGTTTAAAATTATCCATATTGGTCGATTTTTTATGGATTCAAAAACTTTACAAAGCATAAAATACCTTGTAACATCCTTTATGCTTTTAGCATTGTAACATATCTGTTAATTATAGTATTGCAGTGTAACAAGGTACAATGAAACACTATGTTTATTGAAATTAAAAGTCTTTTTGAAAACGCAACTGCCTACTTGGAATTCTTACACATTTATAAAGATTTTTGAAAATTAAGACGATTTTTACGTAATTAATTGCTTTTGTCTCTCCTCTTTTTTATCCTTCTCGCACGAAGATTCTGCGCAATTTTTCACAACCATGAAATATTGTACAAAACTACATGTACACTGCTCAAAACAATTAGGGGAGCACATGATTTTAACAGAATTACGCAAAGATGTCTACCAATAAGTAACATAAAATGAGTTATCCATAAATTACAGCCTGCTAGGAAACGGAAGAAGCAAACTTTATATGCAAATCAAAGTTCATGACGTCAAAAACCAGAAAAAGGAGATACGCCCAGAAATCGGGATGTTGCAGAAACGTCTGTTTTATTGCCGTAACTATGAAATTTGTTTGCGCAGGTTTTCTGTTTTTGAGACAAGCTTATGAGAATGTATGAACAACGTGATTTACCGAAATCCATGGCATGGCGTGCCATAGGCCGACTGGAATCAGGCCAAACACAACGGAGTGTTGGAGTCGCCAGATGTGTTGTTACAAGGCCGTGGAATCGATTCCAAGAAACAGGAAATGTTAGACGTCGACCAGGGAAAGGTCGACCACGCACCACTACAGCAACTGATGACCGGTATATACGTTTAACAGCCCGTCGAAATAGAACAGAGAATGCTACTCAGCTGCAAAGACAGTTGTTCTTGGCAACAGGACGAAGGGTGTCCAGTCAAACAGTACTTAATAGGCTTCATGGGGGAGGGCTTTATGCATGTAGACCAATGGTCTGCATTCCGTTCACCCCACGCCACCGTGCGGCCCGAAGAAGATGGGCTGCTGGACATCGAGATTGGCAGCAACATGATTGGAGCCAAGTGCTGTTTACAGACGAGTCCCGATTCAGTCTGGAGTATGACACTGGACGTGTTCTGGTATGGCGGGAGAGGGGCACTCGAAATAACCCCGCATTCGTTCATGAAAGGTCACAATACAGACCAGCTGGTTGGATGGTATGGGGTGGAATCAGCATAGGCGGACGTACGGATCTGCGTATCATTCGGAATGACACTTTGACGGACCGCAGTAATGCAGACGAGATACTGCGATCTCATGTCATCCCTTACGCTGGAGCCATTGGCGATTCCTTTATTTTCCAGGGTGATAATGCCCTACCGCATAGAGCTCTTCTGGTGGAGAACATGCTTGAAGCTGAAATAATACAGCGTATGGAATGGCCAGCGTGTTCTCCTGACCTGAATCCAATCGAGCGCACATTGCTGCGCGGCCAAGGCCGCCTGTGACTGTCCCAGACTTGGAGATTTCACTTCTTGAGAAATGGAACAGTATTCCCCAAAGTCTGATCGATAACCTCATCGCATCCATGGCAAACAGGTGTGCAGCAGTCTTAGCTGTTCGAGGAGACCACACGCCCTATTAAAACTCATGCATCATGTCTATTCAAAGATTTTTTTTATCGTTTACAAGTAACCAAATCGTTGCCCGAAATCATCTTTTCATGTTTTTTTTCCATATTTTCAAAGAATTAAAGCTTAATTCCACATTGTTTTATTTTTTTTTCTCTGTATTGCGCTGTGTACGCGTGTACTACCCATTGTATGCCAATACGTGACTGTCTCGCACGGTTTTCTTGATTTTTTTGCTTGCTCCCCTAATTTTTTTCGAGCAGTGTACTTTAGCGTAACATTATTACAAAGAATCTAGGCTTATTTAAGGACAGATGAAACTGATAGGTTGAAATGCATTTTATTGCATATATAGGTGGTTATCAAAATAATAGAAACACCTTAGATTTATAAAGGATTCTTTATCATTATTGTGTCGGACCGAATTTAGCATGAAATACAGCTTTGATTCACCTAGGCAACGAATCATACAAATGTTGATTAGTGTTTAGATGAATAGTGTACTATTCTTCCTGGAGATGTTGTGAAAATTCTGGGAGAGATGTCGGTGGAGGCTATCGATTCCGTATTGAACGCTCTAAAATAGACCATAACGGTTCAATTATAATAAGATCGGGTGACCGCGCCGACCAAGGCAGCTATTTAACTTTATCCTCAAGTTCATCAAACCATGACTGGGCAGTCTCGCTGCATGGATAGTTTCGTTATCTTCCTAGAAAATTCAATTTCTTACAGGAAACAAAATTTGCATTATAGGATGGTTCAAATCAATTAAAATATCTCTATACTTCTCCCAAATGCTTCTTCCTTTCAGGGTTGCAATAAATCCAGCAGAAAACCACGACTCGGCTGCTAATATCATAACAAATCCACCACCATACTCGACAGTTGGAAAGAGACAATCGCGACAGTTTTTTATATGACGTCGTATGTGTGGTCACTCAACTAACTAAATTCAATATATGGTCCTATTAAGTCGTGATGTACTTTGTATGTTTAAACGTACCCTCATCAGAGGTATCATCGTCATCCACCATGTCAACGTATCATTTAAGACCACACGTTTCCTAACCTGTTGTTGTTACTTATGGAACTTGCCTATGGACAAGCCCCCCGCTGATACAGCAGCATATTTAAGCCGAAAGAAGTGTCTCTTGTTTTTGAAGTAGCGTCAACGAGGGTCAAGAGTAAAACTTAGCTACACACTCACCACATTTGCTTGCACAGTCCATTTTTACAGAGGGGCATAGTCACACATCTCACAGATAGCACACAGAATAACAACCATGCCCAAACCGGGACTCGAATCTGGGACTCCCAGAACACGAGGAAGACGTGCTACCTCTGTGCCAGAAAGCCGGCAATTTCCTAACCTTTCGCTAATTTTTATGTCCAATAGATATTATTGTAATTTGAATCATCAATTATTTTTATGACACCATAATTTGAATTTCCTTTATAGATCAATGACTGACATTCATTGTAAGACTAATTATCATTGATACTTAGGAGAAATTATCAAAAATGGATAATGGTCTTTTTTTATAACTGAGAGTAAAGTTACGGCCACTTAAGAACGAAAATTATTAGAGTAAATTAAATTTATTTTGTCTCCTTTTTTATCTTTATAATTACACACTTTTCATTTATCCTGCATTTAAAATAAAGATCAATAAAAGTCAATACAAATATCTGATAGAATTAAATATCTTATTGGTACTTTTACAGATAACATTATATTGGTGATCTGTAAAAAGTTATTTTCCTTTTTAATAATACTAAAACTACATATATATCATAGCTGTGTTGCAAAACGTCGAAACTTACTTCCGTAATAAATAATTCGCGCAGCATCTTTAAGTGTAATGTGTGATAAATAACGCGATTAAACAGTTTGACACAAACTTGATAAATTATAGTACTAATAAATAGATTAGGATCATAAAGTAAATAAGTTTCCCATAACTATTAACAATATTATCCGCCACAGAAGCTCAAAATAACAAATTTCGTGTCCAACACCATTTAATCATTTCAAGAAATAAATCCGGTTATTTATCTCATCTTTCTTACCAAAAAGAAAATAACAAGTCGCAAGGATTATAACTTATTTTGCAGCCTCAGAGAATTTGAAGTGAGTATGATTAAACACAGGCTCTTACGATTCGAAACTTTTTTTCTCTCCTAATTTTTTTAGGTCTGATATCTTTAAACTGATCGGATTTCACAAAAAAAAATGTCAAAAGAAAGCATACTCTAACGAAATTTATTACCATCATATTGGATCATATTTCAATATATCATATGTAATTAATTTAATTAGTTTAGCGTATGGAATAGCGTATTAATTTAAATTTGTGTCAGGCAATATAAAAGGTTATTCCTGAAAATAAATTACTTTGATTCTACGCATATTTTCTTTTCTTTTTTTCTTTTCTAAAGTCTTTATTGTTTAATATGTATTTTCATGAAAAGAACATTCGTTATCTAATTATATTTAATAAATTAAAATCCATCGTTAAAATTTAAGAGTTATTGAAATGAAGAAAACAACTTTTTGGATTCTAGAAAATATCTTCAAACTGATCGGTTTCCAAAAAAAAAAATCAAAAGAAAACACACTGTTACGAAATTTATTACCATCATATTGGATCATATTTCAATATGTATGTAATTAATTTATTTAGTTTAGCGTATGGAATAGCGTATTAATTTAAATTTGTGTCAGGCAATATAAAAGGTTATTCCTGAAAATAAACTGCTTTGATTCTACGCATATTGTCTTTTCTTTTTTTTCTTTTCTGAAGTTGTTATTGCATAATATGTATTTTTATGAAAAAAACATTCGTTATCTAATCATATTTAATGAATTAAAATCCATCGCTAAAATGTAAGAGTTATTGAAATGAAGAAAACAACTTTTTGGATGCTAGAAAATATTCAAATATTCTTCTAAAATGAGAATTTTGGAGAGGAAATCAACCCTCTCTTTTATTACCATTCATAGATAATATATGGCGTCTATACTTCCACTTTTGACGTTATACATTCTTATTTTCTCATACAAATATAAATATAGTAACCAAATTTGAAAATTAGAACAAGGAAATACTGTAGAGCAAGAGTTATCAACTAAGGTAAATGTAATATAAGTAATATATTACATGATATTTGATGGTACGGAATTTACAAATTTAAATTTATGTGAAAAGACGCACCTTCCAACATTTTCTTTTAAAATTTATTATTCAGGTGCATTATATAATTTTGCCTTCCTTCTCCTAAATTGGCGCATACTTTGGAGACCACATTGGCCATACAGTAGGATACAGTGTGAGATAATATTTCATTTCAAAAAAGAGACCAGATTTTAGCTATGCTCTTTAAAATAAATCTCCTGAGTGAATTAGAAAAAGATCACTCAGGCAATTTTTTGTTAAAAAGAAGATACGAATATATTTCTAGAAAAGTGATAAAATTTTTAATGCCTCTCGGCGCATCTATTTTTCGGAAATAGATTTTCAGAACTAGAATCTAGGCACATTCAGTTTTTTTAATATATATACTCATAAAATATTAGGGGTTTAATTCTTTCTTATTTCTGTTTTTAAAAGAATATTTTAATTATTCTAGACTTCAATCGTGGCATTCACATTCATTTCTTCTATTTATTGAATAATGCAAACAATAATTTATTAAGTGATTAATAAAAGGTTAATTTTTACTTCTGTTTGTTTCCATATCTTCTAAGGTGATTCCCTCTATTTCTTTCTGATCTAGGGGTAGCGCATCTTCCCCGCGATCTAGGTGCCCAGGTTTCGAATTCTGGTTCAAACATGATTGCTCTTTACCTGCGTTCTATCTGTGAAGTGTGTGATAGAGCCCTATCCCCCTTCTGTAAAAATGGATTGTGCAAGCGAGTGTGCGAATGTCAGCTTCATATGAGCTAAGTCAGACCTGTTCTGGTGTGCTTAGTTGTCTTACCCCCAGAAGCTACTGCACCACTCTTTCCTCCATCTCTTGGACTTAATTTGAATTTGTGTTCAATCCAAGTGAAATAAGCAACAACATCAACACTATTTCTTAAAAGTAACGTGAATTACTACATTTCAACTTTTCATCCTTATTTGAAACAAGTGATATGAAAAAAATTAAGTCAATCCCTAAGGTCAGCAAAGACATTTTTTTTTTATTTTCAAAACTTTTTATAAAATAATTGCAATTGTTGTTCTCGTGTTCCGCTTTACTTCATTCATGCATTTCATTCATCCATCCGCAGATTGCAATTTATATTTGAAACACAGAACTATCACCTCTGGCCCAGGGTCCGCAGTGGTATTACTCAAGACTTGGAGGATTTTGTGACTACAGCAGATTTAACGTCCACCACATAGACACACGGTGGGTCTTCGGCTGGCAAGTTCGGCTGCCCAAGGCAAGCGAATCCAAAGCCCTACCAACAATGCTATCAAGCCTAATAATTGCTATTACAATAAGAGAATTGATGAAAAAATTATACTAGCATTGAATTTTCAACTGCCAATTGGAGCAACCCAAAATGCGTGAATTTTCTACGCCAGTTGGGGTAACGCAATACAGATTAGAAATTTTTAATCTTCCTTATTCTGTATTATTTTAATTCGAAGGCACTTTAAAATGAATCTAAAAAATCGATTAACTAACAATGTTTTATTTCAAATGCATTAAACATTAAGAAAATAAACAGAATCGTTTGAAATAATCGGCCGAAAACACGTTAAGCCTAACCTCATTGGCTTGGGGGGTGAACAAACTAAATTCGTAACTTATTTGGTGATAAGGAAATGAAGATTTTTGGAGATAAAGTTAGTTTTTAATTAATTAATAAAAAATTAATGAATTAATATTCGAAAAAGCTGCATTAACGTCAAATGCCATCCGTTACAAGTTTTAAAAAATTTACTTGAACTTAGTGGATAAATTAAAATTATTTTATTAACGATTGTAAATGTGAAAAAGTGATATTATATATATATATATATATATAGGGAGAGTGTGAGCTAATAATAGGAATTGAAAAAAATGCAGAAGAATAGGTAAAATTCACAAAACTTAGCGAATTATAAAAATAAAAATTCATAACACCTGAATTTTGTTAGAAAATAGCTACAATTTCCGAAGCATGAAGCATCTGCAGAATTTTCCACTCAACTTGCTGATTACTTCATCAATAATTTTTTGCTCGTTATTTTTAACGAACATTTTCCGCCAATAATACCATTTGTTACGGATTAGTACTCAGCCAAAGCAGATTAATACATCATTTTGATTCTTCCGTAATAGGGGATTTTCAGCTTGAGAACTTCCCCACGACTGGCAAATCAATTGCAAAAGGATTTCGGATATCGGAAATAGACGCTAAAAGGTTACGAATGACCTCTACGTCTATTTTTCACTTCCCCGATGCAATAAAAATAAAGAAAAAGGTCACTTAAATGTTATTCACAATCTCTTTTTCTTTCTCTGTCAAAAAGCTACTTATCTGAGACCGTGATCGGGTGAACCATTAATCAAGGGCATATGGCAAACGTCTTCAGTCATGACTGAGCGGTTAACACTTAAATAAAGATACGCAAAAATCAAGTAATTCGAAACGGTGATTCTTTTTTCCCCGTTACAAGACACTTTTTTTTTTAAGAGATGTATTTTCATCGCTAAAATTTTACTAAACATTGTTATAAATCTATCGTTTTATTTAATTACGAAGAGTTTGGTGATTTATTTGCTCCATTTTTATTTTTAGTTGTTTGACAAATGAGTGGGTTTCCCCTTCTTATTTAATGATGGAGTAAGGAAATTTGAATAATTTTTAGAAACATTAGTTTTCTTGTTTGTTTGTTTGTTTTGTTTTTTAGTAATTCGGTAAATATCACTTCAGTAGACAGCTAAATTAAAGAAATCGCCGAATTAATGAAAGTTTATTCTCATTCTCTCTTTTTTTCTCATTTTTTCTCATTTTCTCATAAAATTTTCGTGATCTTCAAATTCGCGATTGTTGACAGAATTTCCATGTTTCAGATCCCCCCCCCCCCAAAAAAAAAGATTTAGAATTATATCTGTCTGTAGAGGGATATTTCTCCGTTACACCCAAATTATAAGTTTCTTTTCAAATTTTGAATGAAACAGTTTTTAGAAACAGTGTGTGTGCGTGTGCGTGCGTGCGTGCGTGCGTGAGTTAGATTTTGGTCCTCCGAAAAACAAGACGTACAAAACGCACACTCGACTGGCTTCTATATTCTACGAAGTGCTAATATGATACTTTGAAAATAAAAATCAGGATATCGCTCGTGGCAATTTTAATACGGAATAGAGGTTTGATAAGATGTCTGCAATTGATTGAAAATGCAAACGAAATCCGACAAATAATACAAAAATACGCTTCGATAGTAAAAATCTTATGTTTATTGAACAAAGAATGCAGAAAATTATATTATGAATGATAAATGTTTCAAATTATAATTCAAAATTTGAGCAATGATGTATCATTGTCTATGTCGTCCCAAGGTCACTGTTATAGGCAGTGAAAGATTACCTGTCTTTAACTATTCCCTCTAGTCCTTCTAAAAACACTGGACCTCTAAGTAAGAGGTCTGATTAGTGAAGTTCCGAACAATGGAAAAATCACTCTATTGTGAATTTGGTTAATCAATAAATAAGAACAAAGTTATTCGTTTTTAAAATTTTGAATGGTTTACATTGCGAAATTTAACAGACACTTTATGTGAAGCAGCAAGGAAGTGCATACATGATAACAATAAACGAATTCAGAAGGGGTGGTTTTCCTTAAACTTTCTCGCTCACTCCCTAAAAAAATGTCACCTTGGGCAAGGTCGTGGACGCAACAATTAATCAGATTTTTATTCTCAAAAGTCTAGCCGCATTAGCGTTTTGCGTTTTCATCTATAATTAATTAAAATGAGCATGCGTTTTGATAACCTTTTTGTTGATCGATTGAAACCACAATTTGACGCAAAGTAATTTTAGAAATAAAACAATGGACCAAATTTCCTTTATCTGTGATATGAATCAATATTTTAGATACTAACATCACGTTAATTAAACAAATTTTGTCTTTTTAGTTTAATAGTTATAGGATCCATTTGCACTCGGGCAGACAGACAGACTGATAAATTTCATCTAGGTGGATTTTATTTAAATTTTCTTAGAAATATAAATATATATAACATTACATTACAAAATATAATTTATAATATAGGTAGTATTATATTATTTATTTTGCCCCAATATCACTTAGATCAACATGGAAGGACTTGATTTCCTTTGAATGCTCCCCATTGGCTCTTCTGAAAACGTTAGACTTCAGAAGAGGTCTTATTGCCGAAGTTCAAGATAATGGGAAAATCATTGTATTGAATATTGTAAAAATTATTCGTTGTCATGCATTTTTTTTCAGAACTTAATGTAAATATAAATATATAAAATATTATATGAAAAAATATAATCCAATATATGAACAGTAGTTTATGTCTTTCGAAGGTCATTGATATCGGCATGGAAACCATTTTTCACTAATGTTCCTACATTGCCCTTCTTAAAACGATGATCAACATGAAGAATAAATTCAATCATTCCCGTAGTCCAGTGATAGTTCAATGCAACGATCATTGTAACGAAGAAATTCAGTGTTTCATCCTTCTAACAAAGCGTGTTTAAGTTATTGTGTTATGAACATAATATCAAAAATTCGTTTTCCGAAGTCAAAGAGGTCTGAAACGTGGATCAAAATTTTGAAGCCGAATTTTTTGACATTTACAACGCTTTTCCTTTGAGAGAAAGTAATAAAAAACGGCAAAGGTATAACAAATCATTATCAAAATAATGTTATTCATGGCATGTATGTAATGAAATCAGATAAATAGTTGATATGGAAGGAAGGTTAGGAGATATACATCCTTGGAAGAGAAAGGAGGGGGGGGGGGGGAACGTGTTTGCAGTTGTTGATTTGATTTCGAGTTATTTTGGATTTCGGTTATGCGTGGCACAGACATTACTTTACGACAGTTCATTTAAATTTAAAAAAAAAAAATTTGCTTATGAAATTTAATTTTTCTACAAAGTTCTTTCTTTATAAGTTCTTAATAAGTAAGTAATGGAATTAACAAAACAGCAATAAAACTACTTCCATTATTTATGAATCGGCAGCTATAAATTTTATAAACATAAATAATTAATAATGCCTAAAATTCGTTTTTAGGTATTATTCTTCGTTCAATGGAAGTGAGATTTATAAAAATATTAACTTTCATTTAAAAAAAGATGTTGCCTTTTACGTGTTTTTGTAATCGAATTATAAAATTATGAAACTATCAAAATTAAAAAAATGAGGTGAATTTCAGATATGCTAACAAAGAATGAAGTCAACAATAATTTCAAAATGAAATTATTGTGATTATTAAATAACTATTGAAATCATTTTAAGTCATAATTTACATTCAAAATAAGCTATCTCATGTTTAAATTCATTAAGTGGATCTTCTGAAGATGCATTTATGTTCTATATCCTCTTCATCAATCTTTTAAATTCAGGTTTGAGAATAAACAATCAGTGTATGTAACCCTCGTTTATATTATTCGTGCATTATATATTAATCGCAGGATTTTTTTTTTCGATATTACTAATAAACAATTCCTACCATCAAGCGTTCATGAAAGAAAAAGAAAATTTTTGTGCTAAAAGGAAAAATGATTTCCTAATTATTCCTGACAATTTTTGAAGGAAATTAATGTTTTTTGATATTCATCTCGTAAAAGAAGCATAAATAATGATGTAATCTTGTTTAAGGTGATGATACAATCCCGGTAAAGCATCTAAGAAAATGACAATAAAAGAATTTTAAAAAGAGCGCCACAGAAACAACTAGTTAACTTTTTTAAAGGGAGAGTTAAAAATATATAAATCATTTCATGCTGGGGTAAAAAAAAATGAAACTCTGAAAGCCACCGCGTATTAATTTTTTATGAGGCATAGCACGAAAAAGTATTTACCGGGGAAAAAAACTATAATCCTTCAATTACCGGAAACTTGATTAATTATTCTTTATTGAGGGTTAATTTTTCAATAAAAAGTCTATTCAGCATGACCAGGAACGTAACATCATTAATCATTCTATTCTCTTCATAACCGCTAAGTTCAGCCAAGAAGGCGCTGGCAGCGAAGATTTACGAAAAAAAAAAAAAAAAAAAAAAACAGGTTTTAGATTATTTCTAGTCCAGACCCCTTCCCTATTTTTTTTCTTTGGTTTTTCTCCCCCCCCCCTATTTTTCTTCTCCTTTCATTGCATTCCCCCATTCAAGTCCTTTCTTACAGCCGTGTGCTGTTTATCAACTATTTGTTTATATTTATTTTAAACACGGAATGAAAGATTATGCAACTATAATATTTAAGATGTTATATTTTTCTTCAAATTAGTGAATCTGTCTCATAACTGTAATTAGCAATAGCTGAAATTGATTGTAAAAAGGAAAATAGTATATAAATGGCGCATTATTGCACTGGCTATATAATTCTGAATATTAGTCCAATGTATCATATTTAATATTCACGAAGTTATGTGAACGAAATGATTCAAATGACTTAATTAATTGGGGCATTAATTTTACATTAACAATTTTTAACAAATATATATATATATATATTTCTTATATATATATATATAAATATATATATATATATATAAGAAATTGGCTGCAGTGAGAAATTTAAACGAACTTTTTTATTTGAATGCAATTTAAATAAAAAAAACATTTAATTAATTTGGGAATAACTTTTAAATACAAAGTCTTTATAATCGAAATTCCCCTTTGGCATTGCCATAAAAGGAAAACTATGGAACAAACTGTTATCAAACCAGGTCACAACAGGGCCCAACTTAGCCTAGTTAGGGCCCGGTGCAAAAACTTTCTTGGGGGCCCCCTCAGCTTTATTACTTTAGCAATGAAGAACATTCTTTAACCCTTAGTAGCCTGATTTACGAAAGTGATTTAATTTTAATATTACTGTGTTTGCTTGAGGGTCTAGATGAAGGGAAAATAGCTAAAAAAATCACAATATTTATTTTACATATTTATTTAGAAAAAAAAACAGGTATCAATTTTGATACTTCAGGCATTAACGCCATAAAGAAATCAGATATACCTATGCATGAAATAATGCGAAACCGTAGTGGGACAGATGCGTACACTTGTTGTGCGTACCAGTCGTAAAACCGTCAATCAACGGTCTTGTTTCCAAGGCGGTTTTGTTACTGTTAAAGGATCACTTCTAGAAGAGGTTGCAACATTTTAAACGTTATCTTAAAAGTGTCAGATTTGGCGAAAGTTAGCATGGTGTTTAACTCAATTTGGAATACTTAATGACTTATTGTTTAATACAGTATAGTGCATTTTAAAATTCATTAAAAAAAGTTTCCACTTTGTTTCCGATGAAACATGAATTGCTTTTAGATGAATTTAGTCAAAAATGTATGATAAAAATCAGTGAATTTCTTCTCATATAAATACTGCATCCCCTTCGAAAAAATAATCTAGATTTTAGAAAATACTTTACTTTACAGAAATTCCACGATTTGCATTAAACTTAAGAGTTTCGTTTTCATTAGTTTTGATTTTGTTTCTTTTTGAATCATTTGTTTAATTCAATGAGTTCGGACACTGAAATCTATGTTATTTAAATATAAGTTATTTATTCAGTTGGAAGTATAAATAAATGAGGTTAATATTATTGAAATGATTTGTAAGAAGAAATTAAATATAAATACAATTCTTGAAATACCGTAAGTATTAAGAAATGCTTTCATCCACGGATGTTAAGTTTCCATGTCATATAAGTTTTTAAAAACCCAGCTTCACAGTGGAAGTACCATGACAAATTTAAAATTTTCTGTTTGTCATCGTAAAATAAAAAAAATATTAAAAAAACATTTTACCGAAATAAATTTTAAAATTTTAATTTGCACATCACATTAAGAATTTTTTTCCCTGCATTTCCAAATTTTTCAGATTATTCTTTCTGTTCTCCCAGATTTATTCGATTTCTTTTTCAATTTTTAATTTGAGGAGTACATTTCTTTGTTACATTTTTTGACTAATCATTTTCTTTTGAGGTTTGTCATATTTAAATACTTCTTTATCTAACTAGAATATTATGTTTACTTATCTGCATATGCATTTAGTGATTAATAGTTATTATAAGTAGTTATTATTCTTCATATGCTTCCTAAACATTCTACTTTCACAGCATCAATGGAATATCAAGAGAATACAGGATTTTCAATTATATATCATGAAAGACAAAAGAAATCTCACTCAGAATATTTTAAAATAATATTCAGTACAGTGCCATGTTATAAAAATGAAATAAATAGTTAATGGATAAAATTTTAAAAAAGTAGTAAAAAAGGGCTTTCTACCATATTATTACACAATTTTCTTGTAATGTCACAATTAAAATATCTCGAATTTCAATTTTAATTCATAAAATAACATAAAAACTGTTTCAGGAACTTAATAAACTTCCAGATAACACACACGCACGCACGCACACACACACACACACAGAGAGAGAGAGAGAGAGAGAGAGAAATGAACTTCTAACACAGGAGCTTATGCTTTAAATTTGACAGGAATCTTCAAATTTTTCGTTTAAATTTATTCAAAAATGCAAGTGTAGAATATTCTCACTTTAATCTAAAAATTTTAATTCACAAAATAAGACTTTCTTCCAAAAATAAAAGTGAATAGTATATATATGCGTCTATCTGTCTATTTAAAACTTAGACATTTGAAAGTAGAGATAATAAATTTAACACAAAGATATTTATAAGAAAGTGCAATTAATATTTGGAGAAGTGCATTTCAGTGACACATTTTTAGAATTGAATTTTGTTATTTTAGATTTTTTTTTATTCGTAGATTTTTATTTAAGAACTATGTTAAGTATAGTTTGATACTGAAGGAATAATGCTGATAGTTGATATGATTTGCAAGCGTTCTTAATATATTTAGTCGCATATTTTATACTTTCTACCTTTGGCCATCCTGTTTGTCAGCTATGATTAATGATTGATGAAAATTTCAATTTTCCCCACCACAAAACGTTCTTAAACTTTAAATTTTGATATACATATTAAGTATGAAAAAAATAATACGGTACAAAATTTGATATTAAGTTTTTTTAATTTTAAAATGTTGTAAAAATTATTTTTATTGTAAAATTTTAGAAAGGTATCATGGAAAAAAGTCAATGTTTCTGTTAATTTTTTGTTATTTAAAATTTCAAAACAAAAAAATCTTTTTTCTGGTCTGATTTGTACAGAGCCATTACATGCACAAAAATACAAAAGTATTTTCTTTGTGTTTAAGCCTCAAAATTTAGTTAAAAGGCCAATGCTTTTCCTCGCCAAATACTCTTGCCAACAAACAACATAAGTTTTAACAAACTTAGACTAATTACTCCCTTCCCCCTTTTTTTCAAAAAGCTACGCATGATTTATTATACTTTTACGACCTGTACGCAAAGAAGTTGTACGCATCTGTCATACAACCATGCGAAACATTGATTGTTTTTATTATCGCAAGTTTTTATATTCTTCAGAAAAAGAAAATATATCAAATTTGTATTCAACAAAACTTTTAGTAAAATGTGTTTACTTGTTCACTTTGCCGCGCGAGTAATGTCATAGATAAAATAAAACAATAATGACATTTGATTTTTTTTTTAATTTCGTTGGAAAGAATATTATACAACAGTAAAATACGTACAGCCAACCTATAAAAAAACTAATAGTAATGTGAACATTCGGTTTAAAAGATTGGTATCAAAATTGAAACTCTAGGTTATTAAGGGTTAAAGAAGTAAACGTAAAATAAAATTTAAATTCGATTTGGAGGCCCCCACTTATGTTGGCCCCCGGGCAACTGCCCCGTGTGCCCCTGCCTATATATACAAAAAACTCACCAATTGCGTGTAATGGCGCCGTTTTCAATATCGATAGCAATCATTGGTGGCATTATGAGGTCATTCATTTTACGTTAGTATCCGGCGTATAGCGCGTCTTCTCCGTGTTCTGGGCGTCAAGGGTTCGAGTAACGGTTTGGGTTTGGTTGTTCTTCTGTGTTCTATCTGCAAGGTGAGTAAATGTGCCCCCTGTAAAAATGGGCGATGCAAGCGAATGTGATGAGTAGCAAAAATCGTACTCTTGGCCCTAGTTGGCACTAGGGCCAAGAGTACGATTAAACAACAGATGCTGATTAGGTTAAAATCGTTGACTACCTCAGCGAGATTGTCTGTGACAAGTGTCATAAGAAACAATAAGAAACAGTTGTTTAAAACTAGGGCCTGAATTCCAGAACAGTCTAATTATTTGTTATATAAATATTGTAAAAAATATTTTAAAGAAATTTATACCTAAACAAAATAAAACTGATTATAAGCAAAATATACGATAAAAGTTTTTCAATAAATATTAAAATTGTTGAAAAATTCAAAAAAAAAATGTGCGAAAAAGTTAAAGTACTTGAATAAATTCAATAAAAAAATAACATACTCTTATTAGTGTAGTACTAAGAAATTATTTTTTTTTGCTTATTTTCTACTTCTTGGTCCCTAAATTATTATTTATCAGAATAAATAATAAGAATCCTTAAAATAACATTTTCAAATTATATGGTGTTACCAGTTTGGAATCAAAGTTTTGTTAATTAATCAATAATTTATGATTTCAGAAAATATTTAAAAATCACTTTATCATGAAGAATACTTAAATGTACAAAGTTTGAAAACTAACGCATCAACAAATGGGTGTAAAATCTATAGCAAATTTTCATCTTAATTAACATGAAGTAAATCAAACAAAAGCGTTTCAAAAAATATTTCATGCCATATCATAGACTCATCGAGAAATAAGTTGTCAATTTTAAGGAAACTAAGGTCAGTTTCACTTAATATCTAGTTCATTCCAAATAAACTTCATAGTATATGTTTTCTCAGTTTCTATGGAAACGCTATAACATTTTTCTTTTAGTCTATGATCACTTCCTCACTTTTAGCATGTTATGAAGGAAGTTTCAAAAACTTTATAGTTAAGTTTACTTTTTAAGACTCAAAAGTAATTTCAGGTTATAAAAACTCAATAAATGATTATATCTATTTATAAATAAAGTACTAGCAATCATTCAATCGATTTGTAATCTTAACGTAATTACAAATCGATTGCAAGATATCCCGACTTCAGAATAAACATTATAGCAAGTTTTATGAATCCAAAAGTTCAAAAAAGATTCATGTGTATATAGTTAGGTAAAAATTTATATTATATTATATTTTATATTATATATATATATATATATACAGAGAGAGAGAGAGAGAGAGAGAAGGGGTGAGACTGAATTATATTTTTCAATTTTTCAATTACTTCACAGACTTTATAGCATTAGCTACATTGATGAACTGTGTGTGTGTGCGTGTTCTTCTATGATATGATGTGATAAGCAGAAATCTAAAGAAAAATTATGCTATTATCACAAATTTTTACTTTTTAGAATATAATGTTTAGAAAAAAAATTACTTTATCAAAATATATTCCACTTATTATCAAAATATATTCCACTAAGAGCTTTTGATCAATTTCTATATTTAGTATCTCCTTTACTTTGAAAAAAAACTGTTACACACACCTTTCTGTTTGCGATAATTATAATTAGAAGCAATGGAACGATCTAAATAAAGGAAATTTGGTGTGTGTTCTTAACAAAGATATTGTAGAATGCATTGTGCATGTATTCATAATAAATTAAAGCCCCGATGATCTGGATGCCTAGAATATCAATAATTAAGGATAAAATTTAATTTATGATTTTGTCTTCAGAATGTAGATATTTAAATGTGTAAATGGATGTTGGATCTAACCTATCGTGGAGTTGACTGTCTATCGGTCATTTATTCATGTGTATGTGTAAGCAGGGTAACATATTAAGCTAGATGTATGGATTTTATTACATGATTCTTATATTAAAATCCTAGCAAATATTCAAAACTAAATCGCATTGGAGGAGAAAAATTATAACAAAATGCTTTCTTTTCACATTAAGATGAGTTTAAATATGAAATTCCATCAATAATGGTTAACTATGAGAAGCTTGAATGGAAAAATCTAACACTGATCCATAAACTGGAGGAAGTGGTAATAACAAAATACGATGCATTCAATGTTTTAAGAAGTTTTTTTTTTCTTCGTTGCGTTTTCTTATCGCACTTTTCCTAGATAAGCCCTCTTGACAAAGTCAGTGATTTTAAACCTTGAGAGCGTCTCTTACTTCCAGTTGCGCCAGCTAAGGAGCAGAGTATGACTTAGCTACTCATGCGTTCTAACCCTTTTTAAAGGGCGGTTTTCATTCATACATTTCATCCACGTATCGTAATTTAGACTGAATCATCTCTGAAGCAGTATCCCCAATGGTATTGTCTCGACTTGGAGGACTTTAGAGCCACGGTATATTTATGCATGCATCAGCTACCAACACTAGGTGGTTCTTAGGTCGGTGGGGTCCGAGCTCGCAATCTAAGGGAAGCGAATCCAACGTCCTACCAACCAGGTTATCCAGGTCTTGTTTTATTGATATATGTCATTTGTGTTTGAAAGTCTTATTATTTGTGTAACTATCTTATCAAAGATAAAGAAAAATAACTAATATTGAAAAAACCAAGACCCAAATCCTGAATCAAAATATTAAAAATTAAAAAGAACATTGTATTTAGAGAGCGCTAATGCTGCTACTACTAAAACGCAAATGAATTGAGCTAAATTAGCAATAATAATTAAGTTTAAAGTAAAATTCAAGATCAAAAATAAAAAAATATAATGAATCCGCCCTGAAGACTTTTTCAAGGGTCACCCTCAGGCAGGGATTCAAACCAGAGATTTTTTCTGTGAAGGGATCTGACAATTTTGTCAAAAATCGATCCCTCGTGACCAGAAAATCCCAGAATATTGAGACCTTAGAGATAAATTAGTAATACAAAAATAAAAGAAGAAATTTGAATCCAAATACATAACACAAATTGTTTAAATCCAACAAAAGATCGTAAAACTTAAATCTTAATATACCAGTATTATAAGTACACAAACAAACAGGTAAAAAAAAATTCAATTTTTTTGAATCTAAATAGAATTACAAAGACATGCTCAAACCCTCACACAGAAACAAAACATAGTAATTAGAAAAAGAAATCCAAACACGTACCAAATTAAAAAGAACTCCAGAAATTTGAAGCTTGTCATCTGACAGAATAAATTTTAAATCATCACTCCAACATTTATTTCACCGCGTTTGAATCCCTAAACTTGGTCAGAATATATAATCATAAAAATAAAGTCTATATTATAATATCATAAATGACAGTAAAAATATATTATTTATGACATTAATCATCATATAATCGATAATAATAATTCTTTTATCATTCATAAAATTATTTATACTTAAATCGAACTTAAATAAACATATCTAACAGAACACAGCCATGTTCTTTTTATTTCAAATTCGAAATAAACGGTATTTAAAACTTATATAAAATAAAGACCAGAATGAAATATTAAATTAGTTTTTCAAATACAGATTATTTATCATTTTCTTTGAAGTGTCAATTTATCGTTATCAGTGATTATTCTCAGTTGCGATAAGGGTAAAACGAATAGAATTTGTTATAATTTTAGTATTCAAATTACATTTTACAGTTCTATAATCTAAGTAAATATTCCTTCGTGCAATCGCGTTTTGCTCCGAAAAAGAGCTGAAAATCAAATAGTTCAAAATTTCTAAGGTAGAGATGAAGAAATTTGTCGTTTTATCGTGAAACATCTCTTTTCATTTTTATTCAATAACTCCACATGAAGAAAGTGTTCGAAAGAAAAATATTTTTCTTTGAAGTAGAATTTCTCGCCTGCTTAAATCTCCTTACGCATTCAAGGCACAGTTATTCTTTCAGTAAAGGAAATATTTCTAAAAGGAACTTTTGAAATCAGTTTATGTCAACTGTAAGAGGAAAATTGTGTATACGTATTATATAAGTATTTGAATTTGAGAAAAACACTTCCGAAAATGTTTTGTCTTCCGACGAAAGCTTAGCAATAAAAATATATGTTATAAAGCGTAAATGAACATAAATTCAATTTATAACCAAATGCAATAAACTAAAGGTTCGAAAAACGATATTTACCTTAATTGTAGCGAATAATATTTTATGAAACTATTTGAATATTTTTTATTCTATCATCACGGCTGCATTTTTTTTTAAATCAATAAAACAAACTGAGCAAAAATTGAAATGTTTTCTTTTCTTTATGAAATACATTACATAAATTAGGCCAGATTCTTTTCTTTTTTTCTCTAAAAAGAAAATTCAAACATAAGAAAAAATAAGTAAAGATTTTAAAAAATGAAATTTCAGAGCGATTTAAAGCATCATAAGTTCTGTAACATGATAATTATAACCATTGGCGTCATCTAATTCATCCCTACCCTATACCATAAAGGATAGATTCCAAAATCCAATTGGTGAGGCATATTTGGTCAAAGTTTGTTTATTGAAATTTCACAATTTTTTCAATAATACATCTCATTGGATAATGTTTTTTAGCTGGGGCAATGTTTTTGATAATTTAATAAATGAACAGCCATTCTTGCATGCAAAAAAAATCATTTAAAAATATTTTTTGTTTGTACAGAAATATTTATAGGAATAAATTCCACCATATTAGGATAGTGATTGAATCACTTAAATTCACGTTAAAATCGATTCTTGGACATGAAAGGGCCTTTTTTAAAATTCTTTAAAATTATATTGTCTAAAAAGCTAAATTTTTGTCTTAATGCTTTCAAAATTGAATGACAGGAATACCACTATAAAGTCAAATCAAGAATAAAGAACGGTTAAAATAACTAAATAAAGAAAACCCATTTTTCTTAGAAACTTTCACAAAAAGGTTTTTTTTTTTTTTTTTTTTTTTTTTTGTAATCAGGCGATTCATTTGCATGTAAACGTCATTTCAAAGCGAAAGCTCGCTAGAAAATTCATTCGGATTCAACGTTTTGTAAAATGGAAATTCTTTTCGCCAAAAAATAGAAAATGAAATCATCTGCTGCTACGTTATCTTCTTACTTAATAACTCAAACACGTGTTTTTCAGCAAGGAAAAAATAATGTTATGAAGTTAGATAAGAGAAAAAACTTAACCGTAAATTATATTTTTCTCTTCTTTACTTCGTTAGAAATTCTTTTCATCCTTCATGTATAAGCTTAATTTATTTTAAACCTAAGAGTACTTCATGTTTCTATTATAAGGAATTGTGTGTTGATTTCAAATTGATTTGCATGAAGCGAGTTGTATGTTTTTTTTTTTTTTTTTTTTTTTTTTTTTTTTACTAAACAGACGCGACTTTAACCGGTTCTATCTTCCCTCATTTTCATATGCTTGACAATCACCTGCCTACACAGGAATGATAAACCACTGTATAGTTTGCGTTTCTTTTGACCTAGACCTCTAGCGTATGAATCTGTTGTATTATTTTTTTATTTGATAGGTTTATTGTTTTTCTTAGGTCAACGGTGAAAAAGGAAATACAATTAATCAACTTTACTTCTTCCTTAACCAATTTAAAATGTTAAATCTAATCCTATCTTTCATCGAAGAAGTTTGCTTTACAAACAGGTCGAAAAAGGGCCGCGTTCCAAAAAAGAACAAAAGTATTCGAAGATATTTAACAGTAAAGACATTGTATACTTTTCTGATAATAATTTCTGCATATTTATTTTAGCGATAGAGATTTTAGGATTCAGGGGAAATTTGCTACAAGATATTTGATTCCTCAAATTTTGATTTTGATTCCTTAAATTTGTTGACAACAAGAATAGTTCGGTAAAAGAATTTTTTTAAAAAAAGAATATAATGTTTTTTTTTTCTTTTAAGAGATTTTAGGATTAAGGGGAAATTTGCTACAAGATATTTAATTTGATTCCTCAAATTTTGAGTTTGATTCCTTAAATTTGTTGACAACAAGAATACTTTGGTAAAAGATTTTTTTAAAAAAAGAAGATGTTTTTTTTCTTTTATTTTTAAGGAATTCCCCATATAATAAATAAATATGTAACAATTTTAAAAACTAAATGGAAAATATGTGAGAAAGAAATGGAAAATATGTGAGAAAGAAGATGAAGATGAAGAAGAAGAAAGAAGATGTGAGAAAGAAGATGTTTTTTTCTTTTATTTTTAAGGAATTCCCCATATAATAAATAAATATGTAACCATTTTAAAAACTAAATGGAAAATATGTGTGACTGGTCTAAGTTATCGTAGAAGCAATTACACCATTAAAACGATACTTGTTTCCACAGTGCAAAAACCTAAGGTTATTTGACTCCCGGCATATTTAGTATAAGCCAGAATCACATTAATGGCGAATTGTCTAAGGAATCTAAACTCATTCAATTAATTTTCTTTTCACGAATCCAGAACGATTGTGACCACGCCTATTCCCTCACAAATGCAAGATTCATGAACTCAAGCAAATTTTCAAAATAGGATACAAATTATTCCTTAAATATCAAAACTCAAAACTATTGATATCATATAAAACTCTCTGCATAAAAAAATTTTGCTTGTACTACATTCGACATTTTGGTGCAACATCAGAAACCATTAACTGTATGGAATTTTTAGATATTCTATCACGTAGTCACATACAAAAGCTTGAGAGGATATGTAATTTACATATGCAAGTGTTTTGAATTTTAAAAAATGGCAAATTTAACATACGACATTTTGATACAGAAATGAAGAAATAGTTCTACTAACGGAACTAACTTGAATACGCCCAAGCTTCTTTTTATGTAAAACATTTTTAAGAAGAAAGAAAAACATCAAAACAAACTGCAGCAAGATATAAAAATTCTATAGTATATCATTTTTGTTCTAAATAGAGATTTTAGTATGGGCTGAATTCCATAAATTTTGGAGATTTATTACGTTTCTACATTATTTTATATCTTAACCTTGGTTCAAAGCCAAACATATCACTACCTTCGTCTTCGAAGGTCTTCACATCCGAATAAAAAAAAATTTCAAAAATTATACAAAATGTGATTCAAAAAGTGCTGGGAATGCACCATTTCCCAGTAATTCCAGGAAAAATCGTCAATTGTTATTTTAAAGGTATATAGTATTCATTAATTGCGGTAAGATCAAACATGTGTTAATGTCAAGAATGAAATAAAGGCTTGAGAATTCAGGCCTTGATGACGCTTACTTATGTTTGGAATATAAAACAGAAGAATGGATGTTGAAAAATTAACTTTGTTTTTATTTTAAAATTAACACTGCCAGACAATTTTTATGAGCCCTTTTCACTATCACTAAACATTCTATAATTCTAAATTTAGATTCTCAAAATAACTCTAAGGAATAAAGTGAATTTAAAGTAATTATTTTGCTTTTAAATTGTGAACGATGAATATTTTTTGTATAGCGTTGTAAATCTCTAAAGTGGTTGAGATGTTTTAGAATGTAAATGATGTTGAAATGAAGAGTATTTTCATATAAAGTAAAGGCCTTATACATCTTTCAAGGTGCAAACTGGCATAAAACAACGATTTAATGAAAAGATGTGTAATTGAAATATTATTTAAAAAATTTTAAAATGAAAAAATTACAAATTTATGATAATAATGCAACTTTATTCAAATGTTATAATCAAATTCATTCAAATTCCGTAACGAAATTCATTCAAATGCCACACTTTAAAAAAATTATTGCTATTATAAATCTGCGTAGTACTCAAAAGTATAATTAAATTTTAATTTATTTATTATTTTATATTATAAATTTATATATAACTGAAAATGAAAAAAAAATCATACCTTATTTCCCAGAGTACTAATTATACATTTTTTTTATTTATACAATTTTTATGCACAAGTAGCGTTCAATTTTAAAAAAGTAAAAATCTTTGAATGTTCTCTGGCATGCTGAATGTCTATGAATGTTAAACATAACATCATGAGTTGCAATAAATTCACTAAACATTTTTCCCTCTAACGAATAAGATTGAAATTTTTCAGTGAAATTCATTCATTATTCATCATTAGTTAAATGAGCACCAGATAATTTTGTCTTCTATTCCTACATCAATAGGGAAAATTTCTCTCTTAATAGGAACAGAAGTATAAAATTAAGAATTTTAGAATAGAAGAAGTGACTTAAGACTGAATTTTTAACTTTGCATAAACAAAGTATTTTATCATTAAAAGGCACCTGAATAAATCCATAAGGGAGTCGTTATCCACTACGTCAATGGATGTAACATGTTCAAAGATAAGAGAACTAAATATTTTCCGATGAATAATGATATCCTTGAGATTATGGATCTAGTCAGACATATAATTGTAAGACAAAGACAAATTATCATGCTTAAGTGACTGATGGAAGTTTCATTAGAAAGTTAATGTCTTTGGGGAAGCATTTATTTTCATATCATGTGAATTGATTCTATGTTTTGTTTTAGAGTATATCTCTTATTTTTTTAAATTATATTAGGATTTAGAGTCTGCTTTTTTGTTATTTGAAAAATTATAATTAAATTATTTATTGTTATTTATGAAGCTTTGACTATTTTATTTGCACAAGTATATTACCTCACTTACATTACATAATTATAAATCCAAATAGGCAACAAAATAATACGATCATCCATGAATAAAGCATGGCTCATTTCAAATAAGAAGAACGTCACTCAGTCGTTCAACATTAGTCATAATTGTTGCATGTTGTCTACTGTACTCTCTGAAAAACTCAATAATGACTGACCTGCCCGAGTTGGAATGTAATGCACCGATTGCTCGATAACGGAAACAACTAAATATTCGAGACATGCAAGGCGGAAGGCATCAGCCCGTGATGAAAGTGTACACGAAATTCTGTAATGTGTTTTTTTCAAAGCACAAAAGTCGATGGAGTAAAAACAGCTTACTGAAAGTGATAAAAGAGTGTTGGCTAGCATAACGGCCCAAAATATCAAACAATCTTTATTCTAAATCGCGTACGAGATAAACAGTCATCTCCGAGATTTCATTTCAGCAAAAACTGTTCAAAAAGAGCTTCGTAGACCGTACGTTAATTGAAGAGTTGCAATTTGTTCATTATTGGACCATTTTTAACGTGTCATACTTTTAGGCACCAATGGTGTAAAACATACAGGAACTGAGCTCCATAATAATAGCAGCAAGTCATCCGGTCTTGTGAATCAATTCTACACCACTCAGACAATTGAACGTTTTTATGAGTGGAAAACGGCCACAAAAACCGTTTCTTCTAACTGCCTCTTGCCGACTGTGATATATGGAGGTGGTTCCTTTATGGTATGGGGTACGAGGCCTTGGGGAGTTTGGGGGCCGCTTGTGACACTGAATGGGAAAATTACAACTGCTCACTATGTCTATATTCTGAGGGATCAGTGCAACCTTTTCTCTGTACTTAATTTCGCGGAAAATATCCACTTTATCAAGATTACAACGCTCCTATCTGCATTTCTAAAATCGTCCAAAATCGATTTAAAGTGCATGAGGAAAAAGTACGACATCTTGCTTGCTCCTCTCAGCCTCATGATTTGAATATTATTGAGCAATTTTAGGGAAATTGAGTCAAAACATCATGCTTAATTTCCTTCACCATCTACGCTTTCGGAATTAAAGATGCTTCCCCAACAGAATGGCTTCACATTCCATTAAATGTTGTTCATGACTTCTGTGTATCAATACCATGTAGAATAAACGATGTGTTGTTACTTATGGCACAAGGCCCGCTGATACATGAACAGATTTTAAGCCGAAGAGATGCGTCTCTTGTTTCAAATTGCGCCAACTAGGGCCGAGAGTACGATCTTAGTTATACACTCATCACAGTCGCTTTCACGGCCCCTTTTTACAGGGGGAACAGCCACACGTCTCACAGATAGAACACAGAAGAGCGGCCATGCCCTGACCGGGACTCGAACCCGGTATACCCAGAAGACGAGGAAGACGCACTACCTCTGTTACAGAAAACTCGCATAAACGAAGTAATTAAGCTAAAGGGTGGTCCAATTCCCTATTAATAAAACTTTTCTCTTATTTCATGTGTATTCGCATTATTCTGTCTCCCATCTGTATTCCTTGCTTGCCTTTACTTTTTATTCACTCTATATCAGTACTTACAATTGATTATTATTTGTGTTTGTATTGATCTCCGTATACTTTACCGAACGAAGTAAAATTTGAAGCATACAAGGCATATAATATGCATCCAAAAATGTATCTTATTGTTTGATATATAAATCAAGATTTTGATGAATAGAGGTATAAATGATAAAAGTATAATGATGTTTTACTAGATATTAAATTTTATTTGAAGGATTTAAAATATAATTTATTAGTTTAATTACCTAAATATACATTTAATTTATTCTAAAGGCCAGCATGGGTCGGGGAGTTGCAAGTGCATGATCTGATTCCTTCAAATATCCACCTTGTCAGTGACTGTTTCGGATTCTAAATCATTGGGGATCAAACCACATCTGTTGATGCATTGTGAAAATATGGAGAGGCGAGATGTCAGACCATGTGCCATCTTTTTTATCTGATCATGATTCAAAAGTCGCAGAACCGTCATGAAATAGCTTTGGGTAGCTTCACAACGAGGTGGTAATCTTACTAAAGAAAGCTTGTTATTGCACGTAGAATTCGGCAAGTTTCTGGCTAGATGATTGTACATATCTACATTCAAGTACGATCGATTTCTCTTACTCTATGCCATTTTTAATTATATCTAAAATATTTATATATTAACTAATAATACATTAGTATTGCAATGTTTCAATAAAGCCAATTACTAGTATACGTATTATCAATGAATTTAATATATCATAAAAAATGGTTCGATAGATTAAATAAAGTGCTACTTAAAAACCTTTCGGATCGGAACTACCCAATTTTCGGGTCATTCCATGCTCAGATAAGCGTATTAACTGAAGGATTGTCATTATGATAGATATTTTAAGGACGGTTTCGAATGTGTTAAACCGTTACTGTGGTAACGTTATAAACTCACAAAGGGGTTGCCCTGGAAAGGTCTCGATACTGAACCATTACATAACTTGGTTCCAACATTACACCTATTCGATTAAAAAAATAATCCTCAAAATAGGGCGTGGGTAATGGTTTTCAGTCAGGTTTATCGATTAACTATCATACAATGCTTATTAGATATTAGATATTTCAGGGGAAAATATTAGATATTTCAGGAAAATCTCCGACTTTCTCTGTTTCTAAAAAATAGTGATACTACAGCAAATCAATCTCCACACTTCACACATATATACGAAGTACTTTTTAATTAAAAATTCATACAACAGTTTTACTATTTACTATTGAAAAATAAAAATAAAACAGTTTAGCTATTTGAAAAATAAAACTACAGTGGCCATTATTAATTTATTCCGTTATTTTAAACCATTTTGTATCTTTAATTGACATTGTGATTCAATTATCAATCAACATTCGATTCTGGTTTTGAAAGTACAATTAAAATTTGAAATAGTCAAGCAAATAAATATATAAATAGGTTAAAATTTTCTAAATAATTTCAGTGATATTCGCATGTAATTAAATGTTTTGAAGCAATTTAAATAATATAGGGACAAAAAAAAGATATTTCGTAATGGTTTACTAGCGTTTTTATTAAAATATTTAAAAAAAATATGAAATCACTAAGAGGTGCTTTTTTTATAGTTCTTTAAAGGAAATAAAAAAAATTAAGACATGATAAATTTGCAGAATTTTAATGATAAAATGCTCAATTTTTAAATAGTGGTTTGAATTTCTTAAAAAATATTAACTAAAATAATATACTGTAGCAATTAAAATTTTCAACTTTTTAATAAAATCATTATCGAAGTATTTATTACCAGTGACGGATTTAAGCTGTACATTATGAATACTCTCTTTAAATATTTGGTCAATCTAGTTTCATATTTAAGCACATTTTTACATTTATCAACATAGCAATAAATTATTTTAGTTTGATTTTTTTATTTCAGTAACTTCGAAATTATATATATTCTATTATTTATGTAATTTTAAATATGTTTATCGTGAAAAAAATGGCTAAAGGGATAAAACTCTTAAAGCATTAACCATATTTATTAAAATTAAACATTAATTTTAAATATCGGCTATATTTAATGCTTTCTTTGCTCTCAAATAAAAGCATTTAATTTTTATTATATAAGTAAATAATTAATTTCAAACAAACTATAAAATTAAAAATTATTATTTTACATAACTTTTATCTTTATAATCCAACTTTATAGCCAACTCAAATATAGCATAACGATTAAATGCAAAATAAATATTTCAATACATTATAAGTTAGTAATTAATTATGCCTTAATTCATTTAATAGTGAATTTTAATAATTCAATCTAAACATACACTGTAGACCTAATTATTTATATAATACTATATGACAATTATGCTCACTACATTTTTTTTAATTGTGGTACCGACGGCTTCTCTCAGTCAGTGATCCTAGGCAGTTGCCTTGTCTACCGAGATGTAAACTCACCATAGATTTTAGTGACAGGCTTTTTATTCAATTTTACACCTCTCGTGAAGCAGTATAATAAAAAATCACATTGAGAAATCCATCTCTGATATCACTAAAAGGTGAGATATGAATTTATTATTAAAAAAAATAATGGTTTCCATTTATTAAAAAAATAATGGTTTGTAAATGTTTGATTTTAAAGGAAAAATAAATACGCAGAGACAAT